>CM040243.1:273216988-273633688 GCA_022545495.1 Chrysanthemum lavandulifolium
TAATCTGCAATTCAGTTGGATACTTGGCGGGATTATGATATTTGTGGGATGTTTAAGTTTATCTTTCCCCAAAAAGGTAACTCACAGGGCTCAGTCGATTGAGTATGAAAGACTTAATAGTCGAGTTGCTGAGATCCCTCTTTCGGTTGCTGGTCTCAAGCAAGTTACTTACCCATAAAACATGTTTGTTTGGTCATTTTGGAACGGAAAACATGTTTGTTTAGTAATACCATAAATGCAAGTTATGCGTACTGTACATTGTCGAAAATCTTTGATGCTGCTAATGATTGATATCAGCCCTTGCTGTTTATATGTGTGGAAGCTATTTACACAGTTTAATCTAAGTGTATTTTTTTTTAACAAGTTGTTTGGAAGAAGCAGTTTGAAGCTGCTTAGATAGACAGTGATTGGGATTACTTTCAAGCATAGATAATCAATTACAAAAATGCAATCCCAAACACCCCCTTAGAACAGCTTTGTCACTCGTAATAATAGGATAAACAGTTTAGTCTAACAATCACTAACACTCTCATCTGTTGTATCAAAATGTTACTCTCAGACTCTCATAGCATCCACAATGGCTTTAATCATTTATATGACTTTTTTCTAGGAAAGCTATCTTAAAAAAATCATATTCAAAAGGGAGAAAATTAATCCCTTGTTTGCCACTGAGGTTCACATGCGCTGACTCCGGGATATCCAAAAAGGTAGTCGTCATGCGATTAGTCGGCTCATAATGTTAAGTCGGAACCAGGTAAATAAAAAATAATACTATCAATTAAAATTTCTAGCAGTTTTTTTTTTTTTGTATTTTATATCAATTAAATAAGTGTTGGTTATTTTGTATTTGTACTTTATAAGCAACATAATGAAAATAGAGCATAAATGATGGTATTATATAACATCTTGTCCATACATATTTATGATTGATTCTACATGAATTCAACAATAAAAACAAAGATACAATTTATAGTAAGAAAAAAAAATGCCCACAAAAACTCCTTACTCAGCAGATTCTTCAACTGAAGCTTCAATTCGAAGAAGCACAAAACCAACAGCAACACCAACAAGTGTCAGCGCATTCATGATAGCAGCTATCCTGAATATCTCAGCAACAGCATTGCATGTTGATGCCAGTGCACCACCACCTTTGTTAGAAGATGGTTTCTTCATAGCACACACCATATTTGCAAACTGTTGCTCAGTGCAAGCATGAGTTCCTAATGATGCAACAGTGTTGTGTGCTTTAAGTCCACCAAATGAGTTAAGTCCCTTGATGTAAGTCACTTTGGTGCTTGTGGCTCTCCCTGAAGACCTAGCTGGTGCAACTGTGGCTGCTGCAAAGGTGGCTGGACATAAAGTGGCTGAAGCTGTTGCCATTTGGAATATTGAAAAAAAATGGCTGAACAAATTTTGCTTGTGTGTTTGAGATGATGATATGAGTGGGTGATGAAAGAAAAGAAAAAGAAAGATATAGAGATAAGATGGTATGCTGAATGGTTGGTTGTCAATGAGATATGACAAGATGAGATATATTGAGAGCTTGTGTTTTACACATATTCTGACTAGTTGTATCTACTAAAAATCTTGACCAATAAATGTTTTTATTATTGTTGATAATGTTATTTTTATGTGAGTATATATATGATTGCTAATGAAACTATAGCATTAGCATAATGATAATCTATGTACACTCTGTGTTTTAAATCAAATTTTCTAAAAATGTTTACAAATATTTTATCCGTCTCAAATTAATAATTCACGTTTTCTATTTTAGATATTTCAATTTAATTATCCGCTACGAAAAATAGATAAAGAAGTTTGATCAAAGTCACCCTACTATATTTGCTCGAGATTATTATTACAAACTTTTAAAAAAATATTTATTAATTATTTAAAAGTAAACATGTCATTTTGCTAAAAGTAAGAAATAAAAAGCAGTAATAATTATGTTTTTTCTAGTGTGTTTTTTGTCAAGTTACAGTTATTTTAAGACGGAATGAGTAGTTTACAAGAGTCAAATAACTATGCAGTTGAACACATTCGAAAAGGGACACTTACTCACCATTAAAAACTTTCTCTCAACTTTCTCTCTCATCTAACTGATTTTCCCGCCATAATTCACCATTGAAAAACTCTAAAAAGCTTCAATTCATAATGATTTCATGAATATTTTCTAAATCCAATCCATCCAATCGATTCATCTTTTTATTCCGCACATCCCTATACCATCTGATTCAAAATCCCACCAGTAATTTGTGATTTCAATTGTGCGTCATTTTGGCGCCAAAATTGGATCTGAAATTCTAGCTGTTTTTCGTTAATTCCTTGTGTAATTAGGTGTTATTTTTTATTTCCTTCCTATTTATTGCACTGTATGTACAAAATGTCTTCGAATAAACGGGGATAAAAAAGGAATGTTAAAATGCCTAAAAGATATGAAGATTCTGTTGTTACTGGTAAGAAGGGTGTCAAGGATGTGGAAAACTAGAAGGGGGGGTTGAATAGTTTTACCAATTTAAAACTTCATTTTAAATATTTAGATCGACTTATGTCAATCTATTTGGTTGTTTATGTTGGACGTTGATAGATAGATATATAAGCGTGTAATGAAAGATAAAGTAAAGCAGCATCACCGCGACTGAGTTATTTATAGTGGTTCATTTCACAAGGACACCTTTCGCTCTACTCCACTCCTCGAGTCACTACTCGAGAGTTCGTAAACACTACACCAACTCCTTATGGCGGAGAAGCCTTCACAGCGTCGCAACCTTTTTAGGTACAAAGCTAAATACCGAGTTCCTTCACACCAACGTGAACCACACCTAACACAACGTTGCCTACCCTTTATACGGTGCTAGGCTAATCACCGAGTTCTTTCACACCAAGGAGAACTAATCCTATCACAACGTCGCCTACCCTTTATTAGGTACTAGGCTAGCGCTGGTTCCATTACTATGGAGGAACTACTACCCTTCACGACACAACACCTAATATCAAGGAGATCCACTCCTTGTTACAATACCATCAAGGATATCACCATCCTTGAAATAAGCAGATGTATAACGATGCACCTCATCGATTATCGACCTAGGCATTCTTCCCAAATGCGACTCGATTTGATTCTTCGGCATCCTTCACTAATGCCTTAGACACAACGCTTGGCACCCTTCACTAATGCCTTCGTCTTGACATCTTTAGCATTCTTCACTAATGCTTTGACACGGATGATGAGCACCTTTCACTAATGCTTTCATCTTGACACTTTCGGCATTCTTCACTAATGCTTTCAACCCAACATCTATGGAGAAAGTAAGAACTATCAACAAGAGAACCTTAGTTTTCTTGATGATGACGGCATGGCAACTCATGGACTTGAGCTTGCGTCTTGAAGTGGTGATCTTGCCTTTAAGAGGAACCTGAAGATCACACAAAACAAAGACAAACTACATAGATCACTTGGATATGAGGTTAGAGGGTTATAATACTTGGGAAGTATGTGTGTGAAGTGGTAAATAGAAAGGAAGAAATGGCTCTCTATTTATAGAAAATTCTCTCTTGTTCCGGATCCGGATCCCTTCCACTGGGATCCGGCTAGCACAAAACCAG
The DNA here is from genome assembly GCA_022545495.1 of Chrysanthemum lavandulifolium. Taxonomy (NCBI): domain Eukaryota; kingdom Viridiplantae; phylum Streptophyta; class Magnoliopsida; order Asterales; family Asteraceae; genus Chrysanthemum; species Chrysanthemum lavandulifolium. Next base: position 273,220,598 of record CM040243.1, read on the forward strand.
GATCCGTGGAGCGCTCCTCTTTGCCCATGGGTATTTTTGGTTATGGGTCATGGGTCATGGGTTATGGGTTGATCCATGGTTTTCTTTCTAGATACAATGAACTTGGTTAAGTGGTATATATAAAACCATAGGTTATGGGTCAATACCATTTGCTAGTTTTACCCATTTAGTATATACTTGTTTTACCCATTTTAGTATACTTAGTTTAAGTATATGCTAACCCAATATGTAAACACTAGTTGTTGTACATATTTATTTAAATCATAAAATCACTTATACTTGTTTTAGTGTTTTATGTGAAAATGTAAGTGTGTTAGGAAACTATTAACTCAAACTATTTACGTATTCTATTTGTTTCGTTAAAATGATTTTATGTTTGTTATCGACAAAACATTAGAAGAACGTAAAATATAAATAAACGTTTTTACGGCTTATTTGTATTAACAATCTCCCCCTTTTTGTTGATGACAAAACATAAAATTATTTTAAGGAAAAGCTAAAATTCGTGAAAGTTTGAATTTGTAGTTTTTACTTTCTTCTCCCCCTTTTTGTCGAAAAAAAAGTGTTAAAAGAAACTAACACAATTTTTATAAGAAAATGTATGTAAAAATGTAAAGAGAGCAAGTAACGGGAATGGTACTCGTCTTAACTCCCCCTTGACGAGTCCATCCCTTTGAAAGGGCGTCAAGAACATGACGTAAAATAAACTAATTGTGTTTTCAATTATGTTTGCAAATGGTTCGTCTAAGTGACGAAAAACGTGCTCCCCCTTGAAGATTGCAAAGTTGCAATGGGGTGTCATGAAGTATAATCCAAGATCGAATTAAGTTGCAAATGTTTTTGCAATTACGTTTGACACAAAGCTCCCCTAGCTTTATGGTGTCAAAATCTTCATGTGTTATTTTGAAAATCTACAAAGTAAAGGTTAGAAAACAAGAGTATAGTGCATAATTTCCTGCAAATAAAACTCAAGTTAGTAGAAATTGGTGCTTCTGTACCACGGATCCCACGGTTCCCTTCTTGTAGGGATCTGTTTAGGCATTTTGGAGGGATCCGGCTGTCTGTTGACAGTTACTTCAGTAATGAGAGCTAATGAAGATGTGAAGTGGTATATGATATAGCAAGCACAAAACACAAGGCTCATAACAATTATGGCATATAAATATTCATTCAATAAAAAAAACAAGAGATGATCAACCAAATCTCTAAAACTAAGAGAATGAACTAGCCATACAAGTGCTACTAATGCTAATGAGTTACCCAAACTCTAGATTCAACTAAAAGCTTTAATGATGATCAAGAATGAGATAGGTTTCCTAAACATTCTAAGTTTGAGCTTGTGACTTATGATGCTCATAGTAGTTTAAGCTTTTTGACCTCTTCGAAACGTTCGAGGAGGTGATAAAACATGAAACGTTGCTCTTCACGTAGTTCATGTATCAACCTTTCAACATGTTTACAATGATAACAATCCTTGTCATGGTTTTGGATTTCTTGAAGTGGAAGTTCATGTGAAATGGGTTGAGGATCTTCAAATGAAGGAGGAATTGGTGGAGGCTCATTAAGTGATGGCTCTACAATGTTTGAGGGTGGAGGTAAAGAAGCATCAACTTCCATGTGGTCGGATGGTTGTCTTTGATGTCTTTTCATAATCCAAAATGGACTATTGGGGGGAATGAGAGAGTTCGATGTTGGAGCAAGTGTTGATTTAACATTTTGATTTTGTTGCTCACCCTTTTCAAGTGAATTTGTTGGTAGTGGTGGAAGATGATATGGCCAAGGAGGTAAGTCTTCTACATTGTGAGATGATTGTGAGGTGGCTCTAGGCACTAATGACGTTGGTTGAGTTGTGGAGGTGAAATCTAGTGGAACAATATTCTTGGGGATTAGTTTGATTGGTTTCCTTGGTGTAGGGGAAATCCTAGCATTAGTGGACTTAACCGGAGATGATTCGGTTGAGGAAACTTCGTGTATGATCTTAGTAAGTTTCTTGGGTGGTTCTTGAGTGGATGAGTTAGCACTAGGAGCCTTTCTCATGATAAAATAACTAAGGAAGATGGTTGTAATTGCTGAAAATTGTGTTTATGTTTGATGACTAAAGTGTTCTTAGCAATATGGCTTATAAAGGGAAGAGCTTGGCAAATGCATTTAAGACTTAAACCACTAAGATTCTTGGAAATGTGATGATTAACACGCACAAGGTTGAAGTTCAGAGTTTTACTGATCTAGGATCTCATTTAAGATGAGATGGATTGTTTGAGTTAGAAAGATGAGTTGAAATGATTGTTTTAGCAATGTTTGACATAAAGCATCACCGGATCCCACGGTTCCCTCCTTGGAGGATCGGCTAAACTAGTCCTAGGGATCCGGCTCTCGCTGATTATAGCGGGTTTGAAATGAGGTTTCTAGGAGCTAAAGCTGTCTCATTTTTAGTGTTTCAGATCTCCTAAGTGTTTTAAGATGAGAGGGTACTTGAATGATCAAAGGTAATAAGTGTTATAGCAAATGATTGCTTCATGTGGAAAGGAGATGGGACAAGATGACTACTAATGGATGTCCAAGAATAACACTAAGAGTTTTGGTGGTGTCAAGTCATAATAAATTATCCTAGTAATCAGATTTAAGCTTGAGGTGAAATTTAAAAAAATCTTTAAAAATCAAAAGAATTAAAAAGCTTAATTCTTGACCCATTTTGGGATAGAGATGACTAGAAACAATTTCCTAAAATTGTTCAATATATCCACCTAAGTGTTTTGAAAGATTAGAAACAATTTGTGAGTATTAAAGCGGAAATATGGTGAGTTTTGATGTGTTGATAAATCAAGAGGCATTTTGACTAAGATCTTAAGTAAACCTTTAGTGAGTCTAAGCCTTTCTTATCCTTGAAGTGGTTCTAGTTGGATTCTAAAATCATATGCTTAGCTAATGAGATGTTATCTAGAAAGTTATCTTGATGCAAGAGATCTTTGTATTCTCGATCGATATCACGGATCCACGGTTCCCTCGAGGAGGGATCGGCTAGCTAATCCTAGGGATCCGGCATCTGCAGATCAGAACCTACACAGAAATGATGTGCAGATTTTGCACACTAATAAATCTAAAATAAAGCAATATAAACAAGCATGTCATCACAAAACACTTCTTATAAAGACATGATAAAGTGACAATATCCAAGTTACCATAAACCAAAAGTGCTAAAACGTAATCATCCAAACATAAGATAAAGAAAAATAAGCATATTCCTATTGTCTCTTTCGTCAATCCATTCTTTTCCTTTTTGACGGCTTAGTGAGGTTGTAAGAGAGGTTTTGAATCATGCCCCTCAATTGTTTAAATTCCGCGGTCTCGTTTGGAATGGTTGGAAGTTGTTCATGGTATTCAAGGATTTCCAATTTGATGTTGGCTACGGGGTAGACGTCTTCCTCATCTTTATCTTCTTCTTCTTCACCGGCCGAGGAGTCCGAGAGAGCTTCAGGTTTCTCTCCATTGACCATGAACCGTTTAGGGGGTTGTTTGGTAAGAGGTACCATGACATGATCGGAAAGGTAATGATCATCGTTAATAGGAGATGGTTGCAATGCACCAACATATTTACAAAGTCGTGTTAGGAGCATACCATACGGAAGTACCATGTTGGAAGCTTTGAATACCCCAGCCATTCTCCTTACCATGTAATAGGCAAGATTAAATGGCCTTTGGTGGGTAAGACAATAGATCATTTGTACAAGACATGCATTTGGATGATCTTTGTTTCCAACTAGGCTAATGACATTTTCCCTAAGGATTTCTTCCCATCTTCTAAACATGGGATGCATTTCAAAAAGTTCCATTTGAAAGGGATCACGGTGAATGAGCTTTTTGTTACGGTTGTAACGAGATTGGTTGGTCCTAACTTTGAAGATAGTATCTCTAATGGTTTCGGGATCGTCGAGAGGAGTGTTATAGAGAGGCTTAAGATCAAGTGCAAGGTTTTGAGCGTTAATTGCCCAATCTTGAGAGTATATACAAATTCCTTCACAAGGAATGCGAAGAATTTGAGCAAAGGTGTTGAGAGGAAAAATAAAGTTTTGTTTGTTGATGATGAAGGCGATTAAGATGCTATTGTCGGTGTTTCTAATGATCCTAAAGCTTTTGTAAAATTCAAAAATTAAGACCGGTCAAATTTGTTCATCTATGTCAAGGAGACAATCAAAATTGATTGTCGAGAAAACTTGACGAATGTCGGTATCTTCAAGGAAACATTCCTTAACTACACGACCTTCATGGATAATTTGTTTTACAAGGCTTTTGAATATTTTACGGTTGGTTTTGGTCAATCCCCTTTTACGATAGTAGTGAGTAAGGTAATGGACGGTGTCATGATGATCTTGTTGAGTGGCTTTGGGCATGGTTGGTCCTAAAAATACAAATTTTCAATTAGGTAAGATTAGTTGGAATGGGTTTATGGTTTTGATTTGTATTAACAATGTTGTGAACACAATGTGATTTTGTTAAAACCCCCTTTTCATGATTAATTTGAAAAAGCCCTAATTGAGTTAATTGATTAGAAATTAAGAAACCATAAACCCTAGGATGAGGATGATGAAAATTAGAACAAGTTAATGTAATTACTTACAATGGTGTTCTAGAAAGGAATACTTGAGAGTATGGAAGGCAATGAGGATGAAATCTATAGCTTGGTCGTTTTTGTGTTGTGTGAATAGAGGGAAAAACAATCAGTGGTGATTTTTTGAGCAGCGTATGGTGAGTTACATTCCACGGTTCCCGGATCCTTTGTATTTGGGATCCGCTAGTACAACTAGAGGATCCGCCACGTGACGAGAAAAGGAGTTGTTTGGCATTATTTTGTAGTAGGCTTATAAAATAGCTTACTAAAAATAGTTCGGAGGTATTGGATGAAGATTGTTTTGGATACGACTTTTGATGAATCACATATCGAGGGTTCATATGTGATGGCGGTGTTAGTTTGACGAGTCAAAGGAATACTATTCCGATGATAAAAAGCGGAAAAGTGATGAGAGAGACTTAACGGCGTTAGTGATTAATAAACAAAGAGAACTTATGAAATAAATTGAACTCATGTAACCTATCTAATGAAAAGTAAAACATACCTCTATGCTTCTTGGTTTGGCATAATACCAAAAATACTTCATGAGCTTTTAAAGTAATCCTTTGTACTTGGTGTACGTAAGTTGTGATTACTTTTTAGATCCTTCCTTGAATGTTGACTTCATTATTCTTTGAATGAAGATTTTGGAGAGATTCTAGCATGAAGATTTCTTAAGAACAAAAATTGTTAGAATCATCTATCAATCTCCAACAAGATGATTTTAAAGAAAATATGACCTTAAAAAAATCCTTCTTTGTAGTTTTCAAACATACACGGATCGTATCAAGTATATAAAGTACAATATACTTTTAAGAAACTTGGTCACGAAGCTCTGATGCCAATTGTGGAAAACTAGAAGGGGGGGTTGAATAGTTTTACCAATTTAAAACTTCCTTTTAAATATTTAGATCGACTTATGTCAATCTATTTGGTTGTTTATGTTGGACGTTGATAGATAGATATATAAACGTGTAATGAAAGATAAAGAGTAAGAAGCACATCACCACGACACAAGTTATTTATAGTGGTTCGGCTACAAGGACACCTTCCTTGCCCTACTCCACTCCCCGAGTCACCTACTCGAGAGTTCGTAAACACTACACCAACTCCTTATGGCGGAGAAGCCTTCACAACGTTGCTTAACCTTTTTCCGGTACAAAGCTAAATACCGAGTTCCTTCACACCAAGGTGAACCACACCTAACACAACGTTGCCTACCCTTTATACGGTGTTAGGCTAACCACCGAGTTCTTTCACACCAAGGAGAACTAATCCTATGACAACGTCGCCTACCCTTTATTAGGTACTAGGCTAAGCACCTAGTTCCATTACTATGGAGGAACTACTACCCTTCACGACACAACACCTAATATCAAGGAGATCCACTCCTTGTTACAATACCATCAAGGATATCACCATCCTTGGAAATAAACAATATGTATAACGATGCACCTCATCGATTATACGACCTAGGCATTCTTCCCAAATGCGACTCGATTTGATTCTTCGGCATCCTTCACTAATGCCTTAGACACAACGCTTGGCACCCTTCACTAATGCCTTTGTCTTGACACCTTTAGCATTCTTCACTAATGCTTTAACACGGATGATGAGCACCTTTCACTAATGCTTTCATCTTGACACTTTCGGCATTCTTTACTAATGCTTTCAACCCAACATCTATGGAGAAAGTAAGAACTATCAACAAGAGAACCTTAGTTGTCTTGATAATGACGAAGCATGGCAACTCATGGACTTGAGCTTGCACGTCTTCAAGAAGTGGTGATCTTGCCTTTAAGAAGAACCTAGAAGATCACACAAAAACAAAAGACAAACTACATAGATCACTTGGATCTGAGGTTAGAGGGTTATAATACTTGGGAAGTATGTATGTGAAGTGGTAAATAGAAAGGAAGAAATGGCTCTCTATTTATAGAGAAAATTCTCTACTGTTCCTCGGATCCCACGGATCCCTTCCACTTGGGATTCGGCTAGTACAAAGCCAGGGATCCGTGGAACGCTCCTCTTTGCCCATGGGTATTTTTGGTTATGGGTCATGGGTCATGGGTTATGGGTTGATCCATGGTTTTCTTTCTAGATACAATGAACTTGGTTACGTGGTATATATAAAACCATGGGTTATGGGTCAATACCATTTGCTAGTTTTTACTCATTTAGTATATACTTGTTTTTACCCATTTTAGTATACTTAGTTTAAGTATATGCTAACCCAATATGTAAACACTAGTTGTTGTACATATGTATTTAATTCATAAAATCACTTATACTTGTTTTAGTGTTTTATGTGAAAATGTAAGTGTGTTAGGAAACTATTAACTCAAACTATTTACGTATTCTATTTGTTTCGTTAAAATGATTTTACGTTTGTTATCGGCAAAACATTAGAAGTTCATAAAATATAAATAAACGTTTTTATGGCTTATTTGTATTAACAAAGGATAAAAGTGTGAGTAAGGAGGGAGGTGAAAAAGATGCTTTGAGTAATGATGAAGTTGTATCCAATCCTGATGTTGTGAATAGTGTAGCAGGAGAGGGTGTGGAGAAGGGTGATGCGGAGGGGATAAGTGTTGAGGATGGGAATGTTGTACAGAGAGATACTAATGGTGAAACTACTAATTAGAATAATCAGAATGCAACAGTAAGTGATACTCTAATCCCTGAAAATGTACCTATTACTAAGGAGATTACTGAACATGTTGATAACCCTGAATCTTTGAATGAATGTGTAAAACAATCTTATGCAAAAATGGTGAAAACTGATGTGCACAATGTTAGTAAAAGCTTAATTTTCATTGCACCCAAACTGCATGAGGAAGGTATTGAAACTGTTGTGTTTGATGAATAAATTGTAAGTAAGGGTAGCATTAAGTGGAATAATACTCTATGTGGTTATTTTGTTGGTCAAAACATGATGATTAGTGAGTTGAGGTATCATATTAGAAGAATGTGGAGTAGATTTGGGTTAAGAGAGGTCATTGTGAATAACAATGGTGTTAACCTGTTCAAGTTTAAGGATGAGGAAGGTATGCAACATGTTCTTGACCAGGGACCATAGATGGTGAATAGTAGACCAATGTTTGTTATGAAATGGGATCCTGGAATGGGTATTCAAAAAGTGGAACCTACTAAGATACCAGTATGGATTAGGCTCTTGGCTATTCCAATGGAAGCTTGGAGTATGGAGGGTATTAGTGCCTTAGCAAGTTGTTTGGGAAGACCTATGATGATGGATGATATGACAGCAAGAATGTGTCAGTTTGGTACAGGGAGATCTAATTATGCTAGAGTATTAGTAGAACTTGATGCTAAGAAAGTAATGAAGGATAGTATAAGAATTGAATATGCTGACAAATATGAGAACATAAAAGGAACTAAGGAAGTGAAGGTTGAATATGATTGGAAACCTGAGATTTGTACCCATTGTAAGGTGTTTGGGCATTGTACTGAGAAGTGTGTGAAAAGGCCTAGATCAGAAGAAGAGATAAGGATGAATTTGGAAGCTGAGGAAGTGGAAAAAAAAAGCTTATGAAGACAGAAAAGGTCAAGAGGAGAGGGATAGAAGACAACAATGGCAACAAAAATCTAAGAGTTTTTGGAATAGAAAGGGGCAAAATAGGCAGGAATACAAGAAGAAGACTGTGGTGTTGGATGAGGATAAGGTTACAACAAACAAAGCTCAGAGTGCCAAGAAAGGGAATAATAATGCAAAAGGAAGTAATGAAAACAGATTCACATCTTTAAACACAGTTATGGTTGAAGATGATATTGAGCTAGGCATACTTAAAGGAAGAATGATTGTGGACAGGTTCCTTAACCAAAAATTGCAGCCAACCTGTGTTGAAACAAGTGTTTGGACTGCGTACATGATAAGGTACTTTAAAGATCAATGGGAGATTGACAGATTAAAGGAGAAAGAAGAGGAGAATGGGAATAAGGAGGATGTATATGAGAATGGGAATGGTATTGCTCAAACTTTGACTGCTGATGTAGTCAATGGGTTGAGTAAGAATATTTTGAATTAAGGGTACTATGTCATACTATTAACTGGTATGGATAGTAATTGTAATAATAATGATATAGATTTGAGAATTGGTGCCTGGAATATCAGGAGTATGAATAAAGTGAAAAAACAAAAAGAAGTCAAGAAGTTGATATCAGAAGAGAAATTACAGGTTTGTGCTGTTTTAGAAACTCATGTTAAGTCTCATAAACTTCAGGATGTTTGTGAGAAAACTTTTGGAAAATGGAATTGGGCTTCTAATATCAGTCATAGTGTGAATGGGAGTAGAATTGTGGTATGTTGGGACAGTGATATGGTGGATCTTATGGTTCTACATTGTTCTAGACAGACTATGTTGTGTTTGATTGAGACAAAGCCTAATAGAGTCAAAGTGTTCTGTAGCTTTGTTTATGCATATCTTGGTAGGGAGAGGAAGGAGGCTTGGAAGGAAATATGTCTTGCTAAAAGTATCACTGCTGGTTGGCCATGGATGATGATGGGAGATTTCAATGTCACTCTGAAAACTGTAAAACACTCTGCTGGGGGATCTACTATCACTAATGATATGCAAGATTTTATAGACTGTATTAATGAGGTTGAAATGGAAGATCTATGCAGTTCTGGAGTATTTTACACTTGGATCAAATCCCATTTAAACCCTTAGAATAGTATCCTCAAGAAATTGGACAGAGCTACGGTGAATGATATTTTCATGACAAAATTCCCAAGTGCTGATGCTACATTTCTTCCCTATTTAGTTTCTGATCATAGTCCTATGGTGGTTAAATTCCCAAAGTGTTTTACTAAAAAATTCAAGCCCTTTAGATTTGCTAACTATATAGGGGACAAAGTGGAGTTTCTTCCTACTGTGGCTAGTGGTTGGGGAATTGAGATTAAAGGATGTAAAATGCTTCAATTGGTGAAGAAAATGAAGAGTCTGAAGAGTAAATTGAATAAGCTTAACTGGCAAAATGGTGATTTAAGTAAAAAAGTTGAGGTCTGCAGAGAAAGACAATTAGCTCTTGATACTAATCCTCATGACAGTACTTTTAAACAATGTGAATCAAATGCTTTAAAGGAGTATAATGAGGCTATTATTGATGAATAGAATCTCTTATTTCAAAAGGCTAAAGTAGACTGGATCAGCATGGGTGACAGGAATAACAACTATTTTCATAAAATATTGTAGAGTAGAAAACAAAATAGCAGAATTTTGAGTGTCCAGGATGGTATGGGAAATTCATTTGAAGGGGAGCAGATGGAGGATATGTTTGTTAATCATTTTTCAAGTTTCCTCAATTCTACTAATGGGAAAAGTATTTGGGAGGTGCAAAAGAGGTATAATGACAGTTGGATTTGGAAGACTATTCTTGATTTGAGAGAAAAGATCAAAGATAATATTTGCAATGTTAATGGGCAAATAGTATGGAAGTCTACTAATGGGAAGGTAATGGAGTATTCTACTAAAGCTGTGTTTGAGGATCTAAGTCACCCAAGGAACACAGTTAATTGGCATAAAGTGGTTTGGTTCTCTCAGGGAAATCCTAGAATGGCATTCATTTTATGGATGGCTATGAGGGGAAGATTGCAGACTCAAGATAAGATTAGTTTGTGGAAAAATGACACTGATATGAAGTGTTCATTATGTAAGGAGGTCCCTGATTCCCATAATCATCTTTTCTTTGAGTGTGATTATTCAAAGAGTATTTGGAGTAGCCTCAAATTGAAAATGAATCAAGATGGGATGACTGATACATGGGATAGTATTGTTGTTCAGTATGCTAATAGTCCTTGTGATAACACAATTAAAAGTGTCCTTTCAAGGATTGTGCTAGCTACAGCAGTGTATTACATTTGGAAGGAAAGGAATACTAGAATGTTTACTGATGAGAAAATGGAGGTGGATGTATTGAGGAAGCTGATAATTGAGAAAGTTAAACTGAAACTAATTACTTTGAAAGTGAAAAAGTTAGCACAAGTTCTGAAGATTGCCAATGATTGGGAAGTGGATTTGAGTATGGATATGCAGAAAGCATAATAATGACTAATGATGCCTGCTCAATTGTTTGTCCAACTTAAAAACTTATATGGTTTTGGGTTGGTCCTGAATGACAGGGGTGTTTGTTTGGTGGTCATTTAGGATTGTAGAGGGACTTGTAACTTGGTCTTGAGAACCTTTCTATGAATAACCATTCTGTATTGAAGTGGATGGGTAGTATCACTTCTCTACTTGATTGGTTGTGCATAGTCAAAGGCCCACTTAAGGTCATAAAGTAGGTTGCCTGCTTTTTGGTGGAGTGCCAACCGGATGATGCCTGTTCTATAGCATCTTAAGTCCACTGTGAGGATGTAGCTGCATTGGTCCTTAAGGTAGTTATGGAATGGGAAATGTAGTCTAGGTGGGATGTATCCTTGGGTAAGTCCAGTCATATGAGTGATGCAAGTTTTGGAAATGTAGCTCTTTGGCTGTGGATCCCCAATGGAGCAGAGTTTTACACTCTCTTGATGAAGCCTTTACAAGAGCCTCTAGCTGTGCTAGTATGGGCTCTTGGTGCGGCTAGGTAGGGTGTTTGTAAGTAGGAAATGTAGTCAAGGTGTGTGGTTTCTCTATGGTTGCCTAGTGCTAGTATATTGGTTCACTGCTAATATGCTAGACTAGAAGAATGGTGAATGTATGTAGCTTGTATTCTGTTTTTAGCTATATTGTTGTTTCTCTAATTTCAGTCTCAATGGGATATGTCCATTTGATGACTTTTTGTATTGGTTGTAAGTGTTATAAGCTTACTTATGTTATAATAAAATCATTCACCTTTTTAGAGAAAAAAAAAAACACATTCGAAAGGGTTAAAAACTTGTAAATTAATCGGTTAAATATATCAGTAATTATAATTACCTAAAGAAAATCATGTTAATTGAAATAAATTTAAAAAATGTACTATACTTTAACAATAAATGCTTTCACCAACCTTTTTCACATACAAACTTTATTTAATGTTCTTTTATTTTAAAATCGCGCATTAACATAAAGTCGGGTTTGATCTAAATGAAAGCAATTATATATTCGATTTTTTGGTAACGGCCTCTTACATGGTTGAGTGACATGTTAGAAACTCTTTAATTACGCTTAATACACGAAATTTATGCTATAGCTTATTAACTTTATAGACGTTATCTTGACTCTTACATAGAATTAAAAGGTAAGATTTTCCGAAATTGAACTATGACATGTTTACTCATTTGTTGCGGCATAGTTTGTTTGCGTATAAAAAACATGGATCGGTGCGTGTAAATAGTGTTCGATCTATTAGCAGAATATTATCTATTGCATTAGTATTAGTCCATTATTATTTTTTATGTGTAATGTTTTTAGCCCAACCCATTAAGAGTTTATGTAACTTTAGGTATTGTACATTATATATTGGGAGTAGAGGTGGCAAAGCAGGCGGGCGGGCGGGCGGGCAAGACGGCTAAAACGAAGACGGAATAGAATGGTAAGACGACTTAAGCAGGCACGCTTAAACCCAAGACGGTCAAGTAGCACGTGTTATACAAATCGCTTAATAAAACCACAAAACGACTAAATAAATTCCTTAAACGTAATATCTTATTTATATTAACAAAATAAATATATTATATAAAAAATCTTTAAAGCGATCGTTAATGTTCAACAATTGAGAGAAAAAAAAAGTGTCCGTTTGTGCCAATTGAAGTTTTCAATGGGTTATATGTGCCCATTTCAAAAAGAAGGAAATTTAAATGTACTAAATTTTTAAAAAAATGTGGGTTTATTTATTTTTTCTTACAAGACATTTTGCCACCTCTAATTGGGATGAGAGGTGAGATCCTTCAAAACATGTATCATTTAAAAATAAATAAAGCAATCTCAACCATCCATCCACCTTTCATCTAATGGTGAAATGGCCCAAAATAATAAAAAGAGAGAAGAAATTGACATTTTAGCTCATTTAATATAAAAACTCACTTTCCATTTTTTTTTTAAAAAAACAACATATCTTGCAAACGGTAAATCTTCATGCTACGAAAAATACACCATCGCGACGAGAATTAAATCATCTTTCTATAGATATGCACTTTTATATACTTTCGACGAACTTTTTTTTCAAAATTTCCGTCCAGAAAAATCCCACGGGATTTGTAAAAAAATCCCATGGAATTTGTAAAAAGACGATTTTTTTTTTCAAAATTTCCGTCCAGAAAAATCCCACGGGATTCGTAAAAAGACAAACTTTTTTTTTTCAAAATTTTCATCCAGAAAAATCCCACGGGATTCGTAAAAAATTCACTTGTGATTTGTTATTTTTAAAATATCACAAGTGATTTGTAAAAAATGAGTAAATTACTGTTTTATACTTTTATGTCACAACTTTTTAAGGGTAGATGTTTTTTATATGATTGTTGAAATAAGCTCCTGTAATCTCTTTATTAAAAAGTTGTATGTTGTTATACAGAATCCCATGTGATTCTCTCTGATCCATTGGAATTCATATAGAATCTCATGTGTTCCATAAAGATAGTTGGCGAGTATTTTTTATGTGATTCATACAGAATCTCATGGGATTCTGTATGAACCACATGGGTAATCTTTATGAATTACAAGTGATTTATCAAAGAATCTCATAGGATTATGTATGGATCACATGAAATTATATATGAATCACAGCGATTGGAGAGAATCACATGGGATTCTGTATAAATCCCATGGGATTTTCATTTTTCTTTGTATAAAATGGAAGTACAAAATCACTTGATATTCTATTTTTGTTGTGTAATGTTATGAGAAAAATTCATGTTCACTTTGAATATATCTTGTTTACTTTGAATATATAATGTTTGTTACTTATATTATGTTTGATCTCATGGGTAATCTGTATAAATAATCCTATGGGATTTTGTATAAATCCCATGGGATTCTATATCCTTCCTCCCCAGAATAATCCTGGGGAGTATGAGGGGCTTGTTCGCGATCACTTGGATCAAGCTCTCATTGGATTCTGTATGAATCACTATACAACAAAAAAGTAAGCCATTGAACTTTTTCTAACACCTAATACTAAACATGAACTCTTGGTGATTTTTGAAAATGAAAAAGATAAAGTCTATTGCCTAAAATTCTTCAACTTTAAGTCTAGTCAACCATCAAATCCTAAAAGCTAAGCCATTAAAAACAGCAAAGATCATTCAAGAAAAATACAACCCATATCATAACAACCTTGAAAACAACAATAATTAAAACAAAAACATACCCAAGTCAAAATTACATAGTAAAAGGTATAAAGTAAACCTTGAGTCTTGAAGTTTAACAGTGGACTTCTTCTCGACACCCAAGTCAAAAATTCACAGCCACCTTTACCAAAAGCAATTTTCCAAGAACTTAACCACAATAATACCTTCATCCTTCTATCAGCCTCCCACCCCCCAAAACAACGTCATAAACCCCCAAAAAAGAATTTACTTCACCTCCTCGGTCAACTTTCTCATCTCCCTTCACTCCCACACACACTAAACACGCACTTTTAACAACCGTAACAAACTTAATAAACTCAACAATAATCAGTTACAGATCGATGAACTTATTCGGATGGTCATCGCCATGTCAGCAACCTTAAACACCGGTATCTAAAGTTTTTTAGCCACTGGAATCATTGTCGCCGTATATGGATATAAATAGGGAGCCGGTTGGACCGGAAGTTGATGACGTGAAGGATGAAATGGAGAAAATTCAAGTCGCTTTCTTCCTCGCTCCTCCGCCGGAACAATGGCAACAGTTGCCGAAAAACTTTGTTGGTGAGAGAAAATGAAAGTATGTGTGTGTGAGATAAAAAATGAAATGAAATCAGTAAAGGAAGGTTATACGGCGACAGTGATAAAAAATAAGAACCAAGTCTTTGCTGCTGATCCTTGTTAGTATTTAGTGATATTACAAACATGCCCCTTCTTAGTTAGTTTTATTAAAATAACAATTAATATGCATCGTTATATTTAAAAGGAATGAATGGTTGAGATCAAGGGATATGTTCTTTAGAAGAATCTTGTTTCGTATTGAACTTTCCTCATTGGGATGAATGCTAATGAACAGATTAAAGGGAAATTACCAAAACTAATATGATATCACAACCTTACGATCCTATTCCACTTAAACTCTAAAAGTTTTTTCGCCCCACCCCACAGCCTTCTTGCTGGCGCTTCTTTGCCTAGCATTTTGCACTGTTTGCTTTTAGTTTTTGCTTTGCTTTGCTTTACTTTGCTTCCTTCTTGTTATAGCATCATGACGGGAGATAATATACCACCAAATCCACCCAAACAACCGATTGATAAAGCCTATTCAACCGTTAGCATCAAGGCGTGTATCCCCTCACCCCTTGATCTAGACAAACTAATTACAAATCATGAAGCAATATTTTTTAACGGTTTTGCAAGACCTATGATGTGCATCATCATTTTGAAGAACAGGCGTCTATAAGCACCGCACCACCCGATCCGTTTCATGATACCAACGAATCCCTAGTTGTCATGCGAATGTATTTCACTATATCCCCTAAATTGGTGGACATGGTGATTGATGATAGCATCCCGGATCACGAAGTTTGGAATAGGTGATTGGTGCTAAACAGTCAAGTTTAATCACTCAAGCTAACCACTTGTGAATGGCTAACCGTAACAAACTTAAAACTGCTCAGAAACCAATGCAATGAAGATCAGAGGAATATAGGGAATTCCTGGGTCGTTAAGTCCCACGGAGGATGAATTGGTGTATAAACACTTGATCAGATGATAGAATAATCACTAAGGATAGTGATCGATAAGGTTATTGATGAAAAATTACCTAAAGAAAAGATCTACAAATTACAATGACTTAAATGCAAATTAAATAAAATTAAAAGTTAAAATATATTAAATAAACGCTATCACTATTTTTAAAATGATGAGCGTTTAAAACCTAAAACGTCGTTTAAAATAAAATTACGTAAGCGTATAAAATAAAGCGTGAGTTTTAAAGAAATAAAAGGCCTATAAATATGAAAATGATATTTTACAATCCTAATAATAAAATAAAATTATTAGAAAAAGAAAATTATTTTACAACTATTTATTTAATTATTATTAATTAAAACTATTTATTAAGTATTTAAAATGCACTAAAATACAAGAAAATACAAAATTAACCTAGAAAAATGAAATTATAACTTGGAAAAATCTAAAATATGATAAAACTTAGTTTAAAACTGAAAATATATTTTTTAGACTTTTTATGTATTTATTATTAATTTAAAACTATTTAAAACTAATTAAAATGCTAGAAAATACTAATTAAACCAAGAAAATTATGGAAAAATACTTTTTATGACTTTTATATTTATCTTAATCTAGGAAAATTGAAAACATATTTTTTTAAGCTTTTTCTGATTTATTTGTATTAAAGGCTATTTAAAAATGCCTAAAAACTGTTTTTAATTAAGAAAAATAGCAAACAGTGTTGGAAAATTATGAAAATTTCAGGAAAAGTCTATTTTAATCTACTGAATCTAAGAAAAATAGAAAAATATGAGCTTGTGTGTAAGAAAATGAGACTGCAGTTGTAATTGCTTATAAATAAGCACTTTTAATAAGCCAAAAGCTACAACAAGATACCAACTTGATACAGAAGCTATGAAATGCTTAAAGTGTCAAAATGAAACAAGAAACAACTGGTTTTAACCTCTAAATTACAAGATGCTATGATTTGGTGTTTTAAGTTAATAAGCTAAAAACAGGTTTTGAGTATGCTACTTTGAGCTTAAGCACAGACTACCAAATAAGCTAAAACGAAAAGCAATAATTGGAACTTGTACTAGACCTGGTTGGCTACCTAAAATCAAAGATGAGATCGAGATAAGCTAAAATGAGCTTGTGAGAAGCTTTTCAAATCTGAAAAACCATCGAGTAAAACTCGATGTATCTTGAGTGACTTGGGACAAGCGATAAGCACATGCAGGCTTATCAAATAAGCTGCAAATTGAAATTTTAAACTTGGAACTTAAAGAGGACCAGGTTAGATGTCCAAAGAAACAAATTTCACAAGATATGGACAACTACAGAGCTTTTGGTGAGCTTGTGAAAATGGTACCTAATCTGTGCACAGGGCACTCTTGACTTTTTGATTAAACTTAAAGTTTGACTTTACTGAACTTTGATTCAAAGATAATGACTTATTATGATGTATTAAGGTAAAATAAGACTGAATTGATCAATGGTAACAACTTATGAACATGGAATCATGATCATGAATCATGAAAATTCAACAGTGATTGATCAAGAAGCAATCAAAAGTGATTTTGACTTTTCTCACAAAAGACCACTGGTTTTTATGTTTCTTTTGAGTTATTTGAGACTAATGAGACACCAGATGGGCATAAGCAATAACACAAAAAGCTTTTATCACAGTTAAACTGAAGAATCCAAACACCCCTTTTTGCTACTGTTTTGATGATTATCAAAGCAAATGACTGATCTAGACCATGCTATCTATTACAGACCTTGTATTATCACTTAATAAGACTATTTAAACACTAAACAACAACAATAACATCATTGAACTGAGAAATTACAATTATGCTAAGAAAACTGTCAAAATGAGATTTTTGATAAATACAAATTTAAAAGAACAAACTATCTATTTTATTGATTAATTGTAATTAACTATGACTAATAAACATAAATAAACAGAAATTTGAGCTAATGAACAACCAACACAGTAAAATGCCAAAATGTCTTAAAAGGCTTACACTTTGGATCCAAGCACAAACTGAGAACTAAGAACTTGTAAACACCTCCTAAAGCTTACCAATAAGCTCTATACCAAGGCCATCCACTATATACCCTGCTCCAAAACTTAAGCTTCACTTCCATGGAACCTTTTTATTTTTATCTAATTTTTTGTATTTTGGTGAATTTTACTTTTGTTACTAAAGCGACTTTTAAAGTTTCTAAAAGCTTGGATAAGCTTTATAGGGAGCTTATGTGACTTACTGAGTCCATAATAACAACTGCTAATAACATTTAACCATATTGAGATTTTGATCAAGAGCAAATTTTTGCATAAGCGAAATATTACTTAATCTTGAAATTGTTGATTACAAAAGTTTTATTGCACCACGAAAACATGAAATACAAAGCTTGGAAATTGAAATATAAGCTGAAAATCAAACTTAAGCTAAAAGCGACATGAAAATTAAAGATTACACTAGATACTTAGATACATTGCTTCAAACTTGTATTTATTGACTTCATTTAACCTTGTCGACATCTCTGAGTTAATCCCACCACATCTTGACCATTGGTTTAGTCCAGATCATCAGATTTGACATTTGTCAATTTGGCGCCAAAAATGTCTTTGAGCAGGTTTTCTGCATTAATGGGGTTTGGATTGATGTAGAGGTGGAGGGGGGAGGTGGAAAGGTGATAGATGAGGTGGAGTGAAAATCAAGTGGTTAAAACCACTGGTATTTGCTCAAACAGCTATGGAGGAGACAAGTGAACAGTGCGCGGTTTTATTTGAATTTAAAAGTTGGGCCGGGTCATGTATTTGGGCTGGGTTTGGATTAAATATTGGATCCGGCTTTGTTTTAGTTAACAACAAGGACCAAAAGTGAAAATCTGCCAAACTTCAATGACTGATCTTGACAAGTTTCCAAAGCTCTCACAAGGATCATTCCTGCCATATGTGAATAGTACAAGGACCAATATTGATTATTTTCCATTTTTGTAAATCCAGGGACCAAAACTGTCAAGTTTGAAACTTGAGGGACCAAACATGTAAATTCTCCAAAGTTTATCATAAGGACCATTCTTGTCATTTATAAATAGTACAAGGTTAATATTTGATAATTTTCATTTTTTAAATTAACCAAGGACTATATTTGGCAATTTTCAAAGTTTAGGGACTAAAGTTGTCATTTTGTGATTTTTGAACTTTAAAGGGTTTGTTTTGACAACTTTTGAATCTCATGGACCTTAAATGACTTTTTACAAGATTTTGAATTACCAGGGACTAATTTTGACAACTTTTGTAACTTGGGGACTAAAGCGCCAATTATGCAAACTTGATCGTTTTCACGATTTTGATGCTTTTGCATTTAAAACATATAAAACACTTGTTTGTGATATTTTTATCATTTTGATGTGTTTCGAGTGTTTCGGATGTTTTGGCATTAACGATATAAAAATGATGAGTATTTAGACACTCATCAATCCCCACACTAAGATATTGCTAGTCCTAGCAATGATTTGAGAAAATTTAATGGATTTTATCTCTTTACCAAAAGCCATTACTTGTGGAGTAGCCAATTGTTTGATTCAAGTAAGAACCTTGGTACAATGATAACCAAATGATTTTGAGCAAATCATAAGGCGTGAACGGTTTGATTTGTCTTTACGAAGCCGTTTATACGGACTAGCCAACTCTTAGATAAATTATCAATATTATCTTTGGTGAGCCGATTACCAATTATGGATTTTCAAGCGCCTTTACCACAAGCCATAAACTTGCGGGCTAGCCAACTCTTCACTAGTTTAAAGATATGGTGAGTTGAACACCATACAATTTTGGGCAAATTGCAAGCCATAAGCGGTTTGAGATATCTTTACCAAGAGCCGTTTGCTCTGGATTAGCCAATCCTTATGTGGGTTAGACATGGCGGATGATTACCATTTTTTGAGTAAGTGAAAACACTTACTCCAAAAAAATTTTGGCCAAAGCGGGAATTGGGTGGAATAATTACATGATAAAATTCGTGAAAATCCCCCCCACTTAGAAATGAATGTTGCCCTCAATATTCAAAATACCGTGGTTATGCGAAACATAGAACACAAAAGGAAATATTACGGCCATTATTTTGTTTTGATATATACACTTTTTTTTTTTTTTTTTTTTTTTTTTAGAGATTTGTGGGAAACTCCCCACACTAGGGTGGTAGAAAGGGGTAAGAAGGCGAAACATGGGTGAAAACCCATATGGTGTGTGCTACTATTTTTGATTCCCGAGTCACTAGCTTGACTCGATCCCGCATTCATTGGTTCATGGGGAATGTTTGCGATCCGGACAATCACGGGTGGAATGTCCTCTCCAAAGTAGTGCTTTAATCGATGACCATTTACTTTAAAATTAGGACCATCGGTGAGATAACTCAATGGTACCATAAGGATAAACCTTAGTGATAGTAAATGGACCGGACCAGCGGGACTTGAGCTTTCGAGAAAATCTTCAATCTTGAATTGAAAAGAAGGACTCGATCACCAACGTTGAAAGCGCGGTTCTTGATTTTAGAGTCATGAATCTTCTTTGTCTTTTGTTTGTAGATCAAAGAGTTCTCGTATGCTTGATCACGGAGTTCATTATATTTAGTTCATTCATTTGAACTTTTACGTGATCACTACCGTATCGTATATCGAAGTTTGCATGCTTTAAGGCCCAGTAAGCCTTGTGCTCTAGCTCAATCGGAAGATGACATGCCTTTCCGTACACTAGCTTGTATGGAGTACACCCAATTGGTGTTTTGTAAGGTGTCACGAAAGGCCAGTCGTCATCTAGCTTATCCGACCGGGATGCGATTTTCGCCTCTTGTCCTTTCAAGGATTCTTTTAATACCACGGTTTGAAACTTCCACTGCCCACTTGTTTGGGGTGGTATGCGATAGATAGGCGGTGGGTAACACCATACTTTTGCATGACACGATCAAATTGGTCATTACAAAATGTGTACCACGATCGCGATTATCGCTCTCGGAGTTCCAAACACGGCAAAAGAGATTTCAAAATTTCACAACAACTCGGGCATCATTGGTGGGTAAAGCTTTTGCTTCAACCCATTTTGACAAATAGTCAATGACCACGAGTATGTACTTGTTTCCACGAGGCGAAGGAAATGGCCCATAAAATCAATACCCCATATGTCAAATATCTCACAAACTTGAATGGCATTTTATGGCATTTCATTCCTTTGAGATATATTTCCATGACGTTGACAAGCGTCACGGTTTTGACAAAATCGTGGGCATCCTTATAGATAGTGGGCCAATAAAACCGGAATCAAACACCTTTTGGCGGTGTAGTTTGGACTATGATGGCCCCGGTGGGTCGGCATGGCAAGCTTTGAGAATGTCAAGAGCTTCTTGTCCATAAACACACCGTCGGATGACTTGATCCATACGGATCTTGAATAAGAAAGGGTCGTCCCGAGTAATGTTTAACATCTTTGAAGAATTTGTTCTTCTGTTGGGTTGACATCCCTTTTACTATGAAGTTACCCGCATGGTAATTTGCGAAGTCGACAAACCATGGGGTAGAAGAGTTTCCACGAAAAGAAACCGCATTGAGTGTCTCGAGAGGAAATGTTTCATTTATTTCCTTTTCTCGAAAACATCTTGGTGAGGGTTTTCTAATCAGACAGATGATCGTGACGGGTTCTCGGCTCCTTTTTATCACGTATGATGATATCAAATTCTTGGAGGAGGAGAACCCAGCGAGCAATCTCGGCTTTGCATCTTGTTTTGCAAAGAGATATTTGAGAGCCGAGTGATCCGTATACACTACACATTTGGTCAAGATTAAGTCGGCGAAACTTCTCAAATGCATACACCACGGCTAATAGCTCTTTTACGTGGTGGTATAATGAGTTTGAGCTTGATCATAGTCTTACTTGCGTAGTCAATAGGTGAAAATGCTTGTTTCTCGTTGCCCTAAGGCGCACCGATAGCAAAATCACTTGCATCGCACATGAGCTCAAAAGGCAAGTCGATCGGGAACAGCGAGAATGGGTGCTTGAGAAGCTTTTTCTTCAATGTTTCAAAAGCTATGATGCACTCGGGTGAGAAGATAAAAGGAGCATCCTTTTCAAGAAGATGGGTCATAAGTAGGCGATTTTAGAAAAATCTTGTATAAATCTCGATAGAAACCGGCATGACCTAAAAACTCCTAATACCTTTGACGGTAGTAGGATGAGGTAATTTAGCAATAACATCGACTTTTGCTCTATCTACCTCAATCCCGTTTTTGAAATCTTATGGCCAAGGACTATGCCTTCTTTGACCATAAAGTGGCTTTTCTCCCGGTTTAGACAAAGATTGGTGTCTTCACATCGTTTGAGCATTTTATCTAGATGGGAGACATGTTTGAAACGAATCCCCAATGACCGAGAAGTCATCCATAAACACCTCCATTGTTTCCCGATCATGTCGTGGAAAATAGCCATCATACATCGTTGGAGCGTGCGGGAGCATTACATAAGCCAAAAGGCATCGTGCGTAGGCAAAAGTTCCGTATGGGCGGTGAATGTAGTTTTATCTTGATCCTTTGGATCAATGGGGATCTGAAAGTAACGAGAAACCATCAAGGAAACAATAGTATTCATTTCTGCTAATCTCTCAAGCATTTGGTCCATGAAGGGTGAGGAAAATGGTCTTTCTGGTGGCGTCATTCAACTTACGATAGTCGATGCAAACACGCCATCCGTAACTGACGAGTTGGAATTAACTCATTATCTTCATTTGTGACAACAGTTATGCCACCCTTCTTAGGAACACAATGAATTGGGCTAACCCAAGGACTATCGAGATTGGGTAAATCAATCTGCATCAAGAAGTTTGATAACCTCTTGTTTGATAACATCATGGATTTTGGATTTACTCTCTCTCGATGTTGAGCTAGCGGCTTGAAGTCATCCTCCATCAAGATTTTGTGAGTACAAAACTCGGGTTGATACCTTTAATGTCGGAGAGTTTCCAAGCAATTGCTTGCTTGTGTGACTTCAAGATTTTTATGAGGCGACTTTTCATCTTTACTCAAATCTCTAGCAATAATGACGGGTAATTTATCATCACCTTCAAGAAATGCATACTCGAGATGAGGTGGTAAGTCCTTAAGTTCGACTTCGGGAAATTCTTGATTTTCTCAACTAATTTGATTTCCTTGTTATGAAGTTTGGCGGGAGGGAGTGAAAATGATGATGGATCATCATTAAGCAATTTCTCAATGAGAAGTATGTCCCCTCGATGTCGATGGGGCGTGATCAATTTCCCATGGAGCAGAATCACTAGACAAGTAAGCTTCAATCTCTTCCAAGATGAAGTCACTTTCACGAAATGGGGTAAGAGAAGGAGTAGAATTGGCGATGATAGGTTGAGATGAATGAGTGAGATTATCACTCGAAGAATTATGATCATAACCAAGAAATTCTTGAGTACTCTTGAAGCAACATCAATGATATCTATTCGGTTAACCGACTCGAATCATAATTTGCGAGTACCTCGAAGTTTGATCAAGGTTAAAAGTGGCGACTTCATTACCAACACGTAATGTGATTTCTTGCTCAAATACATCTATGAGAGCACGGCCCGTTCTCGGGAATCCTCGACCAACAATGAGAGGAACCCGATGATCGGCATCAAAATCAACAACCACGAAGTCGGTGGAAAATGGAACTTTCCTACTTTCACAAATCGTCCTCGGCAATGCCAAGAGGACGGGATATTGTACGATCTGCAAGCTCGAGAGTCATGCATGTAGGAGTAAGTTAGGAAGAAAGTTTCTTCCACTTGAATAAGGCATCGGTTGATGCTTGCACCAAGATCGCTAGGGCAAAGCATTCAACCATTCACGGAAATACACAAGGTAAGAGAAATTTTCCGGGATCTCCAAGCTTTGGAAGCTTCTTGGGATAGCTGAGGCGGTTCTCGTTAAGAGGAGTTTAGCCATTTCAAACGACTTTTCCTTGTTGCTTAACATGTGTTTGAGAGTTGATGCAAACTTGGGCATCGACATGATAGCATCCATAAAGCTTATGTCAAAATGTAATTCTTGGAAAATTTGAAAAAATTTGTCCATTTGATGACTAGCTTTTTCACGGAGCTTTTGCTCATTCAAATGTGATGGATAAGGAATAGAAGATTTGGATTTGATATTTTCAACGGGAGCAACAGGTGGTTCAAAAACAACTCCTGGATTAGACTTGGGTTTCTGGACAACTTGAGGATGGACATCATTGGTTCCTCCGTTATTAACAGGAGGTTCCTTGATAACTTGACTCATTTCTCCTAGTGGAGGAGGCATTGGAGTCGTAGGTCCATTGTGTGTCTTAGGTTCACTTTCCACTACCTTAGGGAGAGAAGAAGAAGAGGTAGTAGGAATAGCGGGTCCATTGTATGAAACACCACTTCTGGTCGTGATCGCCTTAGCATCGCCCCTCGGGTTAGCGATCGTGTTGCTCGGAAGTTTTCACGAGCCGAGGGTTGATCATTTAAAGACTTTTTGAGATCGACAATCGGTGACCAACAACTGTTCATTTCATCTTGGGATTTCATGAGCTGCTTCAATAACTCATCGGATGATGGTCTTGGAGGATGTGGAGGGAAATTCGAGGTCGGATGTTTTGATTTGGACCTTGTTGTTGAAAATTCCTTGATTAGGATTCACATTCCCATGAAATTGATTCCCTCGATTGAAATTGTTTTGATGAAGGTTCCCTTGTTGTTGGAAACCTTGATTGGGTCCAGGATAGAAATTACCTTGGTTTTGATAACCTTAGTTCATTCTAGGTTGATTCTGACTCCTGTTAGGATTCTGGTTAAAACCGGGTGGTGCCTGATAAGTATTAGCACGGTAACTTGGATCATTTTGAGGACGGTATTGATTACCTCCTTGATTTGAAGTACCGGCTATAGCATTGGCTTCAAATGGACTACCATCGGTGGCAGTACAGTTGTAGTATTAATGAGGACCACCACAAGTAACACAAACTTCAACTTTCTTCACTTCACCATGTGATGGTGTTTGAGTGAAGGTGACTTTCTTCTGGTTAGCAAGAACCAAAGCTCGAACAATATCGTGAGTTTATCAATCTTAGCATCGGTGCTAGATGTACTCACGAGGAGATGAAATAGAAGGTCCGCATTAGGCGAGTTCGATATGCCTTTGTGCGGAAAGAACGGACACAGGACTTGTTTTCAATGATTTGTAAGGCTTCTTTTGTGGTTTTGCTAAGGAAATTACCTCCAGCGGAGGCATTTAAAGAGTCTTGGTCGACTTGTCTCGGACCATTGTAGAAAGTATCCATTTGCATTAACTCGGTAAAACCATGATGTGGACACTTGCGGAGCAATTCTTTATAACGATCCCATGCCTCCCGAATGATTCATCAAATCTACGAGAGAATTTCATTATCTCATTCTTAAGACTTGTGGTTCGGGATGGAGGATAGAATTAGATTAACTAATTTGGTGACTAGATCTTCCCATGTCTCAATAGAGCGAGGGGTTGTTTCTCGAGCCAATTCGGGCTTGTCCTACAGAAAATGGGAAGAAGAAGCTTGATAGCCGTGTGGGACATTCTTGTACTTGATGGTAGATGCAATCTTGTTAAACCATCGAATGTGTGCATGAGGATCATCCGCTCAAAACCATAGAATTGGCTTTGGGTTACTAGATTAAGCAACCCGGTTTTGAGCTCGAAGGTATCGACCACAATGGTGGGACAACAATGGCATCTCCGTAACCCTCGATGGGTGCTTGGAGAAGCTCATTCATGGGTTTGTCTTCGCCATTTCGGTGGTGGTGGTGGTGGTGGTAGGCGTTCCTCGATCACGGTGAAGGAGGTGAGCGTCCTCTCGTCTCGAGGAATCTTTCCAAGTTACGAAAGTGGACTTGTAGGCGGAAGAGCAGTGCGCATGCACTAAGTATAAAATCAATTTTCAAAACAAATGAGGCAAAACACAAGTGAACTTAACCAATAATCACAAATGAAATGGCTTCTTTGAAAAAGGTACACCAAATCACAAGTGACACAAAGGCAAGTTTTAAATCGTGGTTCGGGAACTTATTATGGTCGCACCCCAGGTTAGGTAGTGCTTGCCTTGATTTGCGGTGGTTGATTTTATATATAAATTAAGTACCACCGAAAAGGCGTAGGTATGATTTGTGCAAAGGGTTTAAAACTTTTGGAAAATATTTTTGGTATCGTCTCGTTTAACCAAATCGTATTTCTTTAAAAATCACCTTAAAAGAAACACAAGCTAGAAAGCGTTACGATTGTTTTGTTGTTTTATATTGTTTTGGGTTTTAACACTTTAGGAAAAGTGTTATCGAACTTTTGATTTATATAACTTCTGAAAACTTTTACAAGCGATGGTATATGTGCAAGTGCAGGTGCGAAAAATGCTAACAACACGCTTCTGACCTCCCGGCGTGCGCTAAAATTTGATTGGTGCTAAACAGTCAAGTTTAATCACTCAAGCTAACCACTTGTGAATGGCTAACCGTAACAAACTTAAAACTGCTCAGAAACCAATGCAATGAAGATCAGAGGAATATAGGGAATTCCTGGGTCGTTAAGTCCCACGGAGGATGAATTGATGTATAAACACTTGATCAGATGATAGAATAATCACTAAGGATAGTGATCAGTAAGGTTATTGATGAAAAATTACCTAAAGAAAAGATCTACAAATTACAGCGACTTAAATGAAAATTAAAAGAAATTAAAAAGTTAAAATATATTAAATAAACGCTATCACTATTTTTACAGTGATGAACGTTTAAAACCTAAAACGTACGTTTAAAATAAAATTACGTAAACGTATAAAATAAAACGTGAGTTTTAAAGAAATAAAAGGCCTATAAATATGAAAATGATATTTTTACAATCCTAATAATAAAAGAAAATTATTAGAAAAAGAAAATTATTTTTACAACTATTTATTTAATTATTATTAATTAAAAACTATTTATTAAGTATATAAAATGCACTAAAATACAAGAAAATACAAAATTAACCTAGAAAAATGAAATTATAACTTGGAAAAATCTAAAGTATGATAAAACTTATTTTAAAACTGAAAATATATTTTTAGACTTTTATGTATTTATTATTAATTTAAAACTATTTAAAACTAATTAAAATGCTAGAAAATACTAATTAAACCAAGAAAATTATGGAAAAATACTTTTATGACTTTTATATTTATCTTAATCTAGGAAAATTGAAAACATATTTTTTAAGCTTTTACGATTTATTTGTATTAAAGGCTATTTAAAATGCCTAAAAGCATTTTTAATTAAGAAAAATAGCAAGCAGTGTTGGAAAATTATGAAAATTTCAGGAAAAGTCTATTTTAATCTCTGAATCTAAGAAAAATAGAAAAATATGAGCTTGTGTGTAAGAAAATGAGGCTATGCGGTTGTAGCGCTTATAAATAAGCACTTTTAATAAGCCAAAAGCTACAACAAGCTACCAACTTGATACAGAAGCTATGAAATGCTTAAAGTGTCAAAATGAAACAAGAAACAACTGGTTTTAACCTCTAAATTACAAGATGCTATGATTTGGTGTTTTAAGTTAATAAGCTAAAAACAGGTTTTGAGTATGCTACTTTGAGCTTAAGCACAGACTACCAAATAAGCTAAAACTGAAAAGCAATAATTGGAACTTGTACTAGACCTGGTTGGCTACCTAAAAATCAAAGATGAGATCCAGATAAGCTAAAATGAGCTTGTGAGAAGCTTTTTCAAATCCTGAAAAACCAGAGTAAAACTCGATGTATCTTGAGTGACTTGGGACAAGCGATAAGCACATGCGGCTTATCAAATAAGTTACAAATTGAAATTTTAAACTTGGAACTTAAAGAGGACTAGGTTAGCTGTCCAAAGAAACAAATTTCACAAGATATGGACAACTAGAGAGCTTTTGGTGAGCTTGTGAAAATGGTACCTAATCTGTGCACAGGGCACTCTTGACTTTTTGATTAAACTTAAAGTTTGACTTTACTGAACTTTGATTCAAAGATAATGACTTATTATGATGTATTAAGGTAAAATAAGACTGAATTGATCAATGGTAACAACTTATGAACATGGAATCATGATCATGAATCATGAAAATTCAACAGTGATTGATCAAGAAGCAATCAAAAGTGATTTTGACTTTTCTCTAAAAGACCACTTGGTTTTATGTTTCTTTTGAGTTATTTGAGACTAATGAGACACCGGATGGGCATAAGCAATAACACAAAAGCTTTTATCACAGTTATGCAAGAATCCAAACACCCCTTTTCTACTTGTTTTGATGATTATCAAAGCAAATGGTGATCTAGACCATGCTATCTATTCGAGACCTTGTATTATCACTTAATAAGACTATTTAAACACTAAACAACAACAATAACATCATTGAACGAGAAATTACAATTATGCTAAGAAAAGCATCAAAATGAGATTTTTGATAAATACAAATTTAAAAGAACAAACTATCTATTTTATTGATTAATTGTAATTAACTATGACTAATAAACATAAATAAACAGAAATTTGAGCTAATGAACAACCAACACAGTAAAATGCCAAAATGTCTTAAAAGGCTTACACTTTGGATCCAAGCACAAACTGAGAACTAAGAACTTGTAAACACCTCCTAAAGCTTACCAATAAGCTCTATACCAAGGCCATCCACTATATACCCTGCTCCAGCTTAAGCTTCACTTCCATGGAACCTTTTTTATTTTTATCTAATTTTTTTGTATTTTTGGTGATTTTTACTTTTTGTTACTAAACTGACTTTTAAAGTTTCTAAAAGCTTGGATAAGCTTTATAGGGAGCTTATGTGACTTACTCAGTCCATAATAACAACTGCTAATAACATTTAACCATATTGAGATTTTTGATCAAGAGCAAATTTTTGCATAAACAGAAATATTACTTAATACTGAAATTGTTGATTACAAAAGTTTTATTGCACCCTGAAAACATGAAATACAAAGCTTGGAAATTGAAATATACACTGAAAATCAAACTTAAGCTAAAAACGACATGAAAATTAAAGATTACACTAGATACTTAGATACATTGCTTCAAACTTGTATTTATTGACTTCATTTAACCTTGTCGACATCTCTGAGTTAATCCCACCACATCTTGACCATTGGTTTAGTCCAGATCATCAGATTTGACATTTGTCAATTTGGCGACAAAAATGTCTTTGAGCAGGTTTTCTGCATTAATGGGGTTTGGATTGATGTAGAGGTGGAGGGGGGAGGTGGAAAGGTGTTATAGATGAGGTGGAGTGAAAATCAAGTGGCTAAAACCACTGGTATTTGCTCAAACAGCTATGGAGGAGACAAGTGAACAGTGCGCGGTTTTATTTGAATTTAAAAGTTGGGCCGGGTCATGTATTTGGGCTGGGTTTGGATTAAATATTGGATCAAGCTTTGTTTTAGTTAACAACAAGGACCAAAGTGAAAATCGCCAAACTTCAATGAGTGATCTTGACAAGTTTCCAAAGCTCTCACAAGGATCATTCCTGCCATATGTGAATAGTACAAGGACCAATATTGATTATTTTCCATTTTTGTAAATCCAGGGACCAAAACTGTCAAGTTTGAAACTTGAGGGACCAAACATGTAAATTCTCCAAAGTTTATCATAAGGACCATTCTTGTCATTTATAAATAGTACAAGGTTAATATTTGATAATTTTCATTTTTTAAATTAACCAAGGACTATATTTGATAATTTTCAAAGTTTAGGGACTAAAGTTGTCATTTTGTGATTTTTGAACTTTAAAGGGTTTTTTTTGACAAATTTTGAATCTCATTGACCTTAAATGACTTTTTACAAGATTTTGAATTACCAGGGACTAATTTTGACAACTTTTGTAACTTGGGGGACTAAAACTGCCAATTATGCAAACTTGATACATTTTTCACCAGATTTTGATGCTTTTGCATTTAAAACATATAAAACACTTGTTTGTGATATTTTTATCATTTTGATGTGTTTCTGAGTGTTTTCAGATGTTTTTGGCATTCTAACAGTATAAAAATGATGAGTATTTAGACACTCATCAATAGGTTTCGTG
Organism: Chrysanthemum lavandulifolium; assembly: GCA_022545495.1. Lineage (NCBI taxonomy): Eukaryota > Viridiplantae > Streptophyta > Magnoliopsida > Asterales > Asteraceae > Chrysanthemum > Chrysanthemum lavandulifolium. The sequence continues at coordinate 273,250,123 of CM040243.1, forward strand.
ATTTATTTCACGACAACAAAGCCGCTCTTATCATTCAATTAGATAGTGAGATTCGTAATACGGCTATTGGAACTTTATCAGTTAACGACTACTTCCAAGAGATCAAGTCTAAGGCCAATCGACTTGCCAATCTTGGATCCGTGGTTAGTGACTCGAGCCTTGTCACTAATGCTATAAACGGCCTTTCGGCTTAATTTCCCGAGATTGCAAACATTATTCGACATTGGGAAAATCTTCCCACGTTTACTCAAGTGCGGTCTATGGTGATTTTAGAAGAAACTGATATGGCACAGTTAACCAACGATTTATCATCTCTTAACACTTCATCGTCATCCCCAACCGAGCTTGTTGCCACCAACACTAAAACTACCAAAACCGGTCCTGTGCAATATTCGGAAGGTGAATTATGCCAGAATTATTTTTCAACGTGGCTTGTGTATATACGACTCACGTTGCAAGTTTGTACATGGAAAACCTGATTCCAAGTTGCGTTCCCCATCTTTTAGATCGATGCCATGCCTACACACACCATCAACACTCATCCAATGGTCACACGTGCTAAAGCCAATATTTCAAAACCACTTGAGCATATGAATTGTCATGTAACTACCATTTCTCTACTTCATCGGTCTCATGTTCATGCTCTTCGTGATCCTCAGTGGAAACAATCTATGTTAAATGAATATAATGCATTAATTACTAACGGTGCGTGGGTACTTGTGCCCCGTCCTACTAATGTAAATATTGTTCGTTCTATGTGGCTTTTTAGGCATAAGTTTCATGCAGAGTGATTGCTGAGAATTTTAGCCCCGTGGTTAAACCAACTACTATTTGCATTGTATTGAGTCTTGTACTATATCGTGATTGGCCTATTCACCAGCTTGATGTGAAGAATGCTTTTCTTCACGGACACTTATCAGAGATGGTTTACATGCATTAGTTGCTTGTTTTTGTCGATTCGGCTCACCCAGATTATGTTTGTCATTTGCAGCGGTCTTTGTATGGGCTTAAGCAGGCCCCAGTTGCTTGGTTTCATATGTTCGCAGGGTTTATTACTCGTATTGGTTTTCAGCATAGCAAAACTGATGTTTCATTTTTTTGTCTTTCATCGGGGATTTGATACGGCTTACTTGTTATTATATGTGGATGACATTATTTAAACTGCTTCATCTCCAACATTATTACAACGCATTATTATTGCTCTTCATATTGAGTTTGCGATGACAGATCTTGGCTCTCTTAACTATTTTATTGCTATTTCTGCTACTCGGACTACGTATGGCATGTTTTTATCACGGTCCAAGTTTTCTGAGGAAGTTCTTGAGAGAGCTCATATGAAACATTGTAATCCGTGCCAAACTCCGGTTGATACAGAGTCCAAGCTTGGACCTGATGATAACCCTTTTGTTGATCCTACTTTATACCGGAGCTTAGCTGGTGCACTTCAGTATTTACCTTCAAGCCCGGAAATTTCATATGCCGTTCAGCAGGTTTGCCTTTATATGCATGACAATTTTGAATCACATTTCACTGCTTTGAAGCTTATCTTAGGCTACGTTCGTGGTACCCTTGATCATGGTCTTCAATTGCATGTTTCTTCTAGTGCTCAACTTATTACATACACGGATGCTGATTGGGCGGGTTGTCTAGTTACTCGTCGGTCCACTTCTGGTTATTGTGTTTTTCTTGGTAATAACCTTTTATATTGTTCTGCTAAACGACAGGTGACGTTGTCTTGGTCCATTGCTGAGGCCCAGTATCGTGATGTTGCTAATGTTGTTGCTAAGACTGCTTGAAGTCGCAATTTGTTGCTCGAATTACATGCTCCTTTGTCTATAGCTACTATTGTTTTTTTGCGATAATGTAAGCATTGTGTATCTATCTACTAATCATGTTCAACGTCAATGTACAAAACATACTGAGATTGAAATTCATTTCGTCCATAAATATGTTGCTTCGGGCCAAGTTTGTGTGCTTCATGTTCTGCCTCGGTTTCAGTATGCTCACATATTTACTAAAGGTTTTCTTGCTTCATTGTTTGAACGTTCGAAGATCTCCCGCTCAAATTGCGGGGGTGCATTAGCCGAATATTATCTATTACATTAGTATTAGTCCATTGTTATTATTATGTGTAATATTTTTAGCCCAGCCCATTAAGGGTTTAGGTAACTTTCGGTGTTGTACATTTTATTGGGATGAACGTTAATGAACAGATTAAGGGGAAATTACCAAAACTAATACGATCCAAATTATTTTTGAGGTAACTACTTTAGGATATTAACCCTAAATTATAGCTTAAAATGATTTCTTTAACAATAATAGGCACCGCACGTTTGTGTTTGAGAAGAAAAAGTTTTTTTTTTAATAATATCAAATAAAGTCATATTTTGTGTATCACTATCTCGTATTTATTGCTTTTTTTTTATTGTATTTTCATGATATTTGGTATTGATTTGTTTACCATTTGCATTTTAGTATGAGCGAGTTGGAAACCCGCCGCCGCGCTGCAGCGGGCTTTCCTAAAAAAAAATTCTTTCGCGTTTGACTGCTTTCGTAGCATATGCAGTCGTTGAAGAATTAACCCCAAAACCTTAGACGGATTCTAACCTTTTGCATCGAATGTATGAGTGGCAGGATTAAGTAAAACGATATTACAACTACTCGACAACTTTTCCCTGCCGTTGCAAAATATAATTAAAACGACTTCTAAAGCAGTGTACATGATCTGGGTAGCACGCGCCTTGACAATGTTTCATAAATTATGCTTTTAATTTGTGTATTAGTCGTCAGTTTCTCTGAATTACCAAATGAACACTACTACTTTAGCAAACTAAAGTTAATGTGTCGTTTTTACTGATACATGAAAGCGTTCATTATTTAACGATACATAGCGATTACTACAATGTTTGTCTGACCGTTTTCGGGGTCTATGTTAAAGGCAACACACAACGGGTAAAATAAATGTACAATATTTCTACCGAATTATGTTTAACGTAAAATAAATGTACAATATGTCCCCTCCCCTTGTATCGTTATGGCCAAAAAGAGAACCTGCAGTGTTCAAAGGGGCAAAAAAGGTGAGATGCTGGAAGCAAGTATATAATAAGAATAACTTTTAGTAAAAAATACGAATATGGAAAATTTTGGAGTTGTGATGTACACATAATTTTTTTTCCCTTTTTCCTTGACGTCTTTCATATATACAAGAACTGTTTTATTGCTAAGAATTATATGGGATTGCATGATGGAAAACGAAATAGAGAAAAATAATAAAAAAAAGGAGGCAAAATGAAAAGGCAAGATGTTTGAAAGGTTACTCATTTAATGCTAGGCCTTGGGAAAGATAAACACATCATTTGTGTTAAATGGATTTGGTTGCTATAGGATGGGTGTCAAATCAAGGTACAAACCAAGTGTGTTGAGTAAGCTAGAGTAATAATTTAACTTACTAATAGTAAACCTCCCCTTTAAAAAATACACATAGTAACTCAGTTTTACATGCCATTCTGTGAAGAACTCGCTAGTGTTACAAGGTCCAGACTAGTCAGGGACATGATGATTGTCCGGTTTCGAAGGGAGTTCAGTGTTGTGATGGTAGACGAAGGAGAGCTTGTGAATGCGGCACAAGAGATCCGAGCTCGTGTAGCCGAGAGAGATTACGTTATTGCAGAACTGGAGCTTCTATATCCATTTGACTCTTGTGTGCAAAGCATCTCGCAACTAACCAAGCTGCAAACTGAGGACCTGACGGAAGCCGTAGTGCTATTGGTTAAGGTTATGAACAAACAGAAGTGAGCACAGGAGCTTCTTTTGTTCATAGAGAAGCTAAAGGGCATGGTGTATTGATCAGGTTCTGGGCAGTCTTGTTATGTGAATGGGTAGTCTTGTTTTGGGTTTAAGCACAGTTGGCAATGTCTATGGTTCTGTATCTTTGAACGTCCTTGTTCTAATTTTTTTTCCTTTTTTTTGTTCTTAAATTATTTAGCACCTAATGAAATGCATGTTTACGATAACATATTATTTGCCTTAGAACATACCTTTGTCTGATATATGGCATAGGTTTCCGTCTTTGAATTGGCATGCTGTAGCGACGTTGTGCCGAACCGATCTTGGTAGCCTTTGGTTTGTTGCATAGATAGTCGACTGTATAGCTAGCGGCGCGTGTAACCTAAGCATCAAAACAAGATGTGTTCAATACATTGAAAAAGAGTAATGCATATCAAAGACATAATACTATTTTTCAAAGGCAATAGTCGAGGCTGGTACATAGATATAAGGAAATCAATTTATAACAAACGTTTTCTTGCAAAATTTACATGTGGATCATTGTAAACCGTTAATAAACTTTATGCGCATCTAAGTTTGCAAACTAACTGCAACTAGCTTCATAAATTCAGGTGGTAAGATTTAGCGTGGTCTCGTATTTGGTTTTAGAACATAGCAATAGGGTATCACATTAAACGTAGATTTGACCGTAACATTTAACACCATGTTTATCAGCTAGAACAAAGCATGTTTGTATCAGTTTATGCAAACATCTAAAGTTTGCAAACCATTTTTAGGGTGACTGTGGATCATACCAACGATGTTTTTTTCTCACGACTTATCATATGATAAAGGTTACATTAAAAAGCTATTCGTTTTTTTTGCACCTACCGAAAACTAACTTATAATTTGATAAATCATAGAAAAGTCAAAGTCTTGAAGAAAGTCAAAATCTTGCTTAATGAAAGTCAAAAATCTTGCTCAACATCAAAATCTTGCAAAGCTAAAGCGCTATATCGTTTATGGAAAGCTTTGTAATTCTAGAATATTCTTAGTTTAGTTTAGTATTACTTGTCGTACAAGGATTGTAATTGTAAACCGACTAGGGTACTCCTTATGCCTATAAAAGGACCCTAGATTGGCATTAGAGTGCGAATGCATACGCAATATTAGAGAATATTAGAGTTTATCAAGTTCGATATTAGAGTTATTAGGGTTGTTAGTGAATCGTGTATCAAGCGGGTTCAAAGTATTAATAAAATCGTTGAAGTTTAAAGTTATTCTTCTTAGCTTTATTGAAGTAGTTTCGCATACTTAATAGAGTAAATTCGGTGTTTCATTGTTAGTAACTTAGGATTTATCCGAGGTTGCTAAGCCCTTACAAGCTACATAGTTAGTTTGGTCGAGTATATCGATCCAACAAGTGGTATCGAGCTTGTGTGGAAACTCGATTAAGAAGAAACCCTTAAAACCGATTTAACTACAAACCCTAAAGATGTCATTGAAGTTGCACCACCCCCATCCATCACCTCACTCGAATTCCTATCATCAAGAAGGAGAATATGATCTACGGAGCATGAAGATGAGGCGATACATTGCTATTACGGACCATGCTTGTGGAATGTAATTGTCAATGGTAATGAAGTTATTGAAGAACACAGTAGAAGTTCTGGACAACCTAAACCACCTAAGCCTATCTTGCCGGTGACTACGAAGAAATCAAGAAAAGGCTCTCAACATCTTGTTATGCGCTATTCACGATGGTCACTACTCAAGTTCCATGATGCTAAGGATGCAAAACAACTATGGGCTGCTCTCAAGACAAGATTTGGAGGTAATGATGCTTCAAGAAGATGCATAGAAATCTGTTGAAACAACAGTTTGAAACATTCTTTGTTGGTGAAAGAGAAGGTCTTGATCTTGCCTATAATGATTCAAAATCTCCTTAGTATGCTAGAGTTATACAAAGCGAAGTATCATTGAAGATGCAAACTTGAAGTTCTTAAGAAGTTTGCCATCCGTATGGCATGTGATTGCTACTATGATCGGAGGACAACTGGTTTGGACACTATGGACTTTGATGATCTTTACAACCACTTAAAGGTGTATGAGCATGAGATGAATGGCCAAACAAGTTCAAAATCTCACGACATTGCTTTTGTGTCTTACGAAAATAGAAGCGGTACTTCCACTAAAAGTCTTGCTTATCTGCTCAAATCTTGTTGGTGATAAACAACATATCTACACAACCATGACTACCCCACCTCATCACCAACAAACACCATCCACTCGATGAAGTTGTATGTTCATTCTTCGCTCAACAAGCCACTTTACATTACTTATGAAGAAGATTTGTCACAAATTGAAGAGGATGCTCTAGAAGAAATTGATATAAGGTGGCAAGTTGCTATGATCCTTGCTAGGATCAAGAAGTTCATGAAGAAAGCAGGAAGAGGCATTGACTTCAAACCCAAACAGGGTATAACGTTTGACAAGTCCAAGATTGAATGCTTTAATTGTCAAAAGCTGGACACTTTGCAAGAGAATGCAAGTTTGCTAAATATCGAGCAAATAGAATGATTGAGAAACCCAAGCTTGAACTAAAGGAAATTCCTATTCTTGAAACAAAAGCTTTGGTTGCTCAAGAAAATCTATCGAGAGGTTGGTGAGTCTTGAATTTGATGATGAACCGGTAACCTACTCTATGGTCGCATGATGGAAGAGTTTGATTGGAGCACAACTTTTGATGAGGAACCGAGATTTTTGCTTTGGAATCAAGAGATGGTCTTGGAAGCTTTGATTGGAGCATGGAAAGTGAAGAAGAACACATTACGCTCGCTATGGTAGCTACTTCACCAAGTTCACCCACTATCTACGAGGTATGCTCTAAGTGTAATGATTTTTATCAAAAGTGCTTAAAGATTATGTAGCTGAAAGAGATAATTGTAGAAGGGCTAGGTGCGAGGTAGTGGTTATCAAATAACTTTAGAGTCAATGGAAGCCAAAATAATAACTCATGAAAATAATGAAATGGCTTGGGCAGAAAAATATGAGCAACAGGATTATCAATTAAAATTAAGTGAATGGAAGTTAGGATGTAAGGTTTACGAACTTGAAAAGATGACTAAAGAAAGGGATGAATTGTTAGAAAAATTTCTTTGCTTGGGGAGAATCGGCCTTTCACATGTTAGTTTTGTTGAAAAACAGAAAAGAGCACACATTAAAACTGGCCTAGGTTTTGGTATGGATTTTAGTAGTACAGAAGAGAACCCACCTAGTGATAAGGAACAAATTGATTCAGAGGAGATAACAACTAGTGATGATGAACTCATTAGCTCAGAAGAGAACACATCTAGTAATGAGGAATCAATTAGTCAAACACCTCCTGAATTTAAGAAAGACAAGGGTTATCATGCAGTTCCTCATCCCACTGGTAGTTTTCAACCACTTAGGACAGATGTTTCTTGTTTTGGAGTAGACAATTTAGAGTTTAGGAAAAAGCTTACTGGTCAATCTAATTCAGGTCCATCTAGTTCTGAAACCCCAAAAGAAACAGTTGAGAAACCTAAGGATGATAATGTTAAGAGTTCAAGCGGTACCTTCAACTCAAAGTCTTGCTAAACATTCAATGATACCTTCAAGAAAAACTTTTCAAAATCTTGCTAAACCTTTTGGGATAATTTTGGTCAAAATAGTTTTCATCATTCACCAAAAAGTCGGGTTAGGTTTGGTCATAGAACTAAAGGAAGAAATTTTGGGAGTATGGGTCAAAAATTGTGTTTTGTTTGTTATAGTCACGATCATTTGATTAAGGGCTGTGACTTTCTCGAGAATATCTAAGCAAATTCCCAAAGACGGATCTACCAACCATAAGCCAAAGGAGAATAAACCGGTTTGGAATAATTCACATAGGGTTAACCACAACAACTTTTCAAAAGACTATAGGTACCCTCAACAGAGAAGACCTTTTCAAAATCACGGTACCCTCAAGCACTTTTCAAGGTATTGGTAAGCTAAAACTTTCTCAAGCGGTACCTTCTCAAAATCTTGCTAGGTTTTCACCCAATCAAAGTCTTGCTAGCACTTTTTGGAATGGAAGCCCTAGGAGATCCAATTACTATCAATCTAGAAGGCGTTACACCTCAAAAGAGTATCTAGATCAAAGAAATCTACACAAAAGTTAAAACCAAGTTGGGTTAAGAAAGAAATGCGATGGGAACAAACAGTACTTTCAAGCAAGTAAGAGTGAAAAAGAGAATTTTGTTGAAAATAATAAAGAGAATTTTGATGAAAAGAGAGTTTTGTTGAAAAACCAACACAAGTTTTGGAACAACCAAAGATAATTGATCATGTGCTTAAAAGCAGTGGAGATTACATACTTAAAGAATTTAAGTATGTCACTCCTAAGGGAACACAAGTCGATAATGGCTTGGGTTCCTAAAATTAACTAACTCTTTCATCTTTGTGCGGGGCAACCCGGAAGAGGAGCTTAAAGATCATTTAATTGTTGATAGTGGTTGCTCTGGAAGCATGACAGGAGACAAAGAGATTCATCGATTTTAGATCTTATTTTGGAGGAAGAGTTGCATTTGGGAATGATCCTAGTGGAGGTAGAATTCTTGGAAAAGGAACCATCAAGGCGGGAAGCATAGATTTTGAGAATGTTCGTTATGTGAAGGAGCTCAAGTTCAACCTTTTGTCGGTCTCTCGGATCTGTGACAAGAAGCACCTGTGTTATTCAACGACACAGAATGTCTTATTCTTTCCCGAGTTCAAGCTTGTTGATGATAACTTGGTAATCTTGAGAGTACCAAGAACCAATGATGTGTATCTCGGATATGAAGAGTCTTAACTCTTACGAAAGAGCAACATGTTTAGTAGCAAAGGCAACACTTGAAGAAGCACATCTGTGGCATAGAAGATTAGGCCATGTGAATTTCAAGAATATCAACAAGTTGGTTAAAGGAAATTTAGTTAGAGGTTTACCTTCCAAAACATACAAGAATGATCATTCATGTTTGGCGTGCAAGAAGGGTAAACAACACAAAGCATCATGCAAGAAGATTGAGGAAAGAACTATTAGAGAACCTTTAGAGTTCTTTGCACATGGATCTGTTTGGACTGTTTACATTGCAAGCTTAAACAAGAAGAAATCTTGCTTAGTTGTAACGAGATGATTGTAGTAGATTTAGTTGGGTCTTTTCTTGGGATTTAAAGATGAAACCTTTGATGCTATTCATGATCTTATAATAGCCCTTGAAAACCAATTGAGACTCAAAGTAAGAGGTATTAGATGTGATAATGGGATGAATTCAAGAACAAGTTTATGGATGAATTTTGTGCCAAGAAAGGAATCAAGAGGAGTTTAGCATTGCTAGAACTCCACAGTGAGAATGGTGTTGCGAGAGAGAAAGAACAGAACATTGATAGAAGCGGCGAACAATGCTTGCAGATTCCCTATTACCTATTCAATTTTGAAATTTGAAGTTTGTAAATCTTGCTTGTTATGTGTTGAATAGAGTATCGATCACTAAACCTCGGATGAAGACACCTTATGAGTTGCTTATGGAAACAAACCTAACATCGTTTTATGAAACCTTTTGGATGTCCTCGACTATTCTCAATACTATTGATGCTTTGGGAAAATTTGATGGCAAGTCGGATGAAGGATACTTATTGGGATCTTGTACCAATAGCAAAGGATTTAGAGTGTACAACAAGGTTACCAAAAGGTTCAAGATTGTCTTCATGTTGAATTTTAGAAGATCAAGAAAATCAAAAGGTAAAGGTCACGATTGGATGTTTGATCTTGATGTTTTGACTCCTTCTATGAACTATGTTCTGTTAGAGATGAAAATCAAGTTGTTCACAAAGAAGAAGATTTGATACATTGTTCATGGAGTCAATATTAGACGATGTTGTTCACGATGAAGAACCTATATCTATTGAGAAGGAGAAAATCTTGATGAACCAAAATCCACTTTGTCTTGAAGATCAAGCTATTCAAGATGAACTTAATAGGATGCTTTTCAAGAAACAATAGCACAATCTTATGAGGATGAACAAAGAAGAGCTTATGAAGAAGCAAAGAAAAGGGTAAGTCTCTGATTACCCTCACGGTACTTTGGATCACAGTACTTTGGATCAAAATCTTCTTGCACCAATTGATGATGCCGATGATTTGAATGATCCTAACATGCTTGGATTAGAAGACACTGATGATGAATTAGATGATGAAGGTATTTTCTCAAATTCCAATGAAGGAGCTGATTTCACAAATTTGGATGATGATCTTGAAGTTCCACAGACTCCTACATTAAGAGTTCATAAAGATCATCCTACTGGTCAAATCATTGGACCTTCTACATCAGGGGTGCTCACAAGAACCAAAGCTAAAGGTTTCTCTAAACCACATAATGCTTTACTTAGCTTTGTGTATAAACAAAACAGGATGAATCATAAGGATCAACAAACGTGTTTATTCACTTGTTTTATCTCTCAAGAAGAACCCAAGAATGTAGCTCAAGCATTAACTAAAGAGAGTTGGGTTGAAGCCATGCAAGAAGAACTTCTTCAATTCAAACTTCAAGAAGTTTGGGTACTATGTGATCTACGGATGGAAAGAAAGTCATTGGTACAAGATGGGTTTCGAGTTAAGAGAGATGAAAGAGGAATGTCATCAAGAACAAAGCAAGATTAGTTGCACAAGGATATAGACAAGAAGAAGGAGTGGACTATGATGAAGTGTTTGCTCCTGTAGCAAGGATTGAAGCCATTAGAATATTCCTTGCTTTTGCATCTTATATGGGCTTTCCTGTTTATCAAATGGATGTCAAGAGTGCCTTTCTTTATGGCAAGATTACAGAGGAGGTCTATGTCAAACAACCTCCTGGTTTTGAGGATCCTGCACATCCAAACAAAGTCTACAAAGTTGTTAAGGCTCTGTATGGTCTTCATCAAGCACCTAGAGCTTGGTATGAAAGACTCTCCACTTTCTTATTGCAACATGGTTACAGGAGAGGAGCAATTGATAAGACTTTGTTTATCAAGAGAGACAAGAAGGATATCATGCTTGTTCAAGTCTATGTAGATGATATTATCTTTGGAGCTACAAAACAGTCTATGGTGAAAGAATTTGAGAAGCTCATGCAACAAGAATTTCAAATGAGTTCCATGGGTGAATTAACTTTATTTTTGGGGCTTCAAGTTAAACAATCAAAGGCTGGAATTTTCATTAGTCAAGACAAGTATGTCATGACATTCTTAAGAAGTTTAACCGATGCTATGAAACTGTCACCACACCCATTAAAGCTATCAACTCATTGGGAAAGGATGAAGATGGACAAGTTGTAGATGTCAAGCTTTACGGATCAATGATTGGTTGTCTTATGTATAGCGCATCTAGACACGATATCATGTTTGTTGTATCTGTTTATGTGCAAGATATCAAGTCTCACCCAAGGTCTCTCATATGAATGCAGTCAAGAGGATTTTTAGTTATTTGAAACAACAACCTAAGTTAGGGTTGTGGTATCCAAAGGATTCACCTTTTCACTTGGAAGCTTTTTCAGATAGTGATTATGCAGGTGATAATTATGATAGAAGATCAACCACTGGAGGATGCCAATATCTTGGAAGAAGATTAGTTTCATGGCAATGTAAGAAACAAACCATTGCGACAACATCATCCTTTGAAGCGAGAATATGTTCTTCTTTGCAAAGCTGTTGTGGACAAGTATTGTGGATGAGAATCAACTCTTGGATTATGGATTCAATTTTAAGAATACTCCTATCAACATTGATAATGAGAGTACAATTTGCATTGTGAAGAATCTGTTTATCATTCCAAGACCAAGCACATTGATTAGGCATCACTTTATTCGAGATTGTTATGAGCATAGGCTCATTAATGTTGTCAAGGTCCACGAGATGACAATGTGGTGATCTACTCACAAAGGTTTGATGTTTCAAGATTCAATCATTTAGTGGTGAGTATTGGTATGATTAACTATTAAGCTACAATTAAGGGAGGACTTATTAGTTAGTTAGATAGTCCTATGCATTGTTTGAGGGAGGCAATACAATGCTTTTGATGTTTTGCCATTGTGAAGAAGAGGATGGAAAAGTCTTGCTTATTGTTTATCGAAAATCTTGCTTTGAAAATCTTGCTTTGGAAAATCTTGCTTACGTGGAAAGCTTGCTAGTCTTGTCAACGTCTTGTTCCAACGGTCAAAAGATGGGGTAAAATTCAAACAACGGTAACTTTATTAATTGGGTGTGATTTTTAAATCTTACCTATAAATAACTACCCTCCGATTTTCCTCTCATCTTTATACTTATCAATCTTTTCCTTATTTTCTCTTATTCACATTCACTATTCATCGCACCATTTTCTCTTATAACAACATTCAATGGCGAATCGTAACACGGTTAGTAAGCATAACATGGTGGCTAACTTAGATAAAACACCATCCAATGTCGCTTTTCATGACATAATTGATTTCCTCTTTGGATCATCAATCAATTATGCTCTTTTGGTCGAAACGACATCATTGAACCTGGATTCAACAATTTTGGGAAGCTGCTAGATCTCATATGGAAGATGATGAATCCTACATTCGAGGCTAAGGTTCTTTGGGAAGATAGTTAGAGTTACTGAAGCTTCGATTAGGGAAGATTTACTGTTTGATGATGCAGAGAGGGCTATTCGTTTTGACAAACAAGTTCTTTGGGATACATTAAGGGATATTGGGTATGAAGGGTCTCTCACTGAAACAACTTTTAAGAAACCCTTATTCAGTCCACACTGGAAGTACCTTGTTCATGTATTGCTGCATTGCTTAAGTCCCAAGAGTACTTCATGGGAACAATTTGGATCCAATATCGCATCTGCTTTAGTGGGATTAGCTACCAATCACATATTTAACTTTTCCAGAATGATTCTTGATGGTATGCTATCTCATATCTCCAATGGTTCACCCTTTTTAATGTACCCAAGATTTGTTCAAGTTTTCTTGAACAAACAGCTTAAGGATGTACCAAAACCTTCCAGCTTGCTACCGGTTGTAGTACTTCCACCAAAGGTGTTCACCTTCATGGCTAGAAAGAGTGACAAATTCTCGGGAGGATACACCATTAACGACTCACATGATGGAGATAGTGCAAGTTGTTAGAGATGAAGGCTGCTGAAAGTGAAGATCATGAGCCTTACATTTCTAGGAAGGTCTTGCTTCTCAACGTCTTGCTTCACCACAAGTCTGCATCTCAACCTCTGCATCTCAACAAGATATTGCTCATGGTGATTCGAACCGGAGGTAAACCCACCATCCTCTCCCAATGATTATACTTCCACGGATGGGTCTCAAACATCCGGAGGAGATGAGGAGATATGGCTTCGAGGGTCAAGTTACGGATAACTATGCTTTGACAAGGGAGCTTTTGAGGTTAAAGAAAGATTATGAAGCTCAAGTTGCACTGGCTGATGAAGTTGAACAACAAGTTTAGAAGATTGAAGAACTTTGTCGGCCTTTAGTTCAACATCACGGGTTGTGGGTGAAGTCTCGAAGAAGAAAGGAAAGAAGTTTAAGAAGACTTCAAAGGCAAGAAGGTTCACAAGCGGTCTTCATTCCAATTGGGAGGATATTGGAGCAAGAAAATTTGAATGAAGATCTTGAACATTATGAAGAACCGAAGTTGAACTTCAAATCTTGAACCTCAAGTCTTGAAGCTCAAGTTAATATTCAAAATCTTGAATCTTGAGCTCTCTTGAGCCTCAAAATCTTGGTGTACAAAATCTTGGTGATCAAAGTCTTGATGATCAAGGTCTTGATGATCAAGGTCTTGCTCTTCAAGGAACATATAGACAAGAGCTAATTACACCAAGGACCCTAAATTTTGAAGAAGAAGTTGGTCCTTCAACAGTCTTACATGAAGAAGAAGTTGGTCCTTCTAGTCCAATCCAACAAAGGAGCACCTTGCTAGTGATGATGAGGCTGTTGCTCGGATATTGCAAAACTTGTCAAGACCAAGAGGTGTTAGTATTCCACGGGTTGAAGAACAACCTCAAGTCTTCAATCTTCTCAACTGCTTTAGATCCTAAGGATAAAGGAAAAGGTAAAGCTGGTAGAAACAAAGAAGAAGAAGAAGCTTACTTTGGCGAATTAAGAGCTATTGAAGTGGCTAAGAATGAAGAAGGCGCTAGGAAGCTACAAGCTCAATTGGATCTTGAAGTTGCTATACCAGAAAAGCCAGTTGTTATACCACAAAGACCACCTAGTATTGCTAAGGAAAGGAATGCTATGATGGCCTATCTGAAGGGTAGAGGATATCTTTGGTTTGCATAAATTGAAATATATAGAGATGAAAGACTTGTATGATCTTTGTTAGAGAAGCTTATCAAAAGGAAGTGGTGGTATTATTCCTTTTGATGATGAAAAGAAGAATGAGGATGCAAGAAAAAGAAGCTTAAAGAGAAAAAGAACAAGCGGTGATGAACAACCATCAAAGAAGATAGAATTGAGAACAAATCTGAGTTGATGGTGAGGAATTATCTTAGAGTTGTAGATTTTGAGCATCCTAAGTCCAAAGATGTTGCGATAAAGAAGTCTAAGATGTCTACATTTGAAGTTGTAGAATCAAAGGATGGAGACTATCGATGTTCCATAGAAGATGAAAGCTTTAGAGTATTTAATTTGCTATGGGATATCTTGCACATGATAGATAGAGAGGATCTGTTTCACCTATATCAACTAGTGCAAGAGTATTTTGAGCATATTCCTTCAAGCTGGAGTTGGCTTAGTCTTCTTTGGGAGATCGATAACTATCTCGGGAGACGAAGAGACAAGCAGCGATGAAATCTGGCAAAACCAAGAAGTTTGGGAGATTACTAGTGGAGATTCTTTGAAGAATCGAGAGTGCATGTTTTGGAGTTAGAAGATGGGACCATGATTCACATGCTAGCGAGAAAGAAGATATCCACTTACAAGAGATCTTATGAGAAGAATGCTAGATCATGGTATGGAAGTTGAAGAGGAGAATGAAACGACTCTTATGGTCATTGAATTATTTATCAAATGGACAACTATGGTGATGATGATGCATAAATCTTGGTATGATTCATAATTGTATAAATTTTTGAAAAATCGAGTACTTTATTCAAAATCTTCTTTGGACAAACGATACTTTATCCAAAGTATTGCTTATGACACAAAACCGATAAAAGATCTTTTAATAGAAAATAAGCAAACTTTTGTTAAGTGCAAAATATTTTGAAACAAAAGTTAACGACAACAAATGGTTTTGAGATGGTTACAACAAAGGTTATCGATCCACCATGTCTAACAAAGGATGGCTAATCCATGAGCAAGCGGCTCGGTAAAGATATCTCAAATCCGTTGATGGTTGACAACTTGCCAATAAGTTGTATGGTAATCAACTCACCATATCGCAATAGTGAAGAGTTGGCTAGCCCACAAGAAAAATGGCTTGTGGTAAAGGCGTGGAAAAACCATTTATATGGTAATTAGTTCACCATGGTTGCAAGAACTAACTAGTCCAAAAGTGCGGCTTTTGGTAAAGACTTAACAAATCCGTTGATAGGCGATGATTTGCTAAAAATCATATGGTTATCAATGTACCATGGTTTACACACCTAAACATTGGCTACTCGAGTTAATGGCTTTGGTAAAGAGACATCAAAATCCATTAAATTTTCAATGATTCACCTCTCACGGGAGTTTACACACGGAAGTGATGAGAATAGTGAAACTTTATGATCGATGTACAATTTGCCATATGTTCTTGAGTAGTGAAAAGATGAAGATTCTTGATATGATTCTTTGAAAAGGATTGCTTATAAAGACTACTTTGATGATGATAATACAAGCACAGAGAGTACAAGACAAATCGAAGATAAAGACACAATCTTTCCTTGAAGACAAAGATGTTAAAGATATAGATACAAAGGAACTTGAAATCAAGCAAGTAGAATTCAAGTTAGGGAGGATTGTTGGGATATAAAAGACAAAATCTTGAAGAAAGTCAAAGTCTTGAAGAAAGTCAAAATCTTGCTTAATGAAAGTCAAAATCTTGCTCAACATCAAAATCTTGCAAAGCTAAAGAAGCGCTATATCGTTTATGGAAAGCTTTGTAATTCTAGAATATTCTTAGTTTAGTTTAGTATTACTTGTCGTACAAGGATTGTAATTGTAAACCGACTAGGGTATTCCTTATGCCTATAAAAGGACCCTAGATTGGCATTAGAGAATGACATACGAGTATACAATATTAGAGAATATTAGAGTTTACCAAGTTCGATATTAGAGTTATTAGGGTTGTTAGTGAATCTGTGTATCAAGCAGGTTCAAAGTATTAATAAAATCGTTGAAGTTTAAAGTTATTCTTCTTAGCTTTATTGAAGTAGTTTCCGCATACTTAGTAGAGTAATATCAGTGTTTCATTGTTAGTAACTTAGGATTTATCCGAGGTTGCTAAGCCCTTACAAGCTACATAGTTAGTTTGGTCAGAGTATATCGATCCAACAATTCGATGACACGACAACTCGGTCACATTAGATTCCACCCGAACTAATTGCAAACGTAGTGGCAGCTGCAATCAATCCCAGGTTAAAGAAATGCAGTAACCTATGATCCTGAAAGGTCACATAAGCGTATACACAATATTAGAATATTGGTACCCCAAGTAGTCTTATTGCAATATTAGAATTAAACACCACTGATAGTGATCATCATAGGTCACAATGCTATGTATACATGTTCACCTACACATACTAAAAATGTATAAATCGGTAACTCTAATAATAATAAAAATAAAATAAGTAATGAGGCTCATATTCTTGAATGCGAATGGGTAAAAGAAATCCGAATTCCACCATGGCTGCAAAAAAGACGGCTGCATAATGACAACTACATGCCACCCAGTTATTGCCATGCCAAGTTACGCATCAGACCCCTTATTACCCACCTCATTTTGTTGAGAAAACATGTAATCATCACTGCCCCTAAGCATACAACATATTTACCAATTCCTCACACAACAGTGGCTGCACGCTTAGTTAGCTGCCTTGCCAACATGTTACTGAGATCATTTTTTACCGGAACCTATGACACGCAATACATAAACGGTAGTTCTCAGCCAACATTAGTTGCCGTGAAACTATTTATATCCATTAGTTAGGCTGCACGATGCACCATAAAGTGCAGCAAACATGTCCGGCACGAAACTACTGAAAATCTTAAGAAGAACAACGAAACTGAAATAGTAAATAACTACCTGCATCCGAAAACGTCAAAACGTTCTATGAAATATCAAACGTTGTAGTGCATGCATTATGGAAATCATAGACGGTGATCAGTATTCAACCAAGAAAAAGCAATGCTAATACATCGGTAGTGGGATCAGTTTTTCGTGGTTGAATACCGATCACAACACCCATGCGTTAAATTCCACCCACCAAGTTTTCCTGCGTGTAAAGAAACATAGCACAAATGATTCTAGAACGAAAATGAAACGTTCCACTCAAAAGTTATAGGTAGAAACATCGCGCTGGTCATATACTGTCAGCACCGACCAAAGGCCCAAAGAAAGCAAAATCCGGCCCAAAAACCAAGCATGACGTACCAAAGCTTGTCTCAATCGAAAACCGATAGTGACCATCAAAGGTCACAGCGCTATATATACATGTCCACCTACACGTACTAAAAATGTATAGATCGGTATCTTTAATAATTTGAATAAAATAAGTAATCAGGCTCAGATGCTTGAACGCAAATGGGTAAAAGACATCCGAATTCCACCATGGCTACAAAAAAAACACGGTTGCATAATGACAACTATATGCCACCCAGTTATTGTCATTCCAAGTTACGTATCAAACCCTTGATGACCCACCTCATTTTACTGAGAAAACATGTAATCATCACTGCCCCTTAGCATACCACATATTTGCCAATTCCTCACATAACAGTGGCTGCACGCTTACTTAGCTGCCTTGCCAACATGTTACTGAGATCATTTTTTACCGGAACCTCCGACACGCAATACCATCATACAAACAAATTGAACAAACGACTGAAGCCAAGCACACATGTAGGAATAATATCTGTAATGTAAAGAGCAAAGACGGTAGCATTTTAAGAAAAAAGAAACGCGTGTCTCCCATTATACATTCTGAACCAAACGTTCCAGATACGTTCAAAACCAAATGGCCCAAGTAAGGGATGCACACTTTCCCTAACGCATAACAGGTGACAGAAACGCGTAGATGCTGGCATCAAATGAGGCTCAGATATGCGTATACAAGAGCTTTACCAGGCTACCAACATGGCTGCAGCTATACACTCGATATGACTGCCATGCCACGATGAGCATAAAGGAAAGGTATGCGCTATGGTCAGCATATTATCATCATCGCCTATAAAAAGATGAAATCCAATAACTCATACGTTACAAACCAAACGGCCCAGGTCGGCACAAAACCAAATGTATGAAACACCAGGCCTTATAATGGATGCATTATGGAAATCATAAGCGGTGATCAGTATTCGACCAAGAAAAAGCAATCCCAGTACACCAGTAGTAGGATTATTTTTTCGTGGCCGAATACGAGTCACAACATCCATTTGCTTAACACTTATCAGGAATACTGGATACCAAATAAATGCAGCACTGATATAAGCTCGCAAGGCAAGGCATTTCCGACTGTTTGTTCTAACGTACCCGAACCATGGCCAATATTTATAGAGGTTCCATTAGAAGTGGCAGCAAACTATATAAAAAAGGTACACATAAACAGCGGAACAAAACTGATAACGATCAGTATGCTATATATACACGTTTATCCACACATGCTAAGAATGTATAAATCAATAAGTCTGAACCAAACTTGAATAAAATAAGTAATCAGGCTCGGATTCTTCACTGCGAAAGCGTCAAAGAATTCTGAATTCCGCCGTGGTTGCAAAAAACACGGTCGCTATGCCACCCGGTTATTGCCATGGCAAGTTACGTATCGAACCTCTAATGACCCATTTCATTTTATTCATAAAACACGTAATCATCACCGCCACTTAGTACACCATATATTTCCAAATTCCTCGCGTGTAACAGTGGCCGTAAGAATAGTTAGCTGCCTCGCCAACATGTCACCGAGGTCATCTTTTATCGAAACCTATGACAACGAATACTATTATACAACAAATAAGGCGGCCCAGAAATAAAACAACAACACAAACCAACTGACCAACCAAAGTGTTACCTCTTTTTGTAAAATGCCACCGTCGTTGCTCTCTAGATTTCGACATGCAGCCTAAACAAAGGCAACATAAATATTTGAGGCATGCACAACAACATCCACATCAGTTCTACGCAGCTGAAAGCCACGTATTGCAACAAAACCCTAGAGAAAACCCTAATTAAAAGCAACAAACGCAGAAACATATAGCAAAAACCTAAAAAAACTGAGATATGCACCACCCACCAACTTAAAGGCACCACAAATTATTATATAACGAAACTAAAACGTCTCACTTAAAATGCACAGATAGAGACAACAAGCCGCTCATACACTGTGGCGACGCGCCAAAGGGCCAGAACATGCAAAAACCGTTCAAAAAACCGACCACGATATAATCCAAAGTTGTTTTAGCAACCAACCATTGAGAAAGCAAATACTAAATAGCCACCATCGTCAGCCGTAACGTTGTGGAGGCTCAGATTGATTAGTAATCTCGAAAACCGAACACATCCGCCATGGCTGCAAACGTGATTGTTTGCCACGCCAAGGTGCAAAGGTTCGCATCTTTGATAAAACCAATGCAAATCCATCATCGCCTCTTGTGCCCAACGACAGCAAGACTGTACCCGAAACCCATCATGGCTGCAACCAAATGGCTACCCCGCCAAGATACGGGCCCGGGCAAGCCACATTCGGTCACGCAAAGAAAGCAAATCAAAATGAATAGCACCCCAAAAAATTATCTAAACCCATCGGATGAAAAGAAAACCCGAAAATAATTTGTAACAATGGAAGATTTACACCGAGATTCAGTGCAAACAGATGATAACATCAAGTTATCACAACACGTGTTAACATGAAAAAAGATTCATCACTACACGTGTTGGTGAGGCGATACAAATAAGAAACGGGCCTCCCCCCCGTTATACAGTAAAACCAAACGGCCCAAATAGGTTCAAAACCAATAGGCCCAATCATGCACCGACATCACCGACTTTTTTAAAAAATACCACCGTCGTTGCTCTTTACATTAGAGATATAATATGGAGCAATAGAACGTAAAGACAAGGAAACGGACAAGATTTAAGCTAAAACAAAAAATTGGTGTTAGAATTCAAACAGGGCCGGATATGAGCATGTGCAGAGTGCTCGACCGCACATGGCCTCCTTTTTTGAGGGGCCCCAAAAATTTGAGCACGACAACTTATTTAATAACCTTTAAGCTTAGAATTAATGATCGAGTGTTCTGAAACGTAAAAAGGAATTGATCCCTGTCATATTATTGAGTTTTAAATGATTTTTTCAAAGAGTGTGAAAACAGGAACTGGGTAAGTGATGGGAAGGAAGAAGATGATGAGTTTTGACCAATGTCACTTTTCACCCCAAAGTCTATAGTGTTTACATTTTTGTCTTGATATTAGTTGTATTGATCTTAATAAAAGGAAAATAACTTATAAAGAATTGACAATATCAGGCCTTATTTATACGGATGATTAAATACTGCACTTTTAAATTTGAATATGATGAAGTCTTTGCATATTGTTTAATAAAGATTCAAAGATGGTTTGTGACAAGTATGGACATGTTTAACACATTTGTTTTGATATTTTTAGATACTTATAATTTAATAGTTATAGAAATCTATTTTCTATACATTTTAGAATCTTTCATGTTCAAGTGCTGATCTTTCTTTAGTGTTATAGAACAAGGGCATCAATATCTACATAACGACTTTGTCAATGGTACGTTTTCTTATTATACCACAGGGTCTCTGAAATTCACGGGACGGCCCTGAATTCAAATACAGCGTAGCAAGGCACCCCTTTCTATGATGTAGCAACAAGATGCATGTTACATATCATAAATCCACACGTCGTAGAACCAACAAGTCTGGAATTCTATAAATATTAACCTAAAACTCGTCTACATACATTCTTAACCCCAGTCGATTTCTGGAGCTCCAAAGTGATATTCCACCATCTTTGAAGCATAGATCATCAAGAGAAGAAGGCTTCATCATAAACAATTGTTTATTGTGTCACTTTGAATTCTTTTCAGTTATCGAATTTATTATATTTTGATACTATGATTGTTATTGAATGCTAAACACCTTAGTGTTTGCATAGTTATGAACCTTTAAATATTATTAACATGATTTATTTAGTTTATATATTAACTTAGTTCTTTATTCGGCTAGTTTATATGCTTGTTGTCAAATTTTTATGTCTTTGTGTTTGTCATGATTAATCTATTGATAGTAATTAACTAGTAGGCAATACAACTGAAAGTTAAAAGCTTGATTTACAAACATACGGCAAATAACAATTTGTGGCTAGAGTTATTAAAATTAGCCTAGCTAGGTTAAAAGCAGTAGAATGTATGGTTTAAGAATAACGAAAGTAAATGGAGATTTACAAAGTAGTTAAGTCATAAGTGTGTTTAGTTAAATAACTTCACGAACAAGTCTTATAGTTAGTTTTCAAACTTAATTAATGACCTATAACTAGATATCATCCACTAACGTCGAGGTAGAACATTATAGACTTAATTATAGGGCATACATATAGGTTTTGATGGCTATTACTAGATCTATACTGCATATGACTCACTGATTAAGGAACTGGTTAGATATTGCACGAACATGTAATGTCGTTAGGTTATTAGGAGAATGACTAAGTAAACATTGCTTTACTCTTATTGATTTCCATTCAATTTTAATTACTCATTTATCTTATTGTTTCGTCTAAATTATTTTCTCAAAACCACGTTCGTTTAGATCTACCCCTCCCCACCCCCTCTACATATTCATTGTTTCGTCATAGTTTACTTACAAACAAATTTTTCGCTCCTGCAAACGACCTAGTTTTATAAGGTCTATACTATACATGATTGTGTACACTCCACGTAAGTGTTTGTATTTCTTATAAACTATAATATAAATTTAAGATTAGAAATCACATGTCACTATACATGGAAACAATTCACACAAAATTTCTTATGAAAATAGGACTCAATATGTTTATGTCATGATTTACGAGAAGAAAATACAAATCTAGAATTCTAACCATGACCACGGACGGAGCAAGGACAAAAATTGATCATATGCGTTTGCGAAAAACTAAACTAGACTAAAAGGACATATAATTTTTTTTTACAGATGCATTTAAGAAAAACTGAAAATTTTCATAAAATGCACACTACTTGCACAACAGTTTATGGGTGTCCAGTAATTCGTGGAGATCATCGCTAACTATTACATTAATTAATTTCCGTTATCTTTTCAGCACATCCTTTATTTCTTTTTTATTGTGCAAAATTTATATCTTTACGTTTTCCCTTGATTTCATATCTTTACCCAAAAAAAAAGATAGAAAAAATACACAAATTTTAAGCTATGATTGTTATGCATGCATGTAACCTAGCAAGCGTGTTTACTCATGTTTCCTTCACTCATAAGGTTTCAGATTTCCATAAAAAGTTTTAGGACAAGATCCACTTACCTTGCCGATTTACTCGATTTTAACTGATCTCCTTTTCTAAACTCTTTCATAATCTCTATAGTTTCATTCAATAACATAATTGTAAAATCAAGATCAACCTTTGTGCGTGAATCATCTAAACTTCTTCCAAAACCACAACAAAAGAATACAAAGATTATAGATTATTAATCGGGTTTAATAAATTCTCCTCTAGCTAGCTAGGTTTTTCGAGATCATATATTACTTTTGATATATACTAAGGTTCTTCATGGTCGATGGTTGATAAAATCTAGGGCCTCACTATGGCTACAAATTGGGTCACGTTTTCAGCAATGATTATTGCGATGGTGATCGGGGTACATTCCATAGACACTAATACCGTGTTTAATCCATGTTCAGATACAAAAGTGCAAAGATGGGATGGATTTACCTTTGGACTCGCGTTTTCTTCGAAGGATTCCTTCTTTTCTGACCGGATACAACTTTCACCATGTGATAGTCGTCTATCTCTTGCTGGAACCAGTGCTCGACTCTCAGTTTTTAGGCCAAAAGTCGATGAGCTCACTTATCTCACCGTCAATACCTCCGATTTTGATCTGGTATGTGTCTTACATTAAAGTTTGGGATAATGTCATAAAATAGCAATATATGGACTTGTATCATTAGCATACATTGTTCATAGCACCTGTATTCGTGTCATTTTCGTTATTAAACTTTGTACGTAAACATTTATATCCATTGTTTTTCTCAATGTGATGTATAATGCAACATTTAAGAACATATGTTGGTATTTTACGAGACCACATTAGTATAACAATGTATACGACTACGTACATTAACACAAACAATTGGTATCGAGATAAGTATCCTACTGTTTTTTGACAATAGCACATTGAAACTTTAACAAATTTAATTTGCATACCTCATAGGCAAAAGCTGGTGGATATATGGTTGCATTTGCTGGAAGACAATATGCAGCAAGATCAATACCTACTTTAGTTGCTGATAAATCAAATATCATTACAAGTTTCACTCTGGTAATATATATCATCAAACACAACTTTTATCATGTGCACAACATTTCAATTGATCGGGCATTTAATATCTTTTTTCCGCTTTTAATAGGTTCTGGAATTTCAAGAAGGGAGACTCGTAAACTTATACTGGAAGAAATTTGGGTGTAAATCGTGTGGAGAAAGATCGGGCGTTTGCCTCAACAATCAAGAATGTGCTACCCCCGTCAATAAATGCAAGACTAATGGTGGATCAGTTGATTGCAACATTAGCATACAGTTAGCGTTCTTGGGTACAGACAAGACGTTAGAAGCTCTTAACTCGTGGTATGAGGTCGAAAAACTTAGGCAATATTCACTAGTTGAGTTGTATCAAAACATCAATGACTTGGTTATTGGTAAATAGAAGTGTGTTTTGTTCTGTTAAATAAGTTGTATTTGGCCTTAAAAGTGACTTTTTTTACATATATCATTCATAGTGGCCATAATGGAAAGAAAACATTCAAACCCACAAATGTGCAAAATTATATAATATTGTAACAGAGGCAGATGCATATATATGTTGACTGCCACTATACGAAAGTGTTTTAATATCATTACGATCATTCGTTAAGTATGCTTTATATAATCTAAAGGCCTGTAATCCAAAAGTAAACCTTAATATAAAAGGGGTTCTTTTAGAGTGCTAGGTACATCAAACCCCCTTACCGTTCAAAAAAAAGGTACATCAAACCCCCAATAACACTTATTCATATATCATTTCTGAGTCACATGAGCACCTCTCCAATAACTAAAATACCCTCCTTCGCAATAAAACCAGTGATTATTATCGATGCATGTAGGCCTTACAAAACACTTCATCAAAAATAACCACTCGCTCAAAAAAAAAAAAGGAAAAACAAAACAAAAGAACAATGGCATCCGCTGCTAGAATGGCGAAAGGACGAACAACGCTGGATGGTGGTGCAGTATGGCGCCAATGACAGCGCCATTGGTCCCCAAAAAAACCCAATGGCTAGCCATTGGTACCCTGCAACGTGCACTCTTAGGGGGTGTTAATTTCAAAATAATTGCGTGATATGAACTTTAATCAAACATAACAAAATCAATTATAAAATTGGTGTTTGTCCCAAACATGAGCTTAGATGCTTACTAAAACTTGAAAATCCAATATTTTTTATATAATACTCTTTTCATCTCAAAATTATTGTCAGAAGACAAAAATCACATAATTTAATAAAAGTGATGACACTTTAATTTTTAACTACTCAAATATAATATTCCCTCATTAAATTCTTTAATTTACTTAAAAAAGAAAGTGGACAATTATTTTAAGATATCCCGAAAAGAAAATATGAACTATAACTTTGAGAAAGATGGAGTAAAAGGATTACATTAATTCAAAACAATTTTACGAAAACAATCTGATTGATAAAAAGAATTGGAGTAATCAGATTGCTCTATTTTGATATATTACAAAATTGATCATCGTAATTGACTAATAAACGTCAAAATTGAGGTTAAGTTTGGTCAACTTTGATTGATTTCGTTATAAAGAAAAACATTCTAAACTAACATATGTGTCAGAAGTATAAGAAAAAGAACATAAAAACAGAGGTGCTAATTTTACAAAGTTTTTTTGATCAAAATTTACAATTAAGAAAAAAAAACACAACTCATCTATAGACGGACCTTCATAAGGACCCAGAGGGGCTGTGGCCCTCTCAGGATTCAGGGTTAATACTGTAAATGTCTTGAAACTTAAGATTACTTTTTATAAATTTTGTGTTTGGCCCTCCCAAGAAATTTTGACCAGCCTCCCAAAATATTGAGAAACCAAAGGTAGGTTATGGAAAGGGGGTATTTGGAGGCTTGGAGCGGCAGTTCTTAAATCTTGTGGTATCATTGATCATTCATTAATAAAAAATTCACACAATAACTTAACAAGTATAACAAATGGTCTTCAAAGCTTTCATACTTTATTCACATATTAAACAAAGGTTTGAAACTTCCTCTTAATTTATTATCTTCTCTTATTTATATATGTCATTTAATTTACATACTGATTATTTGACCAACAGATTAACCAAACTCATTTGCTATCTAACATTCTCATTTAATATTTTTTTTGTTTAATTATTGAATTTTAGTGATGTTTTTAGCTTTTTTTTATAGGTTATCAAGCGTATTTAGTGTATATTAGTTGTAAGTGTTGTTTTTAGCTTCAAAGTTCAAAAGTTTTGGTTCCCTTTTATGATGGACTCTGATTGTAAGCTTTAATGCTTTATCTCTTGTAATGTGTTTATGTTTATGTGGATAGTAGGATTAATCATGGAAAAGTATAAAACACTTGAATTGTATTTTAAAAGAAAGCCCGAGGATGCATCTGGCATTGCTTCAACGTTTATTGCATGACTTTCTTTAATATCTAAGACTATGTTTTGAACTTTTAGTAGTTTCGGACTTTCGCCCTCCTACTAAAATTGTTCAAATTCTGTCTATGAACTCATCATTAGAGGCTAAGAGCCCCTATTCAACCTAAGAAGTTATGGATATTCCTGCCTTGCGTTCGATACTATGGTTTTTTGGTTTCTTCTTGATTTTAGTGAATGCAACTCGATTGAATATCAAAATGAGGAAGCAGGTTAACTATGTTTAGTAGTTGTGATTTTCATGCTACTAAAGTTTGGGGATAATGAAATTGTGTGTAACATACGCATGAATGTTTTTGTTAATTAGTTTTCATGCTACTAAAGTTCAGGGATAATGATATTGTGTGTAACACATACATGAATGTTTTTTGTTAATTAGTTTTCTTACAAACGCGCGAAGAAAAGAAAAGCATGTTTATAAGAACAAAAAGATTCAGCCCTAAATAACGAGGTTAGAGATTTATCAATGATCACCCAAAAGAATGTTAATGGAACTTAGTTATGCCTTTGATGAAGTAATATGTCTAGATTACAATTATCTATATTATATATAAAGCGAAAACATATTTACTAAAAACTTAATAATTTGAGTAATGATGGCACAATACTTATAAAAAGCATTACAAACTATTAAATATTTAACTACTTAATTACAATTTAAATTATTTATTTTTATCACATGCACTTACTCCACAACCGTCCTTTTTTTTCTTTTTTTTTCCCAACAATAATCTCTTCTAAAATAAGTAGCTCCGCTTGAATATATTAACTCTAAACTTTGATTTTAAACAAGTAGCTTCTAAATGAAAAGTTGGTTCATGAAGCTTTCAAAATATTTTAGGGATTTTAAAAAGTAAAATTACTAATATACCCTTCAACCATATATACTCCCTCCGTCTCATTTTATAAGTCCATATTTGAAAAGTCAAAGTCTTTTTCCACAGAGTTTGACCGTAATTATTTTTTTCGCGTTATATAATACTTGATGAAAAGTATACCAATGAAAATACATTTAAAACACAAATCAATTTATATATTTTGTATCAAATATTATATAACAAAAAAATTACGGTCAAACTCTAAAGAAAAAGACTTTGACTTTTCAAACATGGACTTATAAAATGGGACGGAAGGAGTATAATAATTGCGTCTTTCCAAAAACCCTAATGTACTTTTCTTCCTACGCCATTAAACTTCACCTCCTCTCACAAGTAAGTTTACATCTCTATTATGCAACATTTTCTAACATAATAAAAGGTTTCTATATGTTAAAGTTTTCTATGTGTTGTAGTATTAGGATTACGATATGTGATTTACGTTTTATGATTCTAATAAAACCCATGAAACAAACACTGAAAATTTCTCTCAAGGAATATCTAATGAGATGAAACGAATCCGGAATGATATTGCTACACCAATATGAAATGCACATCGTCAATGACTATTACAAGCATGTTGTCATCAAACACTATGATTATAATTACTATAATGAGTTTATTATTTTTGTGTTTTAAATTTGTTTTCAATTGTAGATATATCTTTTTATATTATTTTACATTTTATAATAACATGTAACAACTAATTTACCAAACATTTTTATTGAAAAAAATACAACTTATAACTCATGTTAACAACTTGCAACTTGCAATTTGCGGTTTCTAGCTTATAGTATATAACTTACGTCTAGTTTTGCCAAAGGTAACCTTAGATTTATTGCAAACTTAGATACATAAAAAGTGAAAGACATTACACACGTCGTATCAGTGCATTATGAGATCATGAGTTCATCATGACATTTCAACTAAATGGAAACACAACGGAGGACCACGGTCTCAACTGTGAGCCCCGGTCCGAAACCAAACAAGACGCCCCACTCTAAACCCTCTCCAGTGGTATTCAGATTATTTGCAGCCGAAGATTGTCTCAGTTCATTTAGGATGAAGAGAACAGAAGCACCCCACATATTCCCATACTCACTAAGCATGTGACGTGAGGCTCTTAGTTTGTCCGGTGTAAGGGCTAGTTTTTCCTCCACTCGGTCCAAGATTGCAGGGCCGCCTGGATGTGCAACCCAAAAAAGTGAATTCCAATCAGTGATGCCAAAGGGTTGAAAGGCCTCAATCAAGATATTTTCAATGTTGTTCGAAATAAGTTTAGGAACATCTTCGCGGAGATAAAATATAAGGCCAGCTTCACGAAAATTAACATTGATTGCTCCCTCACTTTCAGGAACAATAGACTGGGCAACAGAAATAATTTCAAATAGAGGTTTTTCGACATCAAGCAAAGGCTCAGAACCAACTACGACAGCTCCTGCACCATCAGCAAACAAAGCCTGGCCTATAAGGTTATCAATATGGGTTTCATTAGGCCCACGAAAAGTTACAGCAGTTATCTCTGCACAGACAACCAACACACGAGCGCCTTTGTTGTTCTCGGCTAAGTCTTTAGCCAAACGAAGGGCTGAGCCACCACCAAAACAACCTTGTTGGTACATTATAAAGCGTTTGACAGAAGGA
Organism: Chrysanthemum lavandulifolium; assembly: GCA_022545495.1. NCBI lineage: Eukaryota > Viridiplantae > Streptophyta > Magnoliopsida > Asterales > Asteraceae > Chrysanthemum > Chrysanthemum lavandulifolium. Next base: position 273,278,584 of record CM040243.1, read on the forward strand.
TCAAGGTCAAGGAGTTTCGTGAGTTGGTAATCGGCTCCTGGCATATCAACGCCACTTGAGGTGCTAAAGACCAAGTGGGTTATCTTCGACTTTGGTTGACCCCATTCCTTGATCGCTTTAGTTGCAGCTTCTGCACCGAGCTTTGGCACTTCCAGCACCACAATATCTTGCCTATCATCTAAAGATGGGGCCATATAAGCACAAATATTTGGTTTCTCTTTCAAGATCTCTTCCGTCAAGTGCATGTATCGCTTTTTTATCATAGATTTATCACCTGAAAGTTGCATTAAAAAGATCACATTTTAACAATATAGCTGAATAACGAAATTTATCATTACGTAGAGACACATTTTGTACATTTTAACTTACAAATACGTCTAAATTTTTCTTTAAGTGCTTTCATATGCTCGCTTTTTGTAATGCGAAAATAGTAATCTGCAAACGTGCTTTGAAGCACACAATTAGGCGGTGTTGCTGTCCCGATAGCCATTATTGTTGCTGGTCCTTCGGTTCGTTGCCCCTGTTGAATCTCCAGCTTGCTCGACATTTTCAAGTGAACTTAGAGCTAGCAAATTATGCTAAATTACTAAACAATACGAATATTTGATAGCATTTTATAGAAAAATCAAAGCTGTGGCATATGAACGTTAAGTGTAATAAACCTATAAGTTTCTAGCCTCAATCGATGTAGGGGTATATATCAAAGAATAGGGGATGATGAATTCAAACAACTATTTTGCTAACATTAAAGACAGTATATAAATACGCATGCTGAGACATTTTTTTTCAAATCAGGCACATATAGGTCCGGCTCCATAACTCCTTGTTACAAAAAAGTTACGTGTGTTTATAGTAGAGGTGGCAAAATGTGTCAGGAAAGCAAAAGATGAAATTAAATGGGCACATTTTAGAAGATTTAGGCACATTTAGCTCCTTCTTTTTGAAATAGCACATATAGCCCATTGAAAACTTAAATGGGCATGACAGACTTTTTTTTTCTCTCAATTGTTGAACATTAACGATTGTTTTAAAGATTTTTTATATAATATATTTATTTTGTTGATATAAATAAAATATTACGTTTAAGGAATTTATTTAGTCGTTTTAGGTCTTTTATTAGCGATTTGTATAACGTGTCTTGGTTTGGTACGTCTTGCGTTTAGCCGTGCCCATTCTAGCCGTCGTGCGTGCGTGCCCGCCCCGCCGCCTTTGCCACCTCTAGTTTATAGTGTACATATTGTTTTGTACATTTGGGTGTCATATCCATCATTTGATAAAGTTTAAGTCTTACGAAATTTTTGTTTAAAATAAAATAAATAATTGTTTTGCAATAATTATATTTAAACATGAGATATAATGTTTGTGCTTGTTGAATATACATACAATAGTCATATGTGTATAATTTGACATAGTTTTAAATAAAACTAACATGATAATTATAAAACCAACCGCTAATTTCATGCTTAAGAAAGTAGAAACAAGAAACGAAAAACCGACTAGCAATTGTATTGCGCTACAAAAGTAAAAGAGAAATATAATAATCTAGAAGCATTTTACATTCATCAAGCTGTACAAATATCTATATATTGTAAGACATCCAAAGTGGAACATATACACGACAAAATATAACAATATATCTCAACGACCGTGTTGCATACATCTATACTATGTTATAAAGCATTTGAAATATTTTTAATAGAAAATGTTTAAAAAATAAGATTCAACACTTGCTTATAATGACAAATTTTAATAAATGCATCTATAATAGCATTATTTGCAACACTTTAAAGCACTTTTTTATAAAAATGGTTGTTTAAAAAAAATACAAAGTAATTTAATATAAGAAGAAAAACGTCTATAACAATAATTACCTATTAAATATTATTTTTAAAATACTTGTTATATACATACTGTACAAACTAATAAAATACACAAAACTTTATACAATTTATATGTAAATAAGCTGATACTATATATAGTTAAACGGACCAGACCAACGGGTTCAATCGGGAACCGGAGTCATCACCGGTTTGGCTAAATTATAAAAGTCGTATGAAACAATATTATCAAATCAATAGAGCTTCAAATGCATACTAAATTACAATGTTCAAAAAAATTTATTAAATCGCAAGACTGCCTCGAGAACCAACATATACACATTTTATAAATTATTTGATAAAACTTACTGTAAAAACTAATAACTTTGTTTTATAAAAATTAGACAAGTTTTACGAAGCAAAAGATGCAAAGTTGCAAAGTGATAAATGCTAATTATATATTTATATTTGTTATATATATTTATATAATAGTTATTATACTCTATGAAGTAACCCACATGACTTCTTGAATATTTAGTCTTTATTTATTTTTATAAGTACTATTTTACTTGTATTATCCATCTATGTGGGACAAATAACAAACATTGTTTTTAGAGAACTAAGTTTTCTTGTATAATGTAAGTGATTTTTAAAAAAAATTCGCTATTATGCTATTATTTAATGACAACTTGTGACTATCGGTCATTGTAAACTACTTTAACCTCATACATCTACAATATATCAGCTACCAACTCAATATTATCACAACATCACGTTGAGTCGTGGACAATCTACAGTTTTTATATGAAAAATATTGTTAATGCATAAAATTATTCAAAACTAAAACTATCGTCATCCGTATATCTATTGTATCGTAAAATATAGAACTAAAAGAATCGCTGAATATTTTAATTTCATGATACCCTTCGCTGCAACGCGCGAGTACCTTGCTAGTGATATCAAAATTAGTCAATCTAGTACTCAAAGGACCAGGTTAAATAGATTTAAAGTCTTCAAATTTCTTTTAAGAAAATTATAGGGATGTTCCTTGTAACGATAAAGGTGAAATTAAAGGACTAAAAGTGAAAGAAATTAAAGGACAAAAAAAAGGTGAAAGTCAACGCCAACCATAAGGACCAACCCTGTATTTTACTCTTCTTTTATACACATTTTATTATTGAAAGGAATATATATTATTATTGATTTATTTTTGTTAATGAAGGAGTCGGGCATAGACATATCTGACTTCTTACCTTTGTGAAGGTTAGGGGTTTCCCATGGGATCATGGGAACCCGATGGAACTTTTTAGCATGGAGTGAATTTTTGTTGAAAATCGCGATTTTTTTGAAATGAGTCTGGTCTCAAAATTTTGTGCCACTAATATGTCTAAAAAAACACATGTCTATTTTTTGGTATACTAGTTTTAAGCAAACTGTACCTTTTAGTTCATTTTTTTTTTAATAATTGTAAAAAACTTGTGCACCTGGTTATTTAAAACCCTGGATCCGCCCATGCTACCACGTCCAAAAACACTTTTAAATAGTTTCAAATCAAACTAGATTAATACTTATGTACACCACTGCTAATTTCATGCTACGAAAATAGAAAACATAGTGGTACAATACCTTCAACCTTATAAAATTATGAGTAAAACGTAGACTCAAGTGAAGTATTTCATAAAAAGTTATCCTTGAGAAAAACTCAATTGGACTAATAGGATAACAGCCTCGCACACAAATAAAACACTCCATCCCATGAGTGGAGTAACAAGTGAGAGATTAAAGGTTTAAGTGAAAATAAGGAGGTTTCATTATTGGACAAGGAAACAAGCTTTTATAAACAAAGGCACCTCCTCATTATTCACATATATTCACAAACCAACACACAACCCTAAACCCTCTCCTCATTTCCCATTAGCGTCCGATAAGGTGAACCCCACAAAGGGTTTCGACAAACCCAAATCAAACCAAAGTCGATTTCAACTAGATGTTTCTAAACACTTAGTCAATCGCACTTAGGGTTTCCAATCCCTAACTGCACGATCAATCTTGGTGATTCAGGATCCTGCGTGACATACTCAACCATTTAGCAGTTTACAAACATGACCCCTACCGACGGATACCTGCAGCTTCCTTGTACTAGTATTCAGAAGAATGCTCATGCCGAGCAAATCAAAGGTGCACACGTTCTAACTATTCTTGTAGTTAGTTTTTTATTGTAACACTTGCATGAATTCGTGGCTTGGGTTTGTAGTTAGTTTTATTCTGCATATTAAACTGTTAATATTAATTAATTACGAGAAACCTAAAATCCGTAATAAAACCATACAACAGCTCATATAAGGAACATTAATCTTAGCAACTACATCGATAAGCACAATGGTTTAGGTCACTCTCTTCATCACAAGCTCACTACTAAAATCAAGATCCACACTGACAGGCCCACCAAATATTCAACACCATGCAAGGACCAAACAATATTAGGCGGGAAAATATCGGCAAGCATGCTTCTAGGGTCTATCATTGGCAAAAAAAAACCTCAGTTTTATACATTTTGAGATGCAGGCCACATGAGGACCATCCTCTATAATTAACTATAAAACCTTCCCCACAACCATAGTATTTCCAACAATATTGACATTGTCTAAATATAAAGCCCGCATACAAAGGCTAAAAGAGTCTTTAATTTTACATATCAAGGGATGTAACACTAAGGAAAAAAGCATGGGGCAAAGGGATCACCCTACTGCACCCCTTGGCATTACCATAAGGTATGTTCCCCATAATATAATCTAGCTGGGCTAGAATAATAAAATTTCACCCAACGTGAAATAGCATGACAACAAAGACGAACTTCTTGTAACATAACATGCTGATATACTAAATTGAAGGCCTTTTTAAAATCCGACAACCATATCAAAAGACCAACATCATCTCCACGATCCTCAATCAACCGATTCATGAATGAAGTATAACCTCACCAACTTTCGATACCCAAACACTAAACTGTAGATCAACTAAATAATCATCCAAAGAATGATCAATCATAAAAAAACTACCTTGGAAACCAGACGACTCCAAACAGTACTAACAACTATAGGACGAATAACACCACCTGACTTAACTAGTGGTGTGAGAGGTGCTCTACCAATATACTCACCCAACTTCTTGGGACATTTCTAATCATGAAAGAGATTTACCACTTGGATGATAGAAGAGACTAACTCATCAGAAATAGCTAAGCAGCTCCACTTAAGCTATCCATAAGGTGTTGGGCACGCATCCCTTCCCTTCCACAAGACATACCACAAAGAAAACTTTTAATCATTTCTAGAAAAGGTGATGATGATCAATAAGTATATATGGCGAGGATGGAGCGGGCTTGAAAGGGTGCTTAGTCTTTAAGTCCTCAAGAGTAGCATCATTATAAGGAGAAACACCTATAGAGGAGCAACGCCTATAGAGGAAAGAACTCTGAATATCGCAGTACCACCTGGCAAGGTCTCCCTTACAAGCTGCAAACTACCACCTGGCATACTTGAAGATCGAATGGCATTGACAATACTATCTTCCTGGCATTGATGCTCATTCGTAGACTTTTACTCAAGCATGTTCCTTGGGAAAAAAGTTCTAAGTAAACATAGTTGCAAGACTATTAAACTAACCCAACATAAGATATCACCAGGCATGCAAATCATGTTATCAAGGGCTCCTTTCAAGATCTGATAAAACTCTAAACGACATTTGGCAGAAATGGATTTGACAGTACGAAACCCCTTTGAACACAAACTATCAAGAAGAGCAAAAGTAAAATCACCATGTTGGTCTTGCAACAAATCGTCAACATGATCAATATGCTCAGAACAAGAAGGAACTTGTGGCCTTTTAAGGTCGAACCTTTGCCATGATGAGACTTTGAATGAAGAGTATGCATTTTGAAACAAATACCACATACCCAAATCCCCATATGCTTAAAGGTAACATCAACCCTCTTCAGTGGATGCTAGTCAAACACATGGTATTGATAATGTGGTGTTAGATGCATGCAAGAAATTTGAGAAAACTATGCATGATATATAACTAAAGAATGCAAAGAATATGGCTGATCCTACCTCTTTTCATCAGACTACTTCTTTTCAAAACACTCCTAATGTTTTGAAACAGCCTAGTTCTTAGCCTGTAACTAATGTGAAGCCGATTTCATATGTGGGTGTTACGTCTAATGATCCAAAGAAACACAAAAATAACTTTCGAAGGTTGGAGTGTAGAAATAAGAATAATAAAGTAGACCTTTTTGTTCCTGTGAGAGTGGTAGAAAAGGTTAACTCCAGATTGAGAACACATTATATGGTTATTTTCTTAGTAAGCGTATTCCTTTTCCAGTTGTTGATTTTTTTGTGCGTAATACATGGGCTAAGTATGGTATTCAAAAGGTTATGATGAATGCGAAGGGGTTCTTTTTGTTTAAGTTTAATATGAAGAAAGGTGTAGATGATGTCCTTGAAAATGGTTCGTGGATGATTAGAAACGTTCCTATTATTCTTAAACCATGGACCTTGAACACCAACTTACTTAAAGAGGATTTGACCAACACTCCAGTGTGGGTTAAGTTCCATGATGTTCCTCTTGCTATATTTTCTGATGACGGTCTTAGTCCTCTCGCTACATTGATTAGTACGCCGAAAATGTTAGATGCTTATACTAGCCAAATGTGCAAGGAATCATGGGGCCGCAATAGTTTTGCTAGGTGCTTGATTGAAGTTAAGGCAGATGAGGTACTTAGGGATAACCTAACTGTTGAAATACCCCTACTTGATGGGTCGGGTTCGACTATTGAGAAGATACGGGTTGAATATGAGTGGAAACCCCCTCGATGTGATACGTGTAAGATCTTTGGATATACTCTTGTTGATTGTCCAAAATCTGTTTTACCCCCTATTCAGCCTGCTAAGAGTGTTAATGATGGTTTCCAAACTGTCAACAAGAAGAAGAAGGGTAAGCAAGGTGGTCCAACTGCTTTAGGTCAAGGAGGGTTTACGAAACCTAATGTGGGTAAGAAGTTCCAATATCAACCCATAAAGCCTCCTGCTGAACCTAAGCAACTCGATGTCACTAAGAAAAAGGTTACTAATGTGGCTAGTACAAGTGGAACGAGGGTTGCTACATCCAATAAATTGGTGGCCCTTAATATGTATGATACTGATGACTTTGGTATTTTTACTAAGGAAGTGAATAAGAATGTGGATGTTGGTAGTACAATGAAAGAAAAAAAGAATGAGTCTACAAAAACTAGTAATACATTGCAGAAACTGCTTGTGAGTGATTCAATGGAAGCTAACGAGGTTGGTCCTACCCCTATTGTTGAGAAAACTGGGGAGCTTGAAAAACTTCTTTTTGATGGAAAATCTAATCTTGTGGATAATGATGGAAATCCTATTCAAAAGGCTGATTATCCGGGTAATAAAAAGGATTTTTCGTCTACTTCTTCTACTAAGAGGGTTAACCCATTCTCTAAGGTGGGAGAGATTGTTGATTCTAACAGTGATGAAGAGGAGGTTGTGAACACTTTTGATGAGTCTATGAACCTATTTGGTGGTGGTCATGACCGTGAAGATGATTATGATGACTATGATTATGATTACTATGCGGATAAGGTCTACGATCTTTGAGGGAATTTGGATGCTTTGTATGACACATATGGTATCAAGCTCCAAGGCCTTGTTAGGAAATAATTTTGTTTTCATAGGAGTCTAATGTTATCTTTTGAGTAGTGATTTTTTCTTGTTTAGAGAATAGGAAATACCTTGTTATGTAAGCTTTTCTGCCTATGTAACGGGTTGAGACATGGGATTCACCCATATCCTTTGTACTTAAATGTTTTTTGGAGTAATATATTTACCAGATCTTTGACCTTTTACCCAAAAAAAACAGCAACCCTCTCAAAAAGAGCCTAATTAGTAAGAAGTGACTATTTTGTGATAGCTTGAGCCTCACCGTTGCAATGTCGACCATGAAGGTGTGTGATCAACGATGTCTTGGTAATCTCATTTCCACCACAATGTGACACTCACTAAGACCTACAAATGGACAATGGAATCGCACAACCGTCATAGAAAGGAGAGAAGGTCGCCACAAAATGACCATAATAGCAACACTATTTGGATGAAGCACAAAAAGCGCGAAACCTGCTCGAAACCCTTGAATCGTTATGAAGAAACTAATCACACACATCAACAAATGAACCTTTAAATAGTTTGGAGAAGCAAACGAAACACTACAACTATTTTGAAGAATAAAAAAATACACAAAATTACCCGAACCAAAGCGGGTTCTCAAGAACAAAACCCTAAAATAAACTGTTCGAAAAAGATGAAGGCAAAACTTGTAGGGAAACGGTTACACTTTTATAAATAAAATCTAAATTACAATAAATAAAATTAACAGTAAATAAATAATAGAAAATTAAATACAACGAGCGTAAGCGGATAAGCGATAATTAAATAAAATAATAAAATAGTCAAAGACTTACTTGATCACCAAATAGAGATCAACAAAGAAGCACTAAAAGCGAGGCACGTGTTTGACACGCTTCCTTTAAAACAGTTAAGCCGTCATTTCCCGGTACAACAATGACCAAAACGAGAAGTTGTATTGTCGGACTTAACTAAACTGCCTGAAATTTCATCTTAAGAGATGTGAATTCCATATGTTGGAAATCAATAATAACTATTGATTTGATTTGTATTTAAACCTATGGAATTAGGGCATCTATTTATATAACATAGCCTCCCTCTAAGTTTACTCATCCCACCAATGTGGGATAGAAAACAATTCAAAACTCCTCTTTAAGCATGGTACCGAATGCTTAACTTTGAGACACGATATCTCATTCACATCAACTCTATTTTGGACACATAAAGGCTCATTCATGAAGCTCTCTTGAGGAGAAGCGAACCGACAAACTATTACTTATATATATGACACATACATATAGATAATTGTGTCCAAAGTTGGTCAAAAATCACTTTTACCAACTAATTTTCCAACAATCCCCCACATGATTGGAGATCGGTCATAATAAACAAAAATTACTATGAAATTCCAATAGTTGAATCTTGCAAAGGATAGGTAGGTGCATCCCTTTGAACCTTCCCTTGTGAGATGCACTTAGTCTCCTAGATCTTAGTAGACGCGGTGTCCTTAAACTTAGCCTCTGTTTACGTAGACGACATTACACTTCACACAAGACTCTCCCTGACATTGTCAAGTCCTCATAGTCGTGTTCGTTATAGTCATGAACACTATCCTGGTTCTGCAAGAGCTCTTAGGATTTGCGCCCCCATAATTCCATTCGAAGCGACCCCACTTCTCTCTCACATAGGTGATTTCATCTTGAATCATTAAAAACATATGTTTTGTGATTTCATCTTGAACCATTATGCTTTGTGATTTCATCCTGAATCATTAAAGCCATATGTTTAACCTCTCAACAAGTCACAATTGTTATAGGAATGGACTAGGAAGTTACAATATTTAGTAACTCCCCCAAATTGACGTGACTTCCCCCACATTTCTATGATTAGGTTGTCCTATTGAACCCAGATCTTGGGATCTCCAGTCAACTGGGTTAGGTTTTCCTTCATAGAAACTCATTCCTTCAAGGGCTTTAGTCTTATTCCTTTAGACGACTTACTAACTAACTCTCTGCTTAAGCCTTTCGTAAGCGGATCCGCGATGTTATCCTTTGACTTCACATAGTCAATTGAGAGAGCTCCTGTTGAGAGTAGTTGTCGTATTGAATTATGTCGACGACGAATATGTCTAGACTTTCCATTATACATTATGCTATGAGCTCTGCCAATTGCCGATTGACTATCACAATGTATATTAATGGCCGTTACCGATTTAGGCCACCTTGTATGTCCTCTACGAATTGACTTAGCCATTCCGCCTCTTGTCCACATTTATCTAACGCGATAAATTTTGATTCCATCATGGACTTAGCTATAACCGTTTGCTTGGAAGACTTCCAAGATATAGCCGCTCCTCCTAGTGTAAACACATATCCACTAGTCGATCTAGAATCCTTTATGTCAGATATCCAATTTGCATCACCGTATCCTTCGATAACAGCTGGATATCGATCATAATGCAGCCCATAATCGAGACTGTATCTCAAATAATGAAGTACCCTAGTCATAGCTACCCAATGTGCATAGCTTGGGTTACTAGTATACCTATTTAGCCTGCTAACATCATATTCTAAGTCAGGTCGGGTACATGTCATTAAGTACATTAACATGCCAATAATTCTTGAATACTCTAATTGGGCAACACCTATGCCTCTATTTTTAGATAGATGCTTACTGGTGTCAATTGGAGTTCTAGCTAGGCCGGAATCCCCCGCATTGTGAGTATTAAGAATTTTTTCCACATAATGTGCTTGACTTAACACAAGTCCATTTTGAGTTCGTATGATTTTTATTCCAAGGATCACATCACCAAACCCATATCCTTCATGTCAAACTTTGATTTCAACATGTCTTTAGTAGATTTGATCATCTTATCGTTCACGCCAGCGATAAGCATATCATCAACATATAAACACAAGATTACATATCCACTATTTGTGTCTTTGACATAAACACACTTGTCGCATTCATTAATTTTGAATCCACTCACTAGCATGGCGTGGTCAAATTTTTGATGCCATTGTTTGGGAGCTTGCTTTAAGCCATATAATGACTTAACAAGCCTACAAACTTTGTTCTCTTGTCCAGGAGCCATGAAACCCTCAGGTTGGTTCATATAGATTTCTTCTTCTAAATCTCCGTTTAGAAATGCCGTTTTCACATCCATTTAGTGAACTTCCAAATTTCTTAAAGCGGCAATAGCAAGTATCATCCTAATCGAAGCTATTCGCGTAACAGGCTAATATGTATCAAAGTAATCAAGACCTTCTCGTTGTCTAAATCCTTTAATTACCAATCTTGCTTTGTACTTGTCAACGGTGCCAGCGGCTCTCATCTTCTTCTTGAAGATCCATTTATAGCCTAGTGGTTTACAACCAGGAGGTAAATCCACGAGCTCCCAAGTATGATTTTGTAAAATAGAATCTATTTCACTTTTAATGGCTTCTTTCCATTGAGGCCATTCTGAGGAAGTAACCGTTTCTCGGTATGAAGTAGGTTCGTTTTCAACCATAAAAGAAACAAAATCGGGTCCAAACATTTTCTCGGTTCTTGCCCTTTTTCTTTTTCTAGGTTCAACCTCTTCTTCCTCAGTTTGATCTTGTCTCTCATCTTGGAGATCATTATCAGCTCTTGTTGTCTCTTATCAGAACAACATTATCATCTTGATGTCTCTCATCATGAAGAACATCATTATTTAGTTGCCTCTCATCATGGACAACTGTATCATCTAGTCTAGATGAACATCCATTTTCCTCGGAAAAATATGGAAATACAGTTTCAAATAATGAAAGTTTTCCTTGATTCCATTATTGTATCTTTGTATATATTTAGATTTTCTGAATCATATCCAAATAAATGATAAGCACTACTGTAATGAGCATATCACAAAATATACAATCCACAGTTTTAGGTCCAATATTTTGATCCTTGTGTGCCGGGACAGATAGACATCCCCACATTCGTAAGTACTTATAGGATGGTTTTCTTCCCATCCATAGTTCATAGAACTATCTTCTTTTCCTTACAGGGGATCTTATCTAAAAGATAAGTAGCCAATAAAACCGCTTTCCCCCACATGCCATGGCTTAAACCATGACGTTAACAACATGGCATAACCATATCTTTAAGGCACAGTTATTTTCTATCAACAATTATGTTCTGGTGTATAAGAAGCAATAAATTTATGTCTTATTCCATGTTTAGAACATACATGAAATGGAGACATATATTCACCTCTAATATCACTTCAAACCGCCTTGTTTTCGATAATAAGTTTATTCTTAACTTATTTGTATAGATCAATCTTGTCTATATCCTTACTCTCAAGTAAGTAAAAGTCTCAATATTTTATGCTACCATCAACAATTACAATGAAGTACCTAATTTCTACCTTAGTAGGCATCGATTCCAAATCACATAAAACTATGTGAATCAAGGGTTCGGTTAATTTTCGGTCAACCGAGTGAAAAGACAATCTTGTCAATTTGGCTTCAACATAAGTTTTACTTTTGTAATCCGTGTTCATTTATTTAATTAAACAACGTATTGAGTTAAAATTAACATGTCTGAGTTGGCCATGCTATACATTTAAAGGATCAAATAAGCTGGATTCATACTCATTTTTATTAAAACAAAAAAAAAATAAATAAAAATAAAAATAAAAAAAATCAGCTTAAACATTTAATGAAGGGCATAACCCGTACCGACCAAAATTTTGTTCAATGTTAACTCAATTTTATTTGATTAAAATAAAAATAAAGCCAAATTTATTAAGCAACCATCCAGACACAAGATTCCTACGAATCTCTGGCACATTCAACGTGTTGGTTCACTTAAGCTCTTTTCCACATGTGAATTTCAACATCACATTTCTTTTCCCTTGCTATTAGCGGTTATAGAGTTGCCCATAGATTGCATCTCTCCATTTTCTACTACTTTGAAAGAGTTAACCAAACTCTTATCATCATACTCATGACATGATGCCCAAGTGTTTATCCACCATTTTCTAATGTCGGATCCCGCCTTGGCAACAATTTTCATTTCATTCAGGCCATTTAACCCATAGTTATGGCACATAAAATCTAAATGCTTTAAAGCATCTACCGTACACATAACTCGAGTATTGGTCTCCCTTTCATCAAGTTCGGGAGCAGATCCTTTAGATGTCACTCATGACATTCCGAACATTCTGTTAATATTCTGTTATTAGTGTAACACTAAATTTGGAATAATTAATAACTTGCTATATCACAAAGTGTTTCTTAACAAACACGATAACATCAAATTTTGTTTAAAACACTACTGTTTTGTAAGATCCATTATACAAAACCGCTTTTAAACAAATATTTCGATTAAACAATTAAACAATGTCGCATATTACGTAATGTTTTTAAACAAAAACAAATTTGTAATATGATTTTGTCAATCTTCTTTAACAATATCTTAATAGATCTGCATCACATGGTATAATTCTACAATGAAACTCGGCAAGCTTTCAAAATAAATTTACTCTTTCAAAGAAACTCAACAAAGTTTCTATAGATCTACTTTCAAATGCATAAAGTTTCAAGAACTATATTTAGTTTATAATTAAACTCAACCTGGTTTAAATAAACTAAAGAAGTCAAAGAAACTTTTCTACAAAATATGATAACAGCTTGTATATTATCAGATTTTGTTTGAAACAAACTCATCTTGGTTTCAATAAACACGTTCTAGTAATCTAATAAAATAACAACTTGTATTTTATGAGATTTGTTTCAAAGAAACTCCACTTGGTTTCAATGAATCTGATTTCATCATGATTTTTAACCATGTTAGTAACTGGCGCACCAATTACATTCACAAGATTCACTAGGGTCACAAATTATGTTACCATCAGTTAACAAAAAAAAACAGTTAAAAAACTGTTAAAACAATATGGTATCTAATAAACTCGACATGGTTTATGTAAACTTGTACCAAATATGATTCCGAGAAACACAAGCTTGGTTTCAATATCCAGATTTACACAATAACATATGCAATAAACAAACTAAATAAATCAGTTTGAAAAGAAACTCATCATGGTTTCAATATAATCTGATTCAATAAACTGCATTTTAAAATCGTTTATTAATCTGTTATACCAAATCTGTTAATTAGAATTACATTTAGTTATAAAGCGATTTTCAAATAAACTCAATCTTGGTTTCAAAAAAAAGCAGTTTGTATAAAATCTGTTAATTATATAAATCAAATTTTAATAAAAAGTGTTTTAATTCTGTTACACATAATCTGTTTTAAAATTGTAGGGAAACGGTTACACTTTTATAAATAAAATCTAAATTACAATAAATAAATAACAGAAAATTAAATACAACAGAACGTAAGCAGATAAACGATAATTAAATAAAATAAAAAATAGCCAAAAGACTTACTTGATCTCCAAATAGAGATCAGCAAAGAAGCACTAAAAGTCGAGGCACGTGTTTGACACGCTTTCCTTAAAACAGATTCGTCGAAACAGCCAAAACAGTAAGTTGTACTGTCGGAGTTAACTAAACTGCCTGAAATTTCATCTTAAGAGATGCGTATTCCATATGTTGGAAATCAATAATAACTATTGATTTGATGTGTATTTAAACTTATGGAATTAGGGCATCTATTTATACAAAATAGCCTCCCTCTAAGTTTACTCATCCCACCGATGTGGGATAGAAAACAATTCAAAATTCCTCTTTAAGCATGGTACCGAATGCTTAACTTTGAGACACGATATCTCATTCACATCAACTCTATTTTGGACACATAAAAGGCTCATTGTGAAGCTCTCTTCGAGGAGAACGCGAACCTACAAAGTATTACTTATATATATGACACATACATATAGATAATTGTCTCCAAATTTGGTCAAAAATCACTTTTACCAACTAATTTTCCAACAAAACCGTTAGCAAAACAGGCCCGAGAGTGGAACCACGGTCCACCTTATTGTTACTATCATCATTATCATCATCATCATCATCATCATTATTATTTAAGATTCAGTTTGAACTCAATACATGTTACCCTAGGTTTGCTAATAATTCGTTCAAAACTCTGAGAAACCGTATGCAGTGAGTTAAATGTTAATTGGGTTTAAAATAGTATAGCATATTGCTTACCAAATTTTGGGGTACTAAGATGTATCTCCTGATAGTTTGAATGGTTGAAAACCTTATCAAACATGCCCGTGGTACTAAAGTAAAAAGAAGGTAACAAAATTGATGTCTCCATTCAATTGAAATAAGGATGCTTAAATTGAAATAAGGATGCTTCTGTCTTTAATATATTTAGCCAAACATTTAGAAACTTTTAATAATGTTGGCAAGGATGATGACTAATTGTAATCTTCTGGAAAAAATATCAAACTTTGTGATTATTAATATTGGATACAATTTTATGTATCTATTCGAATCAACATCATTACATTTCAATTTTATTTCTCATTTGATCCATACTCTAGATGTTATATGTAATCTAATAGTTTGTTTAAATTAACTACTCTCTCCATCTCAAATTAATAGCCTACATTTACTTTTTGCGATGTCTCAATTTAATTGTGTATTATGTACTACTAAAATAGATTGGAGTTTGATTGAGTTTACCATATTACTCTTAGTTGAAATTATTATTACAAACTTTAATAAGAACACTAATTGATTGATTAAAGGTAAAACTGTATTTTTGCTACAAAAATAGGCAAAAATGCATATATATCCCTCCCAAAGTGAATAATTGCATATATATCCTTTGTACAAGTTTTTTCTGCACATAGTACAATGGTTTTTATGCATGCTTTGGATATATATGCAATTTTGCATTTTCGGGAGGATATATATGCAAAAGCCCCTAAAAAATACTACCTCCGTCCCAAATTATAAATCCAGTTTGACTTTCTAAGTTAAACTTTGACATTAAATAATTTTATTTGTATTACATAATATTTGATGCAAAATATATAAATAGATTGTGGTTTAAATGTATTTTCATTTTGTATATTTTTCATCAAGTGTTCTATAATACAAACAAAAATATTTAAGGTCAAAGTTCAATCAAAAAGTCAAACTGGACTTAAAATTTGGGACGGAGGGAGTAATAAAAAGAAAGTAGTAATAACTGTTATTTTTGAAACTGTATATTTTTTGTTGGAGGACAATTATTTTGAAATGAAAAGAGTACTAGTTATCGGTAAGGCAGTTATAGTTTCTTCTTCTGTTCAAACTAATATCTGTGGTTATCAACTCTTTACTCATTTACCTGCAAAATTCTTTTTTTTTTACCCGAATAAACTCAATTCTCCGCAAATTAATTGGAAGCGTCCCCTCAATAGGCCATTAACTTCTATTCATATTTACAGCTTTTTTTCCTATTTAAACAACATTGTTCTTTGAGACCAAGCATAAGTAGTTGCCCACCAAAAAAATTAATTTAATTCTAGGCCTTTATTGAAATGGATACAAACATTGAGGACGCCGAAAATCAGTTGTATACTTACGCATTGCAAATTGCTACCTCTATAGCATTGCCAATGGTGTTGTCAAATGCTATTAAGCTCAAGCTCCTAGAGGTTATAGCAGAGGCAGGCCCAGACGCCCGACTCTCAGCTTTTGAGATCGCGTTGCGTTTGTCAATCTCAAATCGTGAAGCTCCTGACATGATTGACCGTATGCTTCGGTTGCTTGCGAGCTATTCCATTGTCACTTGCACCCAACTGGAAAGTGAATCATCCAAGCCGGTAAGAGTATATGGACTTGCCCCTGTAGCAAAACTCTTTATAAAAAATGAAGATGGGGTGTCGTTGGGTCCGATGTTGGAGTTGCACCAGAATAAGTTGAACATCGACACTTGGTAGGTTAAATGTTTTCTCACAATATTATCAAATATCGTTTATGCAAGTACTCTTTTTAATTTATCATTTTCTTGATTTAAGAATCCGTGTAAGTAGTTTCTTATCTTATGGATGAATTGGATCAATTAACTTTGCAAAGTTAGTTTTACAAATAACCGATTTTATGTTCGTGATCACTCGAATTTTACTATAATTTTCATCCATCACAAAAGAAGTAATATATAGTTAAGTTGTTCAAGGCATACATATAAATTTATATACTTTTGTTATGCAAAAGGTTTAAACTTAAGGATTCGGTACATGAAGGAGGTATTGCATTTGAAAAGATATATGGAATGCATGAATATGAATATCTAGGTTTGAATGCTGAGTTGAATGAGGTTTTCAACAACGCCATGGTTGAAACGTCTACTATAGTGGTCAAGAAAATGCTGAAGAATTACCATGGTTTCGAAAACATCGAGTCTATGGTGGATGTTGGAGGAGGTTTCGGAACAACACTTAAAATGATTGTATCAAAATATCCGAAAATTAAGGGCATTAATATGGATCTACCACATGTGATACAACATGCACCACTCTATACAGGTATCTTAGTTTGTGGTTGTTTCTAATTATCATTTACGCGAAACATTCATATCTTTTTTATAATTCATTAAAAAACTTTAGGTATAACACATGTCGAAGGAGATATGTTTGACAAAATTCCACACGCTGATGGCATTTTGATGAAGGTAATCCAGTAAAACGAAAGTTTTTAAGTTAATTGTCCTTATAATCAAGGGACTAACAGTACATAATTAACATATTACTCCTATATAGTGGGTATTACATTGTTACGATGATGATCGTTGTGTAAAGTTGCTTAAGAATTGCTACAAGGCTCTACAAGATGGTGGGAAGGTAATTGTTGTAGAAAAGATTCTTCCCTTCTTACCGGATACAAGCTCCTCAGTGAAAACCGGCAGCCATCTGGATGCAATCATGATGACTCAAACTCCTGGAGGAAAAGAGCGAACAGAAGCTCAATTCTTAGCCCTAGCGAAAGAAGCTGGTTTTGTGGGTCTGGAAAAACAATGCTTCGTGTGCAACTATTGGGTCATGGAAATTTACAAGTGAAACTGCTGTTTGTGGCCAATATTTATTCTTCTTGTTTCTATTTTACCAAGTTATCCAGTGCTCTTTGGAACTGATCAATTCAGATACCTAGCAAACACGTTTGTATGATGCTTCTTATATCAATAAAGAATCTTTATTTATAGCCTCTTTGTTACTTACTTTTTCTCATATTTATAAATTTATCAGACTTTTTATAATGCTTTATTCTCGAAGTATACATGTCAGTTTCATTTTACACAATAAATTAATTAAAGTGATATTTCTATAAAACAATCAAGAAATAGTGCAAAATAAATGGTTTACTTTGGTCTTGAATTTTTAGAATTTTTTTCAATCAGATAGATATGTTAATATTTGACATGACATTCTTAGGTTTTAGTCTCTTAATTGGTCTAGTCGATTATTGTAAATGTGGTTGTTCCGGGTGTCTTTCTAGGTTGCTTTTGCAGGTTTTCTTTGTTAGATGTTTGTTTTTCTCACTTCTTTCTATCAAAATAGTGTCGTTAAAAAAAATTAATTTCTTAAATCTTGTTTTCATATATACTTCAATCTTCATGCTCCTAATCACGACTATGGAACTGCGAAGCCGGACCTTCTCGAGGCAATTTTGACGAGCAATATATGCATGAACCTGGCAAGTCTCAGGATTTTCTGTCCATTACTAATTTTGCACCTAAATATGTTATAAAAACAAAACCTAAGCTCAACATATTTTGATAGTGTGTACTTTGCTATGATAGATTGGAGAAAAAAAAAACATAAAAACACTCATTAAAGAGGTACATAAATCAGTTAGGCTAACTAACTTTGACGCCCAAACAAAGAGATTAAAGAATAATTTACATTTAGATCGAGTGAGTTATGACACGGAGCATGCAAAAGAACTCGGAGGTACTTTTGTTTTTTGGGCTAATGATCAAAAAAATTACTATACTTGCTACACTTTTCTTTTCAAGGTAGCGAACAAATTTTTTTGCTTCTGTGGGTATTATACTTTCAAATTCATCCTCTTTAGGGTATTTTGCAAAAAAGTTTGACATTTTTGCCCCTCTTACCCACAAGAGCAAATGATGGCAAGTATAATACTTTTTTTTTTATCATTTGCCCTAGTTTTTATAATGTTAAATTTTGGATATGTATTAAGATAATTTATTTAATGATTTATAATTGTGTTAAATCTATGATAAAAATGTTTTGTTTTATCATTTGCCCTAATTCAATTCAAGTTGTTTAACGCTTCAAGCGTTAAACCGAATTAGGTTTAACGCTTCCGCTAAATTAGGAGGAATTATATCACAACCTGAAGTACTTGCATATAAATTTCTGTTCGTCACTTGTTGAAGCATATACTAGAGAGTATACTATGACTAGATTAAGGGTGTGTTTGTTTGATTAAGATGTTACACACCTGAATCTGACTACCGCATCTGAATCTGACTACCACATCTTACTAATAAGAGGTAGCTATAATGTCTGAATCTGAATGAAAATGTGTTGTTTGTTTTTTATAATTGTCCGAATGATTTTAATTTTCCTTTTTTTAAGTATATATTAAATTATTACAAATACGATTAATAAGTAAATAGTGTAAACTTAAAACAAAACATTTTTATTATAGATTTAACACAATTATAAATCATTAAATAAATTATCTTAATACATATCCAAAAATTAATATAATAAAAACTAGGGCAAATGATATAAAAAAAATATCATACTTGCCATCATTTGCTCTTGTGGGTAAGAGGGGCAAAAATGTCCAACTTTTTTGTAAAATACCCTAAAGAGGATGAATTTGAAAGTATAATACCCACAGAAGCAAAAAATTTTGTTCGCTACCCTGAAGAGGAAAGTGTGGCAAGTATAGTATTTTTTTTGATCATTAGCCCTTGTTTTTTTTAACAAATTTTTTTCAAAACAAAACTAGAAGGAAGCTAGCATAACGGCTTTCAACAACATGAAATCGGATCATTGATCCAATCGATCCAATTAGGAGTGGATTATGTACATCTATTAAATGATCATGAATAAGAAATACTTACAAAAAAGTATCCTTCCTTGAATGTAACCA
Organism: Chrysanthemum lavandulifolium; assembly: GCA_022545495.1. Classification (NCBI taxonomy): domain Eukaryota; kingdom Viridiplantae; phylum Streptophyta; class Magnoliopsida; order Asterales; family Asteraceae; genus Chrysanthemum; species Chrysanthemum lavandulifolium. The sequence goes on from CM040243.1 coordinate 273,298,156, forward strand.
ATTGGTGGTTTGGACTTTGGACCACCACATCAGAACCTTGCACTACTAAAAAAAAGCCCATAAAGACCCATAAATAAAAACTGGTAAAAAAAACAAGTTTATTTGGTAAAATTTAACTAGCATAATATACATAAAGGCTAGTTTTTTCGAATAAACCTTTTGTCCAACTCTAAACCGAGTCACGTAATCTAGAGAGAGTGTGTGTAAACACTCCTGATCTAGAGATATAATGAGAGAGAAATAGAGGTAAACTCTTGCAAGACATCCTATAGACACACATCTGATTTCCTATGAGCTAGGTGTATTTATAGCCTTACAACCAAACCTTACGAGCCTTTCAACATTAAGTTTTCCCTCGCAACTATACAACTGTTGTGAGGGTAAAGGTCTCGTAACAACAAACGAACATACAAAATGCCCTATCCATTATTAGTGAATTACATAGAAGACCATATACTATGATTTACACTTTTCTAGCTCTAACAATCTTCCCCTAAGGGTACATCATTCAGGTCTTCCAGCAATAGGCATGTTGTCAGCCCATCTTCGAGCTATGATTCTTTGTTCCATGTGCTTCCAAGAGTCTCGAAGTGTCAACCTTTCTATAAAAGCTTTCACAACACTGCTCATTATGGCTTGTTGCTCAATAGTTATTTCCATCTGTTTATGTTCAACATTTTTCAGCATTCTCTCAAGCTTTTCCACAATCCATGTCAATGTTCCGGTGCATAACTTAGCTACTTCACATACTATGAATAGTCTCTTCTGCTTTGCATCAGTCACATAGACTATAGAATCATTGCACTGGTTTATTCCATGATCGAATTGAACAAAAGATTGACACGAATAATTCTTTTATTGACAACAACATAAGATGGATTACATTGTTATACAAGACACACACTAAACGTTACATATGTACGAGTATATATAGGTTTCCAAACGGTACGAACGAACCGTTGTGACCTTTCGGTAATAACCAAATTTAACTACCATAACTACCCATAACCAATTTTTGGTTATTTAACTAACTAACTAACTTTTGTAACCGCCATTAACTACCAAACGGTTACTAACTATCTATCGAACATGTTTAGTCCTCCATGTTTCGTATATTACATAAGTACATCGAGCAATGCGTTTTTCCAACAAGACTTAACGCAATTATGGTCCAACATCTCCCCCTAATTGTTTAAGTCTTGTTCTTCGAGTCTTCATACTCTTCACCGCGTTAGTATCCAATAACTTGTTGTTATTCCCAAGTTGTTTCCTTGCTTCCCTTGATTAGTTGCAATTTCTTTCCAATTCGTGTACCAAAACTAACCTTCGGCCTTTTTCCTCTTTCCAAAAATTCTGTTCCCGAATTTCTCTTCCGAGTTTCCCTTCGAATTGCTTTCGAATTTCTTCCGAATTTCTTTCCTTCGAATTTCTTCCTTCAACGAACCAAAACAAGTTTCTTTCTTCTCTGTCTCGGTATACCATACTTCCACGTTGCCTCCTTTTCCTTGTGTATTGTTTTGATTTATTTTTTGATTTAAAATCAACAAACCTTCCTACACACAAATTTGGTACCAATCTCGGTATTCTTACCAAAACAAACGCTTGTTTGTTCCTTCCATGTTGCTATCCATTTTGACACCATCTCTTGTAGTCTTGCTTTTCTTTCTTGGAGTTCCATCTAGTGCATCCCCTACTTCAACACTTATCCCCTGCAAAACCAAATGGTTCCTTTTGACCGACCATATTCCCTGGCTTTTCCTGCTTGGATCTTTGTGCTCCCTCGTAGCATATCTTCACCATCCCTGTGTACTCCTTACAACATTCCTTGATTGCCTCTTCATCCGTGTCAATTCTAATAACCGTGCAACTTTGTTCGGTGTTGTTTTTCTTTCAAACAACACGCCTTCCACCGAGACTCTTCCATTCCAATGTGTTCCTTGGTGTCTTTAACCATGAATCAAACTTGTAATCTTGTAACCTTCATTTCTGGTGCCACTTCTCAGGTTTTTGAACCTTTGGCTCTGATGCCACTTTAAAATCTCTGCACATGTTTGATTTTCAGGATCGTATTTATGAACAAACAACATCATGTAGACATCATTCAATTTAGAATACAAAACAGGAACAAAAAAGATGGGTGAACCCCTTATAACTGATATTTATAAAACGTATGGGTTAACTCTATGTTACAGATATCTATCCCTATATATACAAGATGAAGCGGTGTCTTCAAGAGACATACCGATTCATAATAACCGTTTCAACCCTAAACTAAACGTTGTAATCTAATTAACTGACTAAATAACCGTTTATTCTAACTATTGGGTTTGTTGGCCTGCGGCCCAAACCAGAAACTAATCTACAGGCCCTTTATTCGACCTAACTTGATCTCTTTGGCATATAAGGCATTAATACGTCCAACATAGACCACACAGATTCCAAGATTGGGCTTTTTGAAGAAAATCCACTTCTTGGCCTTCTGAATACCTGGACAAACTAACATACGCGAGTCAAGTTGATCCTCTTCTTATAACTTTTGATCCCTATCTGAAAGTCTTTTACATGTACTACTACAACCCTTGATGTTATGAATATCTTTAAGGACTCAATGATGTTTTGGTCAACACCTTTCTTATTGTAGCAGTTTGTTCTTCTTTTGTAGATATCTTCAATGTCATGAGGGTGAAGGTTGATGTAATCTGCTTCAGTGAATCTGTAGTGTTGATTATCTTCTCTAACAACATGATATTCAAAAAAATCCATATGAATATAGGTTCTCAGTATTCACTTCAACGTAACTTTGTATCTTATTCTCAGAATAGACTTTATGACGAGGTTTTTGCCTCAACTTCCTTAAGGTTCAGGTTCGGGAAAATTTATTTTGCTGATTACATAGTACAGCATTACACGTAGGAATATCATGAGCTTCTTTTGTTGAACTTAATACATCTCTCATGATGACTGGATCATACTCTTTTAGTTGAGAATATTCCCATCTTCCTGGAGCATTGAATTGGTTGGCTATCCGTTGATCATTGAATTTTCTATCCATTTCTCTTTCACTGTTAAGTTTGTAGAGAACCTGGTCATAGACTTCTTCCATTCTTTCTTCCAGCGGATCTTCTTCATTTGGAATCAATCCAAACTTTTGAGACACGTTTGCAAATAATTGTTCAAGTGTTTTAGATACTTCCCTGGTTTTTAATGATGGATTCTCCAAATGTACTTCCATGTCAATCTCCTTTGTCTCTATCCTACTTATTCCCCCAAACTGCTCAGGTGCTATCTCCCCTTCTTCTAAACCTAATAAGTTAGCCCAAAAAATTTAGCTTTTACGATTTCTCCATCTTTCTCAACTTCATCCAAAATGTCATCCAAGTCCATGCTCCCTGAAGAATGTTCTTCATCTTCTTCCATTTGTTTTGATGAAGTGGAGGTGTTTTGTGATTGTTGTTGGGATGATTTGGTTCTTTTTTCTGTTGTAGTTGTAGCAGGTTCTGGTAATTTCAATCTCTTACAGTTTTTCTCCCCCTCAGGATCTTCCTGCTCTAGATCATCCTAACTGCATCTGCGAGATTGAGGGTGACATGATTGTTCCAACAATGATACCCTGTCACTGCGCCTAGTTACTAACTTAACTACGTCAACATTTCCGCTTTCCATTATTTCTTTGAGGGATTTGAATTGTTCTTGGATGATTGTATCAATTCTTTGTTCAACAAAGGGTTCTAGCAATGAGTTGAACTGGTTAGGTTGATCTTCTCTAAGAGGGTTTTCTAGAAATTGATTTAGAATCATTTATTTTAGGTTCTTTAATGATAACTCTAGTGATGTTTGAGAAGTTCCAGTAGCCTCCTGACGTCGTTCTTTCTTTTGTGTTGAAAATCTCTTATTCATTTGTGTTGTTAAGACTGCCATAGCCTTTTGCAAGTAACCTTCGGTAAGAAAATGCACAGGTTCTGCTTGTATCTTTCGTAAAACAGTTGGGGTGGATTTTGTTGCAGATATTATAATAGCGGTAAAAGGTGGTTGTATTGTTTCCTTGACTGATGGTTGAGCATGAGTTGTTGTTGTGATAGGAGTTATTGTTAATGTTGTTGTTGTTTGTTGTAGTATTGTTGATGTCATTGTCGTGTTGTTGTTTTTGTTGATGATGTAACTGCAGGTGTTGGTGTTGCTCGGTAATCGTTAATAAACCGGACTCCCTTAGTGTATACGTTTGTGAACTTGTCGATGTATCAACAAATGAGATAGGAGTCATTTGACCGGCTTTTAGTGATGGCGTGATGTTAACACTAACAGAATTTTCGGGTGATCCTCGTGGAGATTCATTTGTAGAATCCACTACGCCTGTTTTGAAATCCAGAAAAAGATTTGGATATTATCTGAAGCAAGAGTTGTCTTAATCTGAGGACCTGGAGCTACTGGTGTTAGACTTCATCTCCGTGTTAGGCTAATTTCTAAGTGTTTCAGCTCCATCCCCTTTATCATCTCCACCATTGTCATCCGGAAATCTCTTATTGTCCTATCCTCCAAACTATCCTTATCATCCTTAAAAGGTTCACTTTTCTCCAGAACCGCCCCTTAACCTGCCTTTCAGCTTCCTATCTTCGCATACCTCTTTTTTCTTAAATTGATTTGCTCCCGTAGCAACAATATCATCCATATCCTTTTCCAACTCCTCAGACTCACGAATAACTTCCTTTTTGACACTTTTCTTTTATATTTTAAACTTTACAGTTGCTTTCTTTCCACCTATACCAGCCATTCTTTTCAATCTCCCCTTCTTAATACTTAAATAGATGCTAGACTCGACTTTCCTATGCGCTTTAGGGGTAGGTTAGCTCGGTTTTGAGATTTTTATAGAAACGCTAACTACCTGTACAAACTCCTTATATACCTTCGGGTTTTTATCAAAGAGATCCAACAACTTTTATGAAATCGTCATTGGTGCATTAGAAGTTGCCTTAGCATAAAAAAAATGTACTATGCATGTAAGTATCTTTGTATGTTGGATCATCAAATCTTGCTGAAAGTTTGTGATTATTTGTCAAGTCTGCAATGATAAGCTTTATAAACCTCATGAAATGTATAAACAACCCTCATTTCTGATTTGTCTTTGTCTTCTTGTTGTTAACAAATTCGACCAGCTTTGTCCAGATCAAATCAGCATAGTCGAAGTGGCATAAGTTCACAATCCCATACATAGCTTGATAGATTGTAAATTGCCTTAACATACCCTGTTCCTTTCCCTGTAATACAATAATTCATAATTGAGAAGAGTGTAGCTTATCTCGTGGGTAGATGCTTCCTCTTGAAGTCAGACAATCTGGTGAATTTGTCTTTCTCGGTATCATATCTCATATCCTTGAAGAAACCGACATGCTGCAAAGAAGTAGGTGGGACTTCAAACCATTGATGATGTTCATGTGTTGCAGCTGGGAGACGCAACACAATGCAAATCTTTTAGTCTATAAAGTCAAAGATGTAGTCTTCAACCTTTGATATTAGAGTTACGGGTTTGATGTCATCCACTAATGGATATTGTGCCAGAATTGTTGTATTTAAATTATTGGAACATTGTTTGTTGTGAGTGAGAGTGCGGGATATATGGGATAATTCTTAAGAATTTGTTAATACAAATATCGTCATTAAACGTTATTTATATTTTATGATCGTTACTTAAGTTTTGTTAACGACAAAAGTAAATTTAATTTTTGTAAAGCTTAAAGCATGTCAAGTTTAATAGATATTAAACAAGTTTTTCAAATAATATCTTCATCACTCAAGCATTTACATTTTGATTAATCATATTATTGATATGACTCTAAACCATAATGTATGTTAACATTTTTAGATCAAGCATGTTTTAGTTTCTTAAAAACAAAATATTACATATGTATTTACATTTTAACATATTTCTAAAATAGAAAACAACACATGACATCATGTAGTGCATCATTGAAATCTTTAGAAGATTTCAGTAGATATTTTGTGTAGATTTAGACTCTACATATCTTACACAATCTTGGATAGATATGGTTGACTTTGGTAAGATTTTGATGATCTTGCTGTCAGACCCCGGCGGCACCAAAACTTTACACGGGCGGAACCCTTTTAAGGGATCTGTGATCCGTGGTGCCTGCTAATCATTTTGGCTATAAATAGCAAAGCCAAACCAAGTTGTTTCTCATCCATTTCTAGCATATTCACATACATTCCTTCTCTCTAACATTTCTAACTCAGTTTCATATATCATTATAGTGATCCTCTTTTGTAGCAAAGAATATCAAGGCATATTCAAGCTTCAACAAATAGTTGGAAGTCTTGTTTGTTTGTTGTTGTATGATCTAGTGTTGATTCATACATCATTGTTGTACCAAACCATCATAATCTTGTGAGTGTGAGTGGTTAGTATTTTAGTCCTTAAAATACATTGTGTGTGGGAGTGGTTGTACCCTTGGAAAAGAACTCGACATCTAGCTTAGTGTCGGAAATAGTGTGTAAGCGAAGTGTAAACGTTTCTCCGCCGGTGAAAGGCGCTTGTCGACTAGTGAGGTTAAACTCTCGAGTGTGAGACTCGGGGAGTGGAGTAGGGCAAGGAAAAAGAGTCCTTGTAGACCGAACCACTATAAACAACTTGTCGTGGTTTGATTGTTTCTTTCCTTATTTACTCTTTATATATATTGCTTGCATATTGATTATCATTCACTAATATATCTAAGATCAGTATCAATTGATCTTTCAATAAGTTTCAAAATAAAGTTTTTAATCGGTAAAGTATTCAACCCCCTTCTAGTTTTCCACAATTGGTACCAGAGCCTCGTTGCTCAAGAATTTCTAAAATATATTGTATTTTATAAACTTGAAACGATTCATTGATTCCGAAAACTTTAAAGAAGGGTAATCTATGCAAAGACCACCACTCTTTAAAACCAATGGATTTATCTATTGGAAAAACCGTTTTGAAACATATGTAAAATCAAAAGATATAGATCTTTGGTTTGTTATAATTAAAGGAGACTTTAGTTCTACAACAAAAGATATTTCTGTTGATGATCAAAAGAAATTAATAGGCAAAAATAATGAAGCTAAAATAATGCTTTATAATGCTTTACCTAGAAAAGAATATGAAAGAATTTTTATGGTGAAACCGCTAAAGACATTTGAGAATCTTTGATTATTACACATCAAGGAAATTCACAAGTCAAGGATAAGAAAATTGATCTTCTTATTCAACAATATGGACAATTTGTTATCCCTGAAGATGAAACCATTGATTGTGGTTTTGCTCGCTTTAATACTATTATTACATCTCTTAAAGCACTTGATGAATCTTTTCGTAGTAAGAACTTTGTCGGAAATTTCTTAGAGCACTCCATCCGAGTGGAGAGCTAAAGTAACGACTATTGAGGAATCAAAAGATCGCTCAAAATGTCACTAGGCGAGCTAATCGAAACCTCAAAGTACGAAATGGTGATGGAGAAAGATTCGAGAAATCATCAAAGGAAAAAGAGAGAAAGTCAAATCCGTTGCTCTAAAGGCAAGAACGGAATCAAGTGATAATGACGAATCTTGCTCCGGTAGTGAAGATGAGGAATATACTATGGCCGTTAGAGATTTCAAAAAGTTCTTTAGAAGAAGAGGAAAGTTCGTAAGGCAACCCCGAGAAGAAAAAGCCATTCTGAAAAGACCGAGATGAAAAAAAAGGAAAAGGCGAAAGAAAGTGTTTTAGATGCGGTGATGCAAGTCACCTAATAGGAGATTTCCCCAAGCCACCTAAAAGCAAAACTCAACGAGCTTTTGTAAGTGGTTCTTGGAGTGATAGTGAGGATGATGAAAAATCAAGCAAAGATGAGATCGCTCTAATGGCACATGAATCAAACGAGGTACATTCGACTCATCTTATTCTTCTATTGATGATGACACCTTGCAAAAATAATATAATCAATTATGTGAGCTTAGTTTTAAAAATCATAACTAAAAATAAGTTTATAAAGACTAAAATGAATTTTTAGAAAATGAAGTCTATGAGTTAAAAGAAAAGGCAAAACGATTGGAAAAGGGAAAGCAAATGACAATGATTGCAAATCATTGATGAGTGTCTAAATACTCATCATTTTATCTTTGTTAGAATGCCAAAACATCCGAAAACACTCGAAACACATCAAAATGATAAAATATCACAAACAAGTGTTTTATATGTTTTAAATGCAAAACATCAAAATCGGTGAAAACGTATCAAGTTTGCATAATTGGCGCTTTAGTCCCCAGTTACAAAAGTTGTCAAAATTAGTCCAGTAATTCAAAACTTGTAAAATATCATTTAAGGTCCATAGGATTCAAAAGTTGTCAAAACAAACCCTTCTAAGTTTAAAAATCACAAATTGACAATTTTAGTCCTTTAACTTTGAAAAAATGTCAAAAATAGTCCTTGGTAAGTTTAAAAAGTGAAAACTATCAAAAATAAACCTTGTTCTATTTATAAATGACAAAAATGGTCCTTATGATAAAATTTTGAGAATTTACATGTTTGGTCCCTCAAGTTTCAAACTTGACAGTTTTGGTCCCTGGATTTACAAAAATGGAAATTATCAATATAGGTCCTTGTACTAATCACATTTGGCAGTTTTAGTCCTTGTGAGAGCTTTTGAAAATGTTCAAGATCAGCCTTCAACTTTCAAAGAATTACATGGAAGGTCCTTGTGATTATTACCAAACCAAACGGACCTTATTATTAACTAAGCCCAATCCAACCCAAATACTTTGACCCGGCCAAAACTTTTAAAATCAGATAAACCGCGCCACTGTTCAAGCTCCTCTCCCACCCCTGTATACACCAAAACCAGTGGTTTTTACCACTGGTTTTCACCTTTCCACCTCACCATATCCACTTGATTACACTTCCCCTCCACCTCCATATCAATCCAACTCCAATTAATGCAGAAAACATGCTCTTTGAAAAATTGGCGCCAAATTCGCCATATGGCAATTCCAATGATCCGCTCAATCCAATGGTCAATATGTGATGGGATTAGCTCGAGGTCGACAAGGAAGTTTGAAGTCAATAAATCTGAGAAAAAGAAGCAATGGAGAAGGCGGTTAGAATAATTTTAATTTAAGCTTATGTCGTTTTGTACGATTTTCATTTCTAGTATAATTTAAAGTTTCCAAGTACCTTTTAAGCAATCACAGTGTATTTTAAACCTTTTGAGTAATAAATTTCAACTTTCATCTCGGTTTTCATATTATGCAATTTTTCCTAATTCAAAAATTTCAAGAATGTATGAATGTTGTTAAGTAGATGGTATTATGGATTAAATAGGTCATATAAGCTCCTATATAGCTTATTGAAGCTATTAGATAATCTTAAAAGCGGTTTATTAGCCAAAATCAAAATTCACAAAATACCAATTAATTAGTTAAAAATAAAAAATCTATGGTGAAGAAGGTCAAAGGCGATGCGGTGTTGATTTTGGAAAGCTTATTGGTTTAGAGCTTCATGGGAAGCAATAGGGTGATCTTTGAGCCTAAGTTCTCGATTTTCAACTCAAAGCCATTTGTAAGCTTTTTACTCAATTTGGCATTTCAACGTTAAGTTGTTAATTAGCTTGTATCCTTTTGTTTCCATGTTTATCAATCATAGTTGAGTATAATTAAGTCCTTAAAACAGTAGCTTGTTCTTTTAATTGATAGTTAATAAGAAACTCATTTTAAGCAGTCATCTTAGCATAATTCTCAAACCTAAGTTTTATGTTACTAATACTGTTATTTTATATTTATTTAGTTCTAATTTATGATTATAGGAGGTCTGCAATCTAGTTTATGGTCTAAATATTTGTTAAGATTTGAAAAGCTCCAAAACAGTCTTGTTAAGGTGTGTTTGGTTTTACTTAGTTCACTGTATTAGATGTTGTGCAGTCCTTTGTTTTTGGTTGTTCTAAGTTATACTTGGTCTAAAGAAATCATCTCAGCAAGAAAAACCTGTGCTCATTAGACAGAAAGTCAAAATACTTTTTAATCCCAACTCATAAGTTCACTGTTAGGATTTGATAAGTAAAATTCACCATACTAGCTTAGAATCTTATAATTTAGCTTAATCTCATCTTATTCTAGCTTAATATATCATAGTCAGTCCTTAGAATTGATTTAAAACTCAATAAAGTCAACTTAGTTATTTTCAAAAAGTCAAAATGTGCTCTCGTACGCAGTTTTAAGCTCATTTTCATCGCCTTCTAAAAGCTCATAAGTTAACCTCAACTGTGATTTTTGTTTCTTTGGATGATTAACTCGGTCCTTTTAAGTTCAAGTTTAAAAGTTCCATTTTCACTTATTTACTAGGCTGCATGTGCTTATCATTTTGTCCCAAGTCACAAAAAATTAAGCGAGTTTTACTCGATTGTTTGCGTGTTTTGAAAAAGTTTTGAAAAAGCTTCTCTAATACAAGTTCCATTCATTGCTTTTCTCATGTTAGCTTATCAATAAGACATCATCTTTGGTTTCTAGGTAGTCAACATTGGTCTAATACAAGTTCCATTCATTGCTTTTCAGCTTTTTAGCTTATTAGAAAGATTGTGCTTAAGCTAAAACTTGGTACTTTTCCTAGATTCTACGAAATTTTCATAAATTTTCATAATTTTCATGTTTGCTATTTTCTTAATTTAAACTAGTTTTTAATCCTTTTAAATAGCTTTTAATACAAATAAATTATAAAAGTTCAAAAAAAAAATAATTTTCAATTTTCTTAGGTTAAGATAAATATAAAAGTAATAAAAAGTATTTTTCCATAATTTTCTTAGTTTAAAAAGTATTTTTAGCATTTTAATTAGTTTTAAATAGTTTTAAATTAATAATAAATACATAAAAAGTCTAAAAATATATTTTCAGTTTTAAAATAAGTTTTATCATATTTTAGATTTTCTAAGTTATAATTTCATTTTCTAGGTTAATTTTGTATTTTCTTGTATTTTAGTACATTTTAATACTTAATAAATAGTTTTAATTAATAATAATTAAATAAATAGTTTTAAAAATAATTTTCTTTTATAATAATTTTCTTTTCTTATTAAGATTGTAAAATATAATTTTCATACTTATAGGCCTCTTATTTCTTTAAAACTCACGTTTTATTTTGTGCGTTACGTAATTTTATTTTAAGCGTAAGTTTTAAGTTTTAGGTTTTAAACGTTCATCGACTTTAAAAATAGTGATAGCGTTTATTTAATAGATTTTAACTTTTAATTTCTCTTAATTTGCATTTAAGTCGCTTTAATTTGCAAATCTTTTCTTTAGGTAATTTTCCATCAATACCTTATCGATCACTATCCTTAGTGATCATTCTATCATCGATCAAGTGTTTATACACCAATTCATCCTCCGTGGGACTTAACGACCCGAGAATCCACTATATTCCTCGATCTTAATTGCATTAGTGTTTGAACTGTTTTAAGTGCATTACGGTTAGCCATTCACAAGTGGTTAGCTTGTGTGATTAGATTTGACGGTTTAGCACCAATCAAATTTTGGCGCCATTCCGGGAGGTCAGAAGCGTGTTCTAGCATTTTCGGACCGTACTTGCACATATACCACAGTTTGTAAAAGTTTTACGTAAAGTTTAATATAAATCAAAAGTTCATTAACACTTTTCCTAAAGTGTTAAAACCCAAAACAATATAAAACAACAAAACAATCGTAACGTTTTACGTCTTGTGTTTCTTTTAAGGTGATTCTTAAAGAAATACGATTTGGTTAAACGAGACGATACCAAAAATATTTTCCAAAAGTTTTAAACCCTTTGCACAAATCATACCTACGTCTTTTCGGTGGTACTTAATATATACATAAAAATCAACCACCATAAATCAAGGCGTTGCACTACCTAGCTGGGGTGCGACCATAATAAGTTCCCGAACATCGATTTAAAACTTGCCTTTGTGTCACTTGTGATTTGGTGTACCTTTTTCAAAGAAGCCATTTCATTTGAGATTATTGGTTAAGTTCACTTGTGTTTTGCCTCATTTGTTTTGGAAATTGATTTTTATACTTAGTGCATCGCACTCGTTCTTCCGATTCTACAAGTCCATTTTGAACTTGGAAAGATTCCTCGTAGAGCGTGAGGACGTTCGGCTCCTTCACCGTGGATCGAGGCGTCTACCACCACCACCCCCGTCGAAATGGCGGAAGACAAACCTATGAATGAGCTTCTCCAAGCACCCATCGAGGGTTACGGAGATGCCATTGTTGTTCCGACCATTGTGGTCGATACCTTCGAGCTCAAAACCGGGTTGCTTAACGGTAACCCAAAGCCAATTCTACGGTTTTGAGCGGGATGATCCACATGCACACATTCGATGGTTTAACAAGATTGCATCAACCATCAAGTATAAGAATGTCCCACATGAAGCTATCAAGCTTCTTCATTCCCATTTTCTCTAGAGGACAAGCCGGAATTGGCTTGAGAAACAACCCCTCGTTCCATTGAGACATGGGAGGATCTAGTTACCAAGTTTGTTAACGAATTCTATCCTCCATCCCGAACCACAAGTCTTAAGAATGAGATAATGAAATTTTCTCGAGATTTGATGAATCATTCGGGAGGCATGGGATCGTTACAAAGAATTGCTCAAGTGTCCACATCATGGTTTTACCGAGTTAATGCAAATGGATACTTTCTACAATGGTGCGAGACAAGTCGACCAAGACTCTTTGAATGCCTCCGCGGAGGTAATTTCCTTAGCAAAACCACCAAAGAAGCCTTACAAATCATTGAAAACAAGTCCCAGTCCGCTCTTTCCGCACAAAGACATATCGAATCGTCTAATCTTTGGACCTTCTACTTCATCTCTGTGAGTACATCTAGCACCGATGCTAAGATTGATAAACTCACGGACATTGTTCGAGCTTTGGTTCTTGCTAACCAAAGAAAGTCACATTCACTCAAACACCATCACATGGTGAAGTGAAGAAAGTTGAAGTTTGTGTTACTTGTGGTGGTCCTCATGCATACTACAAGCTGATCGCCACCGATGGTAGTCCGTTTGAAGCAAATGCTATAGCCGGTACTTCAAATCAAGGAGGTAATCAATACCGTCCTCGAATGAACCAAACTACCGTGCTAGCACTTATCGAGCACCACCGGTTTAACCGAATCCTAACCGAATCGAATCAACCTAGAATGAACCAAGGTTATCAAAACCAAGGTAATTTCTATCTGGACCCAATCAAGGTTTCCCACAACAAGGAAACCTTCATCAAAACAATTTCAATCGAGGGAATCAATTTCATGGGAATGTGAATCCTAATCAAGGGAATTTTCAACAACAAGGTCATAATCAAAACATCTGACCTCAAAATTTCCCTCCTAATCCACCTCCCGCCAATGTTCCAACTGGACCATCATCTGATGAGTTGTTGAAACAATTCATGAAATCCCAAGATGAAATGAACAGGTTGTTGGTCAGTCAGATTGCTAATCTCAAGAAGTCTTTAAATGATCAACCCTCGGGCTCAGGAAAACTTCCGAGCAACACGATCGCTAACCCGAGGGGCGATGCTAAAGCGATCACGACCGAAGTGGTGTTTCATACAATGGACCCGCTATTCCTACTACCTCTTCTTCTTCTTCTTCCAAAGGTAGTGGAAAGTGAACCTCCGACTCACAATGGACCTCGACTCCAATGCCCCTCCTCCCGTGGCAATGAGTCAAGTTACCAAGGAAACAACGGACAAGGTGCATTATTCTAGCCACGTAATACCGCAAGACAAGTCCTACCTTGGTAGTCCAACCTCAAGTTGTCCGAAACCCAAGTCTAATCCAGAGTTGTTTTTGAACCACAGTAGCTCCCATTGAAAATACCAAATCCAAATCTTCTATTCCTTATCCATCACGTTTGAATGAGCAAAAGCTACGTGAAAAGCTAGTCATCAAATGGATAAATTTTCCAAATTTTCCAAGAACTACATTTTGACATAAGCTTTGCGGATGCTATCATCTTGATGCCCAAGTTTGCATCAACTCTCAAACACATGTTAAGCAACAAGGAAAAGTCGTTTGAAATGGCTAAAACTCCTCTTAACGAGAACCGCTCGTCGAGTTATCCGAAGAAGCTTCGAAAAGCTTGGAGATCTGGAAAATTTCTCTTACCTTATGTATTTCCGGGAATGGTTGAATGCTTTGCCTTAGCCGATCTTGGTGCAAGCATCAACTCGATGCCTTATTCGATTTGGAAGAAACTTTCTCTTAGGAACTCACTCCTACATGCATGACTCTCGAGCTTGCGGATCGTACAATATCCCGTCCTCTTGGCATTGCCGAGGACGTATTTGAAAGTAGGAAAGTTCCATTTTCCGGTGACTTCGTGGTTGTTGATTTTGATGCCGATCATCGGGTTCCTCTCATTGTTGGTCGAGGATTCACGAGGACGGGCCGTGCTCTCATAGATGTATTTGAGCAAGAAATCACATTACGTGTTGGTAATGAAGTCATCACTTTAACCTTGATCGACTTGAGGTACTCCGCAAATTATGATTACGAATCGGTCAACCGAATAGATATCATTGATGTTGCTTCCGACAGTACTCTCAAGAAGTTCTTGGTTATGCTCATAATTCGTGAGTGGGATACCACCACATCTTCTCAACCTATCATCGCCAATTCTACCCTTCTCTCACCCCATTTGAGGAAAGTGACTTCATCTTAGAAGAGATTGAAGCCTACTTATCCGATGATTACATTCCATGGGAAATTGATCACGCCCAATTGACATTGAGGGAGACATACTTCTCATTGAGAAGTTGCTTAATGATGATCCATCATCCACCCCTCACACTGGTGATTCAATTCCTGATGAGATTAATCAAAATGAGATTAATCTGGAGGGAGATATTCTTCTTGAGAAGTTGTTAAATCATGATATTTTTTCTCCTCTCCCTCCCATCAAGCTTCATAATAAGGAAGTCAATTCAGTTGAGAAAACTGAAGAATTTCCTGAGGTTGAGCTTAAGGACTTACCACCTCATCTCGAATATGCATTTCTTGAAGGTGATGATAAATTACCAGTCATTATTGCTAGAGATTTGAGTAAAGATGAAAAAGCTGCTCTCATAAAAATCTTGAAGTCACACAAGCAAGCAATTGCTTGGAAACTCTCCGACATCAAAGGTATAAACCCTGAGTTTTGTACTCATAAAATCTTGATGGAGGATGACTTCAAACCCGCAGTTCAACATCAGAGACGAGTGAATCCAAAAATCCATGATGTTATCAAACAAGAGGTTATCAAACTTCTTGATGCAGGATTGATTTACCCAATCTCAGATAGTCCTTGGGTTAGCCCAATTCATTGTGTTCCGAAAAAGGGTGGCATAACTGTTGTCACAAATGAAGATAACGAGTTAATTCCAACTCGATTGGTTACGGGATGGCGTGTTTGCATTGACTATCGTAAGTTGAATGACGCTACCCATAAAGACCATTTTCCTCTGCCCTTTATGGACCAAATGCTTGAGAGATTAGCGAGAAATGAATACTATTGTTTCCTTGATGGTTTCTCGGGTACTTTCAGATTCCCATTGATCCAAAGGATCAAGATAAAACCACATTCACGCCCATACGGAACTTTTGCCTATAGACGTATGCCTTTTGGCCTATGTAATGCTCCTGGCACGTTCCAACGATGTATGATGGCCATTTTCCACGACATGATCGGGGAAACAATGGAGGTGTTTATGGATGACTTCTCGGTCATTGGGGATTCGTTTCAAACATGTCTCTCCCATTTAGATAAAATGCTCCAAAGGTGTAAAGACACCAATCTTTGTCTAAACTGGGAGAAAAGTCACTTTATGGTCAAAGAAGGCATAGTCCTTGGCCATAAGATTTCAAAGAACGGGATTGATGTAGATAGAGCAAAAGTCGATGTTATTGCTAAACTGCCTCATCCTACTACCGTCAAAGGTATTAGGAGTTTTTTAGGTCATGCCGGTTTCTATCGTAGATTCATACAAGATTTTTCCAAAATCGCCTGCCTATGACCCATCTTCTTGAAAATGATGCTCCTTTTATCTTCTCACCGAGTGCATCGTAGCTTTTGAAACATTGAAGAAAAAGCTACGAAGCACCATTCTCGTTGCTCTGATGGGATTTACCCTTTGAGCTAATGTGCGATGCAAGTGATTTTGCTATCGGTAGCGGTCTTAGGGCAACGAAGAAACAAGCATTTTCACCTATTCACTACGCAAGTAAGACTATGACCAAGCTCAAACTCATTACACTACCACGGAAAAAGAGCTATTAGGCGTGGTGTATGCATTTGAGAAGTTTCGGCCGTACTTAATCTTGACCAAATGTGTAGTGTATACGGATCACTCGGCTCTTAAATATCTTTTGCAAAACAAGATGCAAAGCCGAGATTGCTCGTTGGGTTCTCCTCCTCCAGAATTTGATATCATCATACGTGATAAAAAGGAGCCGAGAACTTGGTGCGATCATCTTTCAGTTAGAAAACCCTCACCAAGATGTTTTCGAGAAAAGGATATAAATGAAACATTTCCTCTCGAAACACTCAATGCGGTTTCTTTTCGTGGAAACTCTTCTACCCCATGGTTTGATGACTTTGCAAATTACCATGCGGGTAACTTCATTGTGAAAGGGATGTCAACCCAGCAGAAGAATAAATTCTTCAAAGATGTTAAACATTATTTCTGGGACGACCCTTTCTTATTCAAAATCTGTGCGGATCAAGTCATCCGACGGTGTGTTTATGGACAAGAAGCTCTTGATATTCTCAAAGCTTGCCATGCTGGACCCACCGGGGGCCATCATAGTCCAAACTACACCGCGAAAAAGGTGTTTGATTCCGGGTTTTATTGGCCCACAATCTATAAAGATGCCCACGAATTTGTCAAAGCCTGTGACGCTTGTTAACGTCACGGAAACATATCTCAAAGAAATGAAATGCCACAAAATGCCATTCAAGTTTGTGAGATATTTGACATATGGGGTATTGATTTTATGGGGCCATTTCCATCTTCTCGTGGTAACAAGTACATACTCGTAGCTGTTGACTATCTGTCAAAATGGGTTGAAGCGAAAGCTTTACCTACAAATGATGCCCGAGTAGTTGTGAAATTTTTGAAAGCTCTCTTTGCCAGGTTTGGAACTCCTCGTGCAATAATCAGTGATCGTGGTACACATTTTTGTAATGACCAATTTGATCGTGTCATGCAAAACTATGGTGTTACCACCGTCTATCTACTACATACCACCCCAAACAAGTGGGCGGTGGAAGTTTCAAACCGTGGTATTAAAAGAATCCTTGAAAGGACGGTGGCGAAAATCGTGCATCACGGTCGGATAAACCGGATGACGCACGGGCTTTTCGTACGACTTACAAAACACCAATTGGGTGTACTCCTTACAAGCTAGTGTACGGAAAAGCATGTCATCTTCCGATTGAACTAGAGCACAAGGCTTCTTGGGCCTTAAAGCATGCAAACTTCGATATCTGAGACGGTAGGTGATCATAGAAAAGTTCAAATGAATGAACTAAATGAACTTCGTGATCAAGCTTATGAGAACTCTTTAATCTACAAGCAAAAGACAAAGAAGATTCATGACTCTAAAATCAAGAACCGCGTTTTCAACGTTGGTGATCGAGTCCTTCTTTTAATTCTAGATTGAAGATTTTCTCGGAAAACTTAAATCCCACCGGTCCGGTCCATTTACCATTACTAAGGTTTATCCTTATGGTACCATTGAGTTATCTCGACTGATGGTCCTAATTTTAAAGTAAATGGTCATCGATTAAAGCATTACTTTGGAGAGGACATTCCCCGTGGTTGTCCGGATCTACAAACATTCCCATGAACCAATGAATGCGGGATCGAGTCAAGCTAGTGACTCGGGAATCAAAAATAGTAGCACACACCATATGGGTTTTCACCCATATTTACATCTTCTTATCCCTTTCTATCACCCTAGTGTGGGGAGTTGCCCATTGTTGTATATATCATCCTCAAAAAAAAAAAAAAAAAAAAAAAAAAAAAAAGTGTGTATATATCAAAAACAAAATAATGGCCGTAGTATTTCCCTTTTATGTTCTATGTTTCGGCATAACTGGTACTTTGAATATTGAGGGCAATATTCATTTCTAAATGTGGGGGAATTCTCACGAATTTGATCATGTAATTATTTCACCCAATTCCCGTTTTGGCCAAAATTTTTTTGGAGCAAGTGTTTTCACTTACTCGACAAATGGTAATCGATCCGCCATGTCTAACCCACATAAGGATTGGCTAATCCAGAGCAAACGGCTCTTGGTAAAGATATCTCAAATCCGTTTATGGCTTGCAATTTGCCTAAAATTGTATGGTGTTCAACTCACCATATCTTTAAACTAGTGAAAAGTTGGCTAGCCCGCAAGTTTATGGCTTGTGGTAAAGGCGGTTGAAATCCATAATTGGTAATCGGCTCACCAAAGATAATATTGATAATTTATCTAAGAGTTGGCTAGTCGAGCAAACGGCTTCGGTAAA
Organism: Chrysanthemum lavandulifolium; assembly: GCA_022545495.1. NCBI lineage: Eukaryota > Viridiplantae > Streptophyta > Magnoliopsida > Asterales > Asteraceae > Chrysanthemum > Chrysanthemum lavandulifolium. Next base: position 273,316,690 of record CM040243.1, read on the forward strand.
GACAAATCAAATCCGTTCACGACTTATGATTTGCTCAAAATCATTTGGTTATCATTGTACCAAGGTTCTTACTTGAGCTAAAACAATTGGCTACTCCAGTGATGGCTTTTGGTAAAGAGTTTTAAAATCCATTAAAGTTCAAATCATTGCTAGGGACTAGCAATATCTTAGTGTGGGGATTGATGAGTGTCTAAATACTCATCATTTTTATCTTGTTAGAATGCCAAAACATCCGAAAACACTCGAAACACATCAAAATGATAAAAATATCACAAACAAGTGTTTTATATGTTTTAAATGCAAAACATCAAAATCGGTGAAAACGTATCAAGTTTGCATAATTGGCGCTTTAGTCCCCAAGTTACAAAAGTTGTCAAAATTAGTCCACTGTAATTCAAAAACTTGTAAAATATCATTTAAGGTCCATAGGATTCAAAAGTTGTCAAAACAAACCCTTCTAAGTTTAAAAATCACAAATTGACAATTTTAGTCCTTTAACTTTGAAAAAATGTCAAAAATAGTCCTTGGTAAGTTTAAAAAGTGAAAACTATCAAAAATAAACCTTGTTCTATTTATAAATGACAAAAATGGTCCTTATGATAAACTTTTGAGAATTTACATGTTTGGTCCCTCAAGTTTCAAACTTGACAGTTTTGGTCCCTGGATTTACAAAAATGGAAATTATCAATATAGGTCCTTGTACTAATCACATTTGGCAGTTTTAGTCCTTGTGAGAGCTTTTGAAAATGTTCAAGATCAGCCTTCAACTTTCAAAGAATTACATGGAAGGTCCTTGTGATTATTACCAAACCAAACGGACCTTATTATTAACTAAGCCCAATCCAACCCAAATACTTTGACCCGGCCCAAACTTTTAAAATCAGATAAACCGCGCCACTGTTCAAGCTCCTCTCCCACCCCTGTATACACCAAAACCAGTGGTTTTTACCACTGGTTTTCACCTTTCCACCTCACCATATCCACTTGATTACACTTCCCCTCCACCTCCATATCAATCCAACTCCAATTAATGCAGAAAACCTGCTCTTTGAAAAATTGGCGCCAAATTCGCCATATGGCAATTCAATGATCCGCTCAATCCAATGGTCAATATGTGATGGGATTAGCTCGAGGTCGACAAGGAAGTTTGAAGTCAATAAATCTGAGAAAAAGAAGCAATGGAGAAGGCGGTTAGAATAATTTTAATTTAAGCTTATGTCGTTTTTGTACAATTTTCATTTCTAGTATAATTTAAAGTTTCCAAGTACCTTTTTAAGCAATCACAGTGTATTTTAAACCTTTTGAAGTAATAAATTTCAACTTTCATCTCAGTTTTCATATTATGCAATTTTTCCTAATTCAAAAATTTCAAGAATGTATGAATGTTGTTAAGTAGATGGTATTATGGATTAAATAGGTCATATAAGCTCCCTATATAGCTTATTGAAGCTATTAGATAATCTTAAAAGCAGTTTATTAGCCAAAATCAAAATTCACAAAATACCAATTAATTAGTTAAAAATAAAAAATCTATGGTGAAGAAGGTCAAAGCTGATGCAGTGTTGATTTTGGAAAGCTTATTGGTTTAGAGCTTCATGGGAAGCAATAGGGGTGATCTTTGAGCCTAAGTTCTCAGTTTTCAACTCAAAGCCATTTGTAAGCTTTTTACTCAATTTGGCATTTCACTGTTAAGTTGTTAATTAGCTTGTATCCTTTTGTTTCCATGTTTATCAATCATAGTTGAGTATAATTAAGTCCTTAAAACAGTAGCTTGTTCTTTTTAATTGATAGTTAATAAGAAACTCATTTTAAACAGTCATCTTAGCATAATTCTCAAACCTAAGTTTTATGTTACTAATACTGTTATTTTATATTTATTTAGTTCTAATTTATGATTATAGGAGGTCTGCAATCTAGTTTATGGTCTAAATATTTGTTAAGATTTGAAAAGCTCCAAAACAGTCTTGTTAAGGTGTGTTTGGTTTTACTTAGTTCACTGTATTAGATGTTGTGCAGTCCTTTGTTTTTGGTTGTTCTAAGTTATACTTGGTCTAAAGAAATCATCTCAAAGAAGAAAAACACGTGCTCATTAGACGAGAAAGTCAAAATACTTTTAATCCCAACTCATAAGTTCTTTGTTAGGATTTGATAAGTAAAATTCACCATACTAGCTTAGAATCTTATAATTTAGCTTAATCTCATCTTATTCTAGCTTAATATATCATAGTCGGTCCTTAGAATTGATTTAAAACTCAATAAAGTCAACTTAGTTATTTTCAAAAGTCAAAATGTGCTCGTGTACGTTTTAAGCTCATTTTCATCGACTTCTAAAAGCTCATAAGTTAACCTCAACTGTGATTTTTGTTTCTTTGGACAGATTAACTGGTCCTTTTAAGTTCAAGTTTAAAATTTCCATTTTCACTTATTTACTAGGCTGCATGTGCTTATCATTTTGTCCCAAGTCATCGGATTGGCGAGTTTTACTCGATTGTTTGTCGTTTTGAAAAAGCTTCTCACAAGCTCATGTTAGCTTATCTGGACATCATCTTTGGTTTCTAGGTAGTCAACCAGGTCTAATACAAGTTCCATTCATTGCTTTTCATTTTAGCTTATTAGAAAGATTGTGCTTAAGCTAAAACTTGGTACCTCAATTGTTTTTGCTCAATAAGCTCAATACATAAAATCTGTTAATCTTGTAATTTAAAGGTTGAAACCAGTTGTTTCTTGTTTCATTTTGTTACTTTAAGCATTTCATAGCTTCAGTATCAATTTAGTAGCTTGTTGTAGCTTTTGGCTTATCATAAGTGCTTATTTATAAGCGATACAAGCTAGATTGCATATTTCTCCACACAAGCTCATGTTTTTCTATTTTTCCTAGATTCTACATATTAAAATAGACTTTTCCTGAAATTTTCATAATTTTTCATAACTGTTTGCTATTTTTCTTAATTTAAACTAGTTTTTAATCCTTTTTAAATAGCTTTTAATACAAATAAATTATAAAAAGTTCAAAAAAAAAATAATTTTTCAATTTTCTTAGGTTAAGATAAATATAAAAGTAATAAAAAGTATTTTTCCATAATTTTCTTAGTTTAAAAAGTATTTTTTAGCATTTTAATTAGTTTTAAATAGTTTTAAATTAATAATAAATACATAAAAAGTCTAAAAAATATATTTTCAGTTTTAAAATAAGTTTTATCATATTTTAGATTTTTCTAAGTTATAATTTCATTTTTCTAGGTTAATTTTGTATTTTCTTGTATTTTAGTACATTTTTAATACTTAATAAATAGTTTTTAATTAATAATAATTAAATAAATAGTTTTAAAAATAATTTTCTTTTTATAATAATTTTCTTTTCTTATTAAGATTGTAAAAATATAATTTTCATACTTATAGACCTCTTATTTCTTTAAAACTCACGTTTTATTTTGTACGTTTACGTAATTTTATTTTAAACGTAAGTTTTAAGTTTTAGGTTTTAAACGTTCATCGACTTTAAAAATAGTGATAGCGTTTATTTAATAGATTTTAACTTTTTAATTTCTCTTAATTTGCATTTAAGTCGCTTTAATTTGCAAATCTTTTCTTTAGGTAATTTTCCATCAATACCCTTACTGATCACTATCCTTAGTGATCATTCTATCATCTGATCAAGTGTTTATACACCAATTCATCCTCCGTGGGACTTAACGACCCAGGAATCCACTATATTCCTCTGATCTTAATTGCATTAGTGTTTGAACTGTTTTAAGTCTGTTACGGTTAGCCATTCACAAGTGGTTAGCTTGTGTGATTAGACTTGACGGTTTAGCACCAATCAATCATGCCAAGAGCTTAGTCTTGAAATAGAAAAACTAAAGCTCACACAAGAAGTTCTCATTGAACATAACTCTAAATTTAAAAGGTTTAACAAAAATATTACTTGTGCCGATGAAATAGTTAGAATTCAAAAAACACCAGGAAACATGAATGGACTAGGATTTAATGAAGTATTAATTCCAGAGTCAAACCAAAACGGTCAAAAAAGACAAACAAAATGTCAAAATTGCTGCAGTACAGCACGGACTAGACGAACCCAAAAATAGGGTTCCGTCCGTTGTAAATTTTGGTGCCGTGGGGACTGCAGCAGGATAGAATGTTTGCAACACGGACCATAGTGAATTTGTCAAAGTACCAAAGAAAACCAATGATAATGTTAAACTAAAACCTGCTGTTACATTAGGAGTAGGACTTGCTAGTTATGAATTTAGATCTAAAACTATTCAACAACGGTCTAACACACCTATTGCCAAACGCCCCTTTCCAAAGAGCAACCACAACATATAACCCAATTATCAATATACCGGTTGGAATCAAAACTTCCCTAGACCATATCAAACTCCAAATTACAAGCCATGGAACCCTTACCCATCATTTCCATATATGAACCAAGTAAATGGTATGTTTAACCCAAACGGACCCATGAGATATTGGGGACCAAACGCTTGAGTTATTTATGTCATAGGTATGCTTGAAAGTTGGATTAGAACCTGATGAATGGATAAAAGATAGTGGATGCTCACAAAAGCCTCTTCTCAACATACCAAGAGTATGACGGAGGTAATGTCACTTTTGGTAGCAACCTCAAAAGCAAAATCATTGGCAAAGGTACGATCGCTCATAACTCCCTAACTATTGAAAATGTTGCTCATGTCGATAGGTTAGGATTTAATCTACTTAGTATTAGCCAACTATGTGATAAAAAGTATAAAGTACTATTTGAAAAAAATGGTAGTAAAATACTAAAAGACGGTATCACCATAGCTAAAGGAGTTAGGAAAAATAACATATACGTCATGAAAATAGATAAAACATCTAATGACAAACTTTGTCTAACAACCTTAGATGATAACTCAACTCTTTGGCATAGACGCTTAGGTCAGGCTAATATGAGACTTATCCAAAACTTATCTTCAAAAGAGCTGGTTAGAAATTTACCAAAACTAAAATATGACCAACATTTTTGCGACGCTTGAAAATTTGGTAAACAAACTAATAGTAGCCATAAGGCTAAAAATATGGTGTCCACATCTAAGTGTCTAGAGCTTTTGCATATGGACTTGTTTGGTCCTTCCGCTATAAGAAGCTATGGTGGCAACTTATACACTTTGGTTATAGTAGATGATTACTCAAGGTTTACTTGGACATTATTTTTGAAAATTAAAAATGAAGCTTTTGATAAATTTGAAATACTTAGCAAGAAAATTCAAAATCAACTAGGTGTTAACATTGTGTCGATCCGAACGGATCATGGTCGTGAATTTGACAATAAAACACAATTTGGAAACTTTTGTGATACAAATGGTATAACACATAACTTCTCGGCTCCTCAAACACCTCAATCTAATGGAGTTGTAGAACGTAAAAATAGAACCATTCAAGAAATGAGTAGAACAATGCTTAATGAACAAAACATACCTCAAAAGTTTTGGTGTAACGCCGTTGACACTTCTACATATATTTTAAATAGAGTTTTAATACGTCATTTCTTAAACAAAACACCATATGAATTATATAAAGGCAAAAAGCCAACTTTAGGATATTTTAGAGTGTTTGGATGTAAATGTTTCATTCTTAATACTAAAGACTATCTCACCAAGTTTGACCCAAAGTCTTATGAAAGTGTATTTCTTGGTTACTCACAAACTAGTAAAGCTTACATAGTCTTAAACAAAGAAACAATGAGAGTCGAGTAATCGTTGAACATAACATTCGACAAAAGTCCACCTCCCTCTCAGACATCACCTTTGGTAGATGATGACTTAGTTGAAAGTCAACTTGTAGAAAGTCAAGAAATAATTAAAAATGACAAGGAAGATGAACCATTAAATAATGAAATTATAAACATCAAAGAATCCAAAAGTCATCCTTTAGAAAAGGTCATAGGACAACTAAATCAAAGAACGTTAAGATCACAAGCCCAAAATCATAGTAATTACTTTTGCTTTGTATCAACCATTGAACCGAAAAACATAAAAGAAGTAATAAAAGATGAATCTTAGGTAATTGCTATGCAAGAAGAGTTAAACCAATTTGTTAGAAATGATGTTTGGAAGTTGGTTTCAAAACTTAAAGATCAAACTATAATTGGAACGAAATGGGTTTTTCGAAATAAAATGGACGAAAATGGTATAGTGTCTAGAAACAAAGCTAGGCTTGTCGCACAAGGTTATAATCAACAAGAAGGGATTGATTATGACGAAACTTATGCACCCGTAGCTAGGCTCGAGTCTATTAGAATCTTACTTGCATACGCATGTGATTATGACTTTAAATTATTTCAAATGGATGTTAAGAGTGCATTTCTCAATGGGTTAATTAACGAAGAAGTATATGTTGCTCAACCTCCCGGTTTTACCGACTTTGAGAAACCACATCATGTCTTCAAACTCAAGAAGGCATTATACAGACTTAAGCAAACACCAAAAGCTTGGTACGATCGACTTAAGACTTTTCTAGTAGAAAACAAATATACCATGGGATTAGTAGATAATACTCTTTTTACCAAGAAAAAGGAATCACACATTATCATTGTTCAAATATACGTTGATGACATCATATTCGGATCAACTTGTCAAGAGCTATGTGATAATTTTTCTAAAATCATGCACGACGAGTTTGAGATGAGTATGATGGGTGAGCTAACCTTCTTTCTAGGACTTCAAATTAAACAGCTAGAAGATGGCATATTATTTAACCAATCTAAGTACATAAAAGATATGCTTAAGAAATTTGGTCTTGAAGACTTAAAACCAACTAAGACACCCATGTCTTCGGACACTAAACTCACCAAGGATGAGGAAGGTGAATCAGTAGATAACACTATATATAGAGGAATGATCGGTAGCCTACTCTATCTCACGGCTAGTAGACCCGACATTATGTTTAGTGTTTGTCTATGTGCTCGCTTTCAAGAAAATCCCAAGGCATCACACTTAGAAGCCTTAAAAAGGATATTAAGATACACTAAGGGAACGACATGTTTAGGATTATGGTATCCCAAAGGAACGGGTGTAGAAACTATAGTGTATGCCGACTCGGACCATGCCGGTGACTATGTCTGTAACGCCCCGACCCGACAAGGGTAAAGATATCACAAATACAGTTTCATATCAGAACTTTAAGTACTACACAAAAGCGGAAGTCTTTACAAAATTTTCAAAAGAGAACATAAATAACTTAATAACCAAAATAATTCCAAGATCTCTATGGTCAAATCTTTGCTCTCACTCTACTCTCAAACCAGTTAGCTATCCCAAAGCTCATCTTGAAATACCTAAAAAACCCGCCGCGAGAAAAGAAAATGCGGTGAGCTTACAAAGCCCGGTGAGCAGATATAACGAAACAAAACTAAACAAAACAAATATACAAATAACGAAATCACAACGGAATGGGAATCATGAATCATTGAAGATTTTGTGGAAACACACATACCCAGAAATCCGGAAAAAACACACAACGATTAACAACAAACACATTACATCTTGAGGACACAGAAGGAGACACATCAAATAACCAAGCACATAATAAATCAGCAAGTAGAGTGCATATAATCCAAACGAAAAATCTAAAGACTAACGGAAACTATTTCCAGAGAATAAACATGGCATTCATACAAATCAATTAATCTAAAATCAACACTCTTAATCAAATTTTGCGTGACGGATATAATATCAAATCATGGCGATCACACATGCAAATAGAAAACATAGTAGACAAACTATAACTAAATAGACCAAACAAAACATAGCATAGCCATTCGCAATTATCGAGCGGATATCATAACTAAACCAGTTCTCGGATCAAATCTTAACATCGCAGAGTTTTAACATAGCAGATCAAACATAAGCAGATAAATACCTAACGTATAGACAAAGTTCACCGATTAAGCGAACAATCATACTTACTAAACTTTCGGGATACTTAATTTCATACTAGCACGATTACCTCACGGATCAACGAATTTCACATACGATAAACTAACATAACATCGATGACAACATACGAATCATATTCAAACACATTAACATTTCCTAACATAATAGAGCGGTAGTCACATAATCATACAAAAGAATAAACACATATAATAACATATAATAAGCCTAGCACATAATCATAAACACTTGAACATACCGAACAAAATCGAATACTTAACATAAAAATAACGAGATAAAGATTTAGTTAACATCCACGAGCCCGAACATATCATATCGAACATCATACTTATTCGTAATTAATCTCGAGAAAATAATTTGGAGTAGCTAGCTCGAGTTTTGTGAAGACGCGATGTATTACACCGACATCATTCACCGACAAATCATATCGGATAACAGATCGGATCTAGGATGCATCCATACGCCCAACAGACGGATAGTGGCCATACTATCAATAAACGAGATAACGGAAAGGGACGTGGCGAACATCACTCTCGCCCTAGAGTCATGTCGAGGTGCATCGACACGGACATGGAACCCCATGTCTAGTGAAATATTGGCTCGGTGTCAAACTAACTTAGGTCAAACAGATTGTCATAAATGACACAGATCATAATCAAACACAAAGTTCAACAGATAACATATCAGATAATTCATATCATAAGGTTCATGTTCAAAGGTTCAGAAGTCAGAAGTTTATGTCGTAGTCACATGTCATACTTTCATAATCAGAATTTCATAACCAAATGTTCACAATTCAGAAGTTCATAATCAAATATAGCAAGGTTCAACAATTGTGCATATCAAAGTCTTTCTAACATAACGTTCAAATCAGATATTGCATGATTCAATAAAACAGGTGTTTCAAACAAGCAACAGATCAAACAATCAGAAAGGGTTCATAGCAATGGCATAGGAAACCCTAATAATTGAAATAGGAAAGCTAACGAAAAGAAAACGTCATAAGAAACCTTTACTGAAAAGGTCAGAATATCTGTACCTTAAAGCAAATGAGGAGAAAGCAAACGAACGAGTGAATCACGAAGATATAACGTCGCGTCTCCTTCAACGAATCTACACGGATTATGATTTATTTAATACTTATTAGCATCATTAAAGTTATAACGGATTCATCGCATTAACATTCTTAGAGTTGTGAGTATATCCTTATTCTTAGTGACGGACGGAAATTACGACATTTTTAGAGTATTAATTATTAATTAGCCGAGACCTATGGGTTGCAAATGACAAACGGTAAACTTAAGGGTTTAATATGACAAATATCTTATTTGAGGACTTATATGATCATCATTCAAAGTATAGGGTTTACAAATGTCAAGAACGGATTTTAGGACTCTCTTTCAAATTAGTTTACACAAGCCTTTATGCTTTACATGATTAACCACGACTCACATGTAACATTTATTCGAACGCAACCTAAATGAGACCATGCATACAGTACTTTCAATTCATGACACTTAGTTCCTTACATAAAATCATAACTCACGCATGTCTACATCACGCTTAGTACTAGCTCATTATACTCTTAATTATTAGTTATTAATGACTCCAAGACTTACCATTCTCACATGAAACAACGAATTTACACCCCTAGCTTTTAACCCTAACCGACTTCCTATTTATGTTTCTAGGGTTTTTCCCAATCTTTTAAATACCACATTAATCGCATTAAATTGACATATTCTGATTTTAATGACTCGTCACTTTGACCTAGAACTTGTGAAAAATAAGCGGAAGTTGAACAAAGCTCATGCATGCCTTTACACAATTAACTCACACATGTCGACCCTTTTACCCTACGTTAACAAGACCAAAATCCTTTTCTTCCTCCCTTGTTTCAACATATACGCCACTCATGCAAATCCCAACTTAATACACGTGTTTCCCGACTCACCAACCAATCGACACCCACACACACACATATACGTTTAACCATTCTTAAGTCAACCCAAGCTCACATATATTTTCACAATGCATGCAAATCGACACAAACCTTCTTAACGCAAATATCAAAGTTTCATGATCCACATTTATTCCCGTTTAACTTATAACCACACAACTTATGACCTAACCATGCGTTAACTCATACATGTATAATATATGTTTATGATTTCATGTGACCATACCCAAGTTACTTACTAACCGATTTAAACACACATCGACACATACATATACATAGTTTCAGAAAAAAAGACATGAACACCTAATATGTACACACGACAAGCTCACATGCTTCACAACTCACGCATGACTCACGGTTTATTATTCATAAGGTTCGGTTATCTCGTATTGCTCGACTCACAGTTTTAAGGACTTTACGTTTGCATGTTTTACAAATAATTAACCGATTCGTATATATGCTTGTTCGATTCACGTGGCTCGGCATAGTTATGGTCCGATTCATACTTCACAACTTAAAAGGTTTTACGTTTGCATGTAACATAAGTGAGACGAGGAAGAATGTGGTTATACCTTGGCAAGGTTTTCGATTCAAGCACACCGAACCCAAGAGTAGCAATGATCGGTAGAAAAGAAAAGGAGAAAGATTGTGCCGTGACTTTGCGTAGACTAGGGTTCCAATTCTATGTATTGTGTTTGTATTTATATTGTATATGTATACCCGATCGGGTCTAGGGCTTGGGGTGGCTTGGTTCTCGGCTCAAAGCCCAACCGGCTCACAAACAAATCTCGGCCCAACATGAGGGTTGGCTACCGATCGGATCACAAACAAAAGAAAAACGAGGCCCAAACTTATGTTGCGTGACTTATATTCTTTTGTCGTACTAATGTCGTTAATATATATACACGTTAGGTTTTTCAAATAAAATATAAGTTAGGTTTTTAGTTTCGTTAAATGAATTTTATTATATTTTACGTGTTTTAAAATTTTGATCTCAAGGGTAAAATAGTCTTATTATGCGTTTATATTTTTAGGGTTTTACAATGTCGATAGAAAATGTACAAGTGGTATTTGTACTTTTGTTGGACATTGTCTCACCTCATGGTTTGTAAAGAAGCAAACGGCTCTAGCTATCTCAACTACTGAAGCCGAATACGTCTCAGCCGAAAAAGCATGTCAACAAGCTCTTTGGATGAAGCAAGCTCTCGTGGATTACGGAATTCATCTCAACGATATCTCTATACTTTGCGACAACAAAGGAGCTATTGATCTCATCAAAAATCATGTCCAACATGCTCGAACGAAGCATATTGAAATCCGCCATCACTTTCTTCGCGACAATGTTCAAAAAGGAAACATCTCAATTGAGAAAGTATCCTCCGAAGACAACATTGCCGACATCCTAACTAAGCCTCTCAAACGAGAACCATTTAATCTTCATAGACTTGGTTTATGGCTAATGGAACCAAACATGTAGTTAAAACATAGTCTAAACCTTAGCACAAACAAAACAAAACAAATTAACTAAAGTCTGCTACTATTCCCACGGCACCAAACGACAACAAGGACGGAACCAAATTTATGGTGTCGTCTGGTCCGTGGTGACAACAGTAGCAAAAATACCACTTACAAAACATCTTCTTCCTCACAACCCACTTTACTAAAACGTATCAACAACACACCTACCTCATTGTTGAGACTTTCTCACCCATTAATCATTGAAGATAACATCATTGTAAGTATCCTAACTACATTACTTCTCTTAATTCTGAGTCTAGGATTCCAATTTGTGCACAAAATCATTACATGGGGATTATGTATATTCTTGTACAAAACATGGATTCAATTGGCAAATTGCATAACTAGTCATTGAAATTAGGAACTACATTGTTACATTGCATAAACCAATCATGTTTCCCACTAATTAAAAGATAATTACTATAAGGCCTTATTCTAATTAAACAAAAAAAAAACCCCATGTCAAAATTTTGAAAAGCTTATCACTTGTAGGAAAACAATTTTTCATTGTTAATACAAATAAAAATGTAAATTTTCATCACTTGCATAATGCTCTTGAATACTAAAGGTAATGCATAACTAATATGCATTCTCGGGTATATTCAAATGAAGCCACGTTGAATTAGGAGCGTTTGGGTTATCTCATGCCTTTTGCCAAACACCCCCATTAAAAACCATTTTATGCATAAAATGAGTCGAGATAACCGCAACTCCAAATTGTTTTCATATAGGCACACACTAGAATCAAAACGCTAAGTTTGTTTTTATTTTTAACATGCAAATTCTTGCTCATAGGAACAACCATGGTAGCCGCAAAATTCTATGATCACAAGGATACTCTTAGCTACATCCCTAAACACCACAAAACCAAGGGCCTCACCAAGGAACAAGTCGAAATATTTAAGAGTCTAGAGCAAAGGTACTTCCATGAGGGTAGGACCATTCATTCCTCCTTTGTCGATGGAACTAATCTCCGTCAAGAGCTTGCCACTATCAACTTTGATTTTCTCCTCGACATCGATGAACCTATTTGTCCTAGGTTTGTGTTAGAATTCTATGCTAGTGTTGTCTCTTTCACTGATGAGGACGATCAAATGGCTCTTAGGTTTAGGATCAATCAAACTGACTACACCATCTCCCTAAACCAATTTGCTCAAGTGCTAGGAATTCCTAACCGTGGTACATGTGTTTACTCGAATAAGTGGTCACTCACTATCCTTGATGCAATCAATGACCGCTCTCTTCCCTACCAAACTCCTTTGGAGGATAAGGACGTCATCCGTGAGCACATTTTTAACGAAAGGGCAGCTCCAACCCGTGTCACCCGAAAGGGAAAAGAAGTGAACCAAGATCCATATGGTATGGAGCTCAATGAGCTTAAGCCCGAATTCAAAAAGTGGGAGGAACTCCTTAGAGCCAATGTCATTCGCACCATAGGAAATAGAGACCATATCAATGCTTGCCTTTGTCACATGCTCTACAACTTGTCAACTCGTCAACCATTCAGCTTACCCTACTACATTGCTAGGAGAATGGTAGATATTCCAACTCAAGGATCGGTTGCTCTTCCTTACGGGATGCTACTCACCCGTCTCTATAGAGCATTTGCACCCATTCCACCAAGCCTAAAAGGGTTGAAGCTAGACTATGCTCTCATCCCTCGCATATTTGTGCCCTTGAGTGACGAGCGAGTGGCTAAGACTAAAGGTAAAAGGGCAAAACCTCCAACTCCTTCATCATCATCATCAAATAGCTCCGAAGACGGTCTCCCAAATTCTCGTCTTCCACCTCAAGAGTACTATGCATCTCTCCCCGAGATTGAGAATGAATAGGTGGAGTTCAAGCAAATCAAAGGGATGTTCAAGTGCCTTAGAAGGATGATGAAAAACATCTACAAGAAGTTGGATAAGTGAGGTTTTTAAAAGGAGTGTTTGGAATAAGACAAAAATAATGGTGTATGGTACTACTTGGTTGTTTTTACTTTGTAGGATGATAAAATAACTTAAAACAATGTTGTATGCTAACTGGTTTATGCAGGGGGATAGCACAAGTGTGTTATCAAATTTTACCCATTTTCACTTTTATGTGAAAATCGTTAGCCCTTGGTCAAAGTCTGTGCTCCACTATGTTTGTATATGTGTTATCGACTTTTCCTAACTAGAAATAATTAATTTCATGTGTTTTAAGCAAAATTTCAGGTTTCGAAAAAGTCCTCGATGGTTAAAAAATGGGTCTGTGATGAAATCTGGTCACCACGGACTAGACGGAACCAATTTTTTGGTTCCGTCTGTTATAATTTTTGGTACCGTCATACCTGTACATGCGGACCAGGCGGCACCAAAATAAGGGTTCCGCCTGTGTACAAAATTGGTGTTGTGGATCCTACAGGTAACTTTCTAAATTTCGCTTATTTTAACATTCCAAATTACCACAAGTTGCTTCTAGGATAGTTTTTACTAGTTTTTACCCATATTAGAACTAGTCTAACACACTTAGGCATATAGGATATCCATTTCCCACCAAAATTCAAAAATTCCAAAAATTCACCTAAGGAACCCTTTTCCATAAAGGAAGGAACCAAAAATTTGGTCCCTTGCAATCCGTGGGTGATCTGATTCTAAAGATCCTACAATCATTAGAACACATTTATTGCATATCTTTGTCACTTCACTACATCCTTCTTATATGGATTGACTTGGGTGATGTGACTTTCATTAAAACCACTTCTAAATCATTAGGAACCTCATCTCTTCTATGGTTTAACATCAAATCAAACACATTTCTCCATAATTTCATAATCCTATAAATTAAGAGCTTCTAAGATGATCATCCTCACACTTTCTCAAATTTTCTCATCTACTAGCAAAACCTTAAGCTAAAATGACTAAATCTTCTCCATCAACCAAGCCTTGGAAGAGAACGGCTTGAATGAGCGTAAGACCATGTTGCTTTGTCAACATAAGCTCCTCTTCCGAGTCCTCTCCCTTAACCATCTAATCTCCCATAAGAGATGAGAACTTCCTCACTTTGGCTACTCCTACACCATCTTCAGAATCACCTATCATTATCACTACTCCACATCCAACAAAGACTCCCATCCCTACATCACCACCTCTGGCTCCTATCCAATTATCCAAATCACCATCACCTCCTAAATCTCCAACACTCATCCCATTAGAGTTATTCTCTACACCACCCACTTCTTCAAACCCATTCTTGGAGGACTTACCTCCTAGGCCCAATCATCCACCACCACTACCATCCTTTGGTACTATTGAGCGAATAGCTCATGAATCTCCACGTCCATCATTTGACCCAAACGCCCCGTTAGGGCCTAAACCTCTTCTTTTCCATCCTATTCATAAGGAAATCCATGATCCTTTGTATGGGGATCAACCACTACCTCCAACATCCATGCCTCCTCATATAGAGGACATTGAGGAATCCATGTGGGATGATCACCCCACTAAAGAGGAGATTGAAGCCGAGCTAAATCATCTCCACCAATTTTCCAATATGGTGGACTCTCACCTTAGTGAGACCATGCAAATGCAAAGTGCTTTGCTAGCCTCCATAATTATCACTCCAACCACCAACACCAACAACTCCACCATTCCACCACCACAAAATCATGAACCATACTACCCCCTAGACACGGTTGCTAAAATTGTGAGCGGACTGCCCACATTACAGAAAGGACTCGGGTGATGGTCCATGAGCTTCAAGATGAAATGAGGTTTATCCTCAATCACATCCAATAGCGCATCAATGCTCTTGCTCATCCACCACCTCAATAGGAGGTTTCTAGTCTATTTATTTTTATTTTTCTAGGATTCCCTTTGTATTTTTTTTCTAGGATTATTATTTTTTTCTAGGATTTTATTCATGTACTAACACTTCATTGTGTTCCCTTTTCATGATTTTATCATGAAAATTTTTAACAAATGAATGATGTTTCTTATGTTGTTGTTGATTATTACATGGTGATTGGAAATGCTTGTGATGATGCTTATTACTAACATTTTTTTTTTGCTTTTTCACAATCCATGTATCTTTCTCTTGGCACCCAATTTAGGGGGAGCATTGGCCAAAGGGGAGATAATGGCTCGGGTTCATTACATATTCCGCTTCGCCTCTTCTTTTTGTTGAGACAAAAAGGGGGAGAAATATTATAGAACTTGGACGACTTTGACTTTCTATAAAAGTCAACTGCATACTTTGACTTTCTGAAAAGTCAACATCACACTTTGACTAATGAAGACTTTGACTTTCAAATAAAATCAACTGCATACTTTGACTTTCTGAAAAGTCAACATCATGTCTATATTGGACATACTAGCATTATCATCTTTATCTAAATCTTTCAAGTTCTAAAATTTATTTCATATTTTTATAACTCTTGTACAAACTTTACATCTTTTATAAAAATAAAATTTATGTTTTGTCCTAAAAAAAGGGGATATTGTTAATCCAAATATCGTCATTAAACGTTATTTATATTTTATGATCGTTACCTAAGTTTTGTTAACGACAAAAGTAAATTAAATTTTTATAAAGCTTAAAGCATGTAAGTTTAATAGATATTAAGACAAGTTTTTCAAATAATATCTTCATCACTCAAGCATTTACATTTTGATTAATCATATTATTGATATGACTCTAAACCATAATGTATGTTAACATTTTTAGATCAAGCATGTTTTAGTTTCTTAAAAACAAAACATTACATATGTATTTACATTTTAACATATTTTTAAAAATAGAAAACAACACATGACATCATGTAGTGCATCATTGAAATCTTTAGAAGATTTCACTAGATATTTTGTGTATATTTAGACTCTACATATCTTACACAATCTTGGATGGATATGGTTGACTTTGGTAAGATTTTGGTGATCTTGCTGTCAGACCCCGGCGGCACCAAAATTTTACACGGGTTTAAGGGATCCGTGGTCCGTGGTGCCTGCCGATCATTTTGGCTATAGATAGCAAAGCCAAACCGTTTCTCATCCCTTTCTAGCATATTCACATACATTCCTTCTCTCTAATATTTCTAACTTAGTTTCATATATCATTATAGTGATCCTCTTTTGTAGCAAAGAAGATCAAGGCATATTCAAGCTTCAACAAATAGTTTGAAGTCTTATTTGTTTGTTGTTGTATGATCTAATGTTGATTCATACATCATTGTTGTATCAAACCATCATAATCTTGTGAGTGTGAGTAGTTAGTATTTTAGTCCTTAAAATACATTGTGTGAGGGAGTGGTTGTACCCTTGGAAAAGAACTCGACATCTAACTTAGTGTCGGAAATAGTGTGTAAGCGAAGTGTAAAGGTTTCTCCGCCGGTGAAAGGAGCTTGTTGACTAGTGAAGTTAAACTCTCGAGTGTGAGACTCGGGGAGTGGAGTAGGGCAAGGAAAAAGAGTCCTTGTAGACAGAACCACTATAAACAACTTGTCGTGGTTTGATTGTTTCTTTCCTTATTTACTCTTTATATATATTACTTGCATATTGATTATCATTCACTCACATATCTAAGATCAATATCAATTGATCTTTCAATAAGTTTTAAAAAAAAGTTTTTAATCGGTAAACTATTCAACCCCCCTTCTAGTTTTCCACATAATTTTTGTTATTATGGGGTGTTCACATACAAAAAGTTGTGTGATAAATCGGAAGTTCGATCCACCAATTATTGATTAGTAGGTAAGAGTTGTTCATTTGGGATGAATGATGGATCTTCCATGGCTTCCTTTGGAATGTCTTGTGCAGGATGTTCATGTTTTTTAGCCATTTGTAAGATGTGATTTTGAAATGATAATGAAATTGTTAAGTAAAGAATAAAATTTAAACTTATTTCACTCTTTTTGTTTTTATATGTGATGCGTGGGTTAGGTGTCGAGAAAACCTCATTTTCTATGAGCAAGCTTTTCAACCCTCTAGGCAGTGAACCTAATCGTTGTAGTGTAGTATGGGGTAAGCCTCGGGGATTGATATCTTCTCTAGTGGAATAGGAATGCTAGAAAAAATTTGTGACGAGAAGATGGGGTTGAGGATGATTCTTTTTTTTTTTAATCTTTTTTATGTTTTTTTAGAAAGCAAGAGTAAAATCTCAGGGCAATTGATTGGGGGGTGGTACTTCTACCGACTTCTCTACTTTTATCTAATTATCTAATTACTACGGATAGCTATGTTTAATTGAAGTGTGCTCGTATGGTGATTAAAGATGTGTTCACTTAGATGCTATTGCTCCCTAGTTATCTTTTATTGGTCGGTTGAATTGTCACGTCCTTTATCTTAACGCGTTGTATTCCTATTAGTCGTAGGGGGTGCGTATTCCCTAGTTCTATGAGGTTATCTCTCCTATAGGATTCAAGGAATCGGCAAGCACAAGGCTATTTCCTTCGAGCACCCTATCGTCTTCAAGCATACTCATGCATTAAATACAACGAAAGCCTAGTTCCACTCCTAAGCCTATATCAATTAAGACAAGAAACAACCTAACAATAATCAATAACTAGGTTTCATATATCTAAGCAAACACACAAGTAATTTAGCTACACATGTTAGACAAGCAAGCATACACACAATCAATTGAACATGGGGTAAACATGATGATAAATTGGAATAACAAACTTATCTTGATGTGTAAAATAGGGTATGGGACCCTAGAATACTGTCCAAGTTGGACTACAACTGAGTTAGGGTTTGCTCTCCAAAATTCTACCTCTTAAAATACAGAAAAATCGAATTCTATATATAGATTTACAATCGCGACGGCGTCGCCTTTTGCTAGCGACGCCGTCAGGTCGCCGTCATTATGGTTTCGTCTTGGCCAATTCAACGATGGGACGGCGTCACTTGAGTGTTGTGACGCCATCGGTCTTAGTTGCGACGTCGTCTGAATCTTGGGTCTGGGTCCTCTAGAGTGAAAAGTGTGAGTGACGCCCTCCATATATTAGGCGTGACACCGTCGGGCTTTAGGACCAGAAATTCCACTGAGCTGTCGCGTGCATTTTTTATCAAGTCTTCATAGAGGGACGGCGTCGCCCTTTGGATGGGACGCCGTCAGGTTCTGCTGAGCAGCTTTGAGTGTCTTCGATCTTGACTTTGCCATTTTCTTCATGTTTTTTCTCCTTTTCGTCCAAATATGCTTCATTCCAGCATTTTGCTTCCAAAAGACCAAAAAAGTGAAAAGGAATTTTAAGCAGTAACGGATATAAAATGTGTCGAATTAGGGCTTAAATGACCCCCTAAAAACGTACGTTTTAAATCCTTATCAATATGCATTTCTTTTACAAGCATATTTTTCTGATTTTCTTTTCTTATGCTTTCTTATTTTTTTAGCATAAGCGCATATCCTTTTTTCTTATAACATGCAATTTATTTTCTCTCATATTGTTTTTGTTTATCCTCACCAAAAGTTTGTTTATATGATACTCTTTCGAAAAAATTTAAGAAAAAGTATCATAGAAAAATGAATTTTTATCAAACTCAACAATTTTAAGTAAAAAAGAATCTCCTATTAGGAAGTTATCTTTGTAGTCTTTCCGGGATACTAACTGAAAACAATGTTTTCTTTTTAAATTAGCAGGAATTTGTTTAGTTGACCCTTAAATCTCCTATTCGAAAGTTATCTTTTCGGTCTTTCTAGAAAACATAAAAGAATCTTTTTGTTTTCATGTTGAAATTTCAAAAGATTTTATCAAGTTAACCATAATATCCTATTCCGAAGTTATCTTTACGGTATTTTTGGAAAACCTAAGAAAATCTTTTATTTCATTTGAAATAACAGAAAATTTTTAATAAGTTAACCAGATTCTCATATTCGGAAGTTATCTTTTCGATCTATCTAAGAAACTCAAGAGAAATTTTTATAGTTAAAAGATTAAAAGCAGATTTGATGTGAACGTCTTAAGGTTGCAAGAAAAACTTATGAAAAAAATTTGTAGTATTGACAAATCATCATAATCTCATGACATAATTAAATGTTATTCACAAAGAAGGAATTCAAATACAAGATACAATCATAAAAGAGTCTACAAACATAAATTAAACATACACGTCTCAAACTATATTAAAAAAAATATCGGGATACAGTTCTAGTCTAATCAAGTTGTAAGACAATTTGTATGCATTACATAATCATAAATCTTATGATCTCTTTTGAAAAATTGTGCTATATCGGGGATTATTATAAATTTAGGGCAATTGAGGGTCTCAGCCCTCAGGTCACACCTGGTAATGGGTTTGGAGATACCTAACGTACACCCACCAGGTCACTGAACCTCCCTGACTCAGATAATGGTATAGTGGAATTAAGGTAGCTGATCAAGATCAACAAGTATACTCTTCATTGAGTAACACTCTAAACGATATTCATCAACCTAATGAATTAAGTGTCACACTCTTCATAGAGTAGGACCCTGAATGTATCATCAGGGAGTTCTATAATTAGAGGGTTCATCTCTTCAGTGAGTGAACTCTTCAGTGAGCACACTCAGGTAATAACTCTTTCAGGGAGCATGTTCATTAGCGATTAAACGCGCTGGACTGATTCAAACTAACTTGTAACGACTTTGACATATTCAAACGCAATTATAACTGCAACCTAATGACCACATTTAATTAGTCATGTAACCACTAATCCTTATAATGGAGGAATATTATGATGTGATTAATGGGCCAATTCATTATCATAATTCCACTAGGCTTTAAGTTTTTGCCTATAAATTGGAACATATATTTGCATGGAAAAAATGCATAAAAACCTAAACACTTAAAAACGACAGGGTTCTTAGATTTGTGATTAAATCAATAACAAACATTTGGTCTTATTCAAAATAAATATTCGTGATATTCAAACATTAGAGTTAAATAATTTAGTTTAAAAATGATTACACGATTCTAAGTGATATCCAGTTACATCGATTATCTTAACTATATGTAGTAAGGTGATTGTACGAAAGTATAGGCAACACAAGATGAACAATAGAACCTTTATTCAGATCTAAGCTGCAATAGTCAGCTTAGATTAAGTTTACAATAGTATCCAAATGTTACAAGATTAGATTAATGTCAATGAGACAATAATCATGTAAATGTAAAGATAAGACAAGATCAGTGAAATGATCAGAAAGAAGAGAAGAGAGTGATACAAAAGACTGCACTCTCAAGTGTGTTTAACCCTAGATTAAGGGACTTATTAAATAGGAGATTAAGTTTCACTAAGACCCCTCTAACGGCTATAAATGACTCATCAGCAGAAATGAACATCTTGGAACTTTAAATCTTTTATCCTTTGTCCAAGTTTAACCCCTGTAATTAATCCTGCAATGAACCATAACTTGAAAGCCATTAGCAATTGATAGAATGATATGTTTGCCACAGATTATTACCCCAAAATTTAACATTCCCCCTTAATCTGATGAGCAAACATATCAAACAATATCAATTTTTCACATAAAATTTATCTTGATAGATGGGAGGTTCTTTGTGAGTATGTCTGCAGTTTGGTTTGAAGAGCCAATCTTTTAGCATTTATAACACCTCTAGCAATTTTTTCCCGATGAAGTGAACATCAATTTCAAATTGTTTTGATCTTTCATGGAAAGCAGGGTTGATGACAAGTTGTAAAGCGATTTGTTGTCACAAAAAGATTGACAGGAAGATTAATATCAACTTTTAGATCTTTTAGGATTTTTGAATCCAAATGATTTCACAGCAGCGAGAGACATAGATCTATACTCGCTCGTGGAAGATTTTGAAAGAGTGTTTTGTTTTTACTTTTCCATGAGATTAAACAATCATTGAAGAAAACACAATAACTCGTGATGATTTTCGGTTTTCTTGCATTTGGCCCAATCAAGATCACTATATCCTTCAAGATGATTTTCGAGTTCTTTGAAATTGTACCTTAGACCTTTTCCGGAGCTCCTTTTAGATATCTCGAACATTGAGGGCACATTCGGATGAGATTTTAAGGAGAATGCATATATTGTGCCGACAATGAACCGAGTATGAGATGTCGGTCTTGTATGGGTGAGATAGATAAGTTTCCCAAGTAACCCGATAACCGATGATGTTGACAAGCAAGGGTCATCAGCGGTGGGAATGTATGGAAGCACGAGTTGGGTTCCATAGGAGTGGACACAGTTTGCACCCAAGAAGACCAAATTCTTTGAGGAGTTCAAGACAAGTATTTTCTTTGAGAAAGACAAATGTCATTCCAGTTTTAAAACCTCAATGCCAAGGAAATATTTTAGATTTCCCAAGTCTTTGATATGAAATTTGGATTTTAGAAACTCTTTAAAAAGATTTATCTCATCAATACAGTTGATATCAATCTTCCTTTGGTTATAACCTTTAATTCATAAAAGGCCATTTGTTTTTTCTGACTAAGGCAATAAGACATCTAACGAGAGACATTTTCACAACAGGGGAAAAAGTTTCATCATAGTCTATTCCTTCCTTTGGTTATAACCTTTAACAACTAATCTAGCCTTGTATCTATCAACTTCACCATTGGCTTTATATTTGATTTTAAAATCCATTTGTACCCAATAGGAGTTCTATTATGAGGTAGATCGGTTATATCCCAAGCATGGTTTTCATTTAAGGCCTCAATTTCGAGTTCATAGCATCAACCCAATTACTATCAAGGATAGCTTCTTCATAATGGTAGGTTCAATACTTTTATTAAGACTAGATGCAAAGCGATAATTATCTTTGTTAAGATTGGAGTAATTAACAACCTTTTCAACACCATATTTGACTTTTCCTTCTACAATAAAGTCGTTAAGATTCTTCGGGCAACTTAGAGACTCGTTGACCTTCTAGCGAGAGTGGTGGCAAGCCTCTTTCTTGTTCAAGAATCGGTGTAGTATCGCAGAATCGGAAGATGCATTAGCAGGATGTGATTCATGTGATATGGTGCCCTCGTGGTGTGTATTATCATCTATAGATGTTGCAACCGGTTCGTCAATCCTAGTGGGATGACTTACCACCGTGCCATCATCATAGGATGTCACTCTCCTTCATCATTGGGACTTATTTGTGAGTCAAAGAAATTTTGTGATTTAAATCTTTTGGTACAAGAGTTTCAACAAAAGGTTTTGACAAAGTATTTTTCATTTTGAAGGAAAACAGTTTCATAAAATTTGACATCTCTCGAGTAAAGATATTTTTGTTTCTAGGCTCAAGAGTTTATAGCCTTTCTTCTCATTTGAGTAACCAATAAGGACACTTTTTCGGACCTACTACCAAATTTGTCGAGATGTTGAGAATGGTGGCATAGCATAAGCACCAAAGACTCTAAGGAGAGAGTGAAGGGTCATGCCCATACACAATGAAGAAGGGAGACTTGCAGAATCAAGAGGGTAACTGTTTATGACATAGGCAGTTAGAACACATTCGGACCAAAGATTTAGAGGTAATTCCCACAAACATAAGGGATCTAGCTACATTAAGGAGATGCCTATGTTTCCTTTCTCGCAATGCCATTTTGTTGTGGTGTATAAACACAAGAGGTTTGATGTAAAATTCCTTTTCATGGAAAAATGTTGAAGTTTATTATTGACAAATTCGTCCCATTATCACTTCTAAAAATCTTGACATTGTGTTCAAATTGATTTGATAGCATATGAGTAAAGTTAACAATGGAAACATAAACATCATCCTTCCCTTAAGCATATAAACCCACACCGCTCGGAATAGTCATCAACAATCTGTTAAAAATATTTGTAACCATCTATGCTAGTGACTTTATATGGTCCCCATACATCAAGATGGACAAGTTGACCAATTTTAGTTGATTTATGTTCACTTAGAGGAATGGTTCTCGGTTTGTTTAGCTTTATTACAAGTATCACAGAGATGATCGGTTCGGATGAACTATCAAATTTAAGAGTGGGTTTAAGTATGTGTAGGACTTGGTCGGAGGATGACCAAGTCTTTGATGCCAAAGATTTTTAGAAACATGACAAACAGATATGCAGTTATTAGAAATAATCTTACATGTAGAATCAATATCAAACATATATAACCCATTGTATTGTTTACCAATCCCACAATCTTTTTGATGTAAATCAGATATAGCAATTAGATTCATTAAACCCAACAAACATCTTGTTTTCTAGCAATTTTATGAACAGACAACAGACTAACATTGTACTCGGGAACAACAAGTACATCAAAAGAGTTAGGTCATTATTGACCTTTAAATCACCAATTTTAGTAATTAAGGCACGAGTACCGTTGGGATGTCCAACAGTTAAGCCAAGATTTGAAATGTTAACAACATTGATTAAAAGTTTTCGAACACGTCATGTTGATTTGCACCAGTCAATAATCCAACCAAGACCGATGTTTCGGATAGAGATTTTGTGTTCTTTGTTAAAAATTTGTTAAAGTTTACATTAAACTTGACACGCCATTAAAGAAGGTTCTGAAAAATTTTACACCTAAGTTGGCATTAGCAGATGAAACATTGTTGTCATTGAGAAGACTCATAAGTCCGGAGAGTCGTTCATTAGACAAGGAAGCAGGAGAGTTGCTAGCACTATTATCGGTGACATGATTAGTTTCAGTGAGAAACATTATTCTTCTTGAAAGGTTTACCATTAAAATTCCTCTTAACATATCCAAAGAAGATAACCAACAAGATCATAACATCTATCAACAGTGTGACGTGTTTTTGCAATTAGTACATTTGAGATTCATGTTTGGTCCTCTGCTATTTGAGTGTTACCATTATTAAAACCGAACCTTTGTTGTTAAAACCTTTTTGTTATCAAAAATTTTCCACCATCGACGTTTTTGCAAAGAAAGGCAATTGCATTAACTTGATTAGTCGATTATGTTTTTCAAAATGTTTTGCACCTCACAAGTGCGGGAGGCAAGTCGATCATACAATCAAATTGTTTCCATAAAGAGTTAAGGTTGTTATAATAATCGCAGAGAGGACCCACTTTGACTAAGAGAGTTTATATTTTATGCAAATTAAAGATAGTGAACCATCAACCTTATCATAGGTATCTTTAAGATCATTCCACATTTCATAAGCGGTTTAGCATATATAGCACCAAAGAAATAGTTCGGTGAGAGAATTAAGAATCCAAGTAACCACAACAGAGTTACAAGTATCCCATTGATTAGCAAGACTAAGGTTCGAATCATCTCTTATGCAAGTACCATCAATAAACCCTAACTTATTATCGTTCCTTAAAGTAAAAGTCATGGCCATATTCCATATTTTATAATTTTCAGTTCCAGTGAGTTTAATAGAAATAATGGGAGTGCCATTGGTATTGTTAGGATGCAAATACAAAGCATCACCAAAGGATAAGCTTTTCTCAGTGGAAGAGCCACCAATATTATCATCACCAATAGCCATAATTCAAGCAATAAGACAGATAGATATAATAAGATGCACAAAGAGTCACGCAGAGATAATAATAAGACAAAATAGACAAAGAAATAAGACCTTGAATTTAAGAAACAACAGTACCAAGCACGTGGACTAGGGTAAACCGAGCGGTATTCGTACCACTCAAAGGTGGCGAGATCAAGATGTTAGTCTACCCGTTTGCACCCACAAAGACTAAAGTATTGTATGTTTGAAGAAAGGATAAGACTTAGACTTACAGAGAAATATGCAATGAAGAACAAGTCACAATTACCCTAGATTCACTTAGTCTAGGGCTAATTGTAAGTAGAATATAACCGTGATTACGCTAGTAGCAATAACCCCAAACCACTAATTTGTTGTCAAGAGAATCAATGAGCACAGTAGCTCGATACCATGTACGAAAGTATAGGCAACACAAGATGAACAATAGAACCTTTATTCGGATCTAAGTCGCAATAGTCGACTTAGATTAAGTTACAATAGTATCCAAATGTTACAAGATTAGATTAATGTCAATGAGACAATAATCATGCAAATGTAAAGATAAGACAAGATCAGTGAAATGATCAGAAAGAAGAGAAGAGAGTGATACAAAAGACTGCACTCTCAAGTGTGTTTAACCCTAGATTAAGGGACTTATTAAATAGGAGATTAAGTTTCACTAAGACCCCTCTAACGGCTATAAATGACTCATCAGCAGAAACGATGAAAGCTTCAGCAGAAATGAACATCTTGGAACTTTAAATCTTTTATCCTTTGTCCAAGTTTAATCCCTGTAATTAATCCTGCAATGAACCATAACTTGAAAGCCATTAGGAATTGATAAAATGATATGTTTGCCACAGATTATTACCCCAAAATTTAACAATGATCCACCAATAACGAAGCTACCAACAATGTATACTAGAATGATTGCCACGTTGGATATTCCACCTCGCCACGTAGACATTCCACATGAGATTATTCATAATCTGCATGGCTCTCTCAATTGAATTACCAACATACAGATCCTTTAACAACATACAGATCCTTTAACAAAATTGCATCCAATTCTCAAACAAATCAAATCAAATTAGACCTAACCACATTACAAATTTTCAAATTCATCAGAGGAACACACAATATCCCTCATTCAGTTTCGCAAACCATCATGTATACGTAGGGTTTTAATTCGCGAAAAGATAAAGCTAATGGAAACGTTACATGATTTGATCGAAGAAGCCAAGCTTCGTACAGTATGGTGGGCTGTTTGTATATTCGTCGTCACGTACTTCTTAACACGTATGTTATTGATCTTAATCGACGATGTTTTTGTCTTAATTTCTTTTAGTATAGCGTTAGGTTGAATTACATGCGCATGTTCATTATTTTGTATGTTTACTCTTAATAAAATAGCGTTAAATTGCATGATATGTTAATGTTGAAGATTTTTTGCCTTAGTTTGTAATAAGTTAGCGTTAACATGCATCGTATGTGAATCTTGATTCGTTAGTTGTTGAATCTAGGATGATTTTGCCTTTTTTGTTTTTGTAACATACTGTTAGATTGTATTATATGTGTACTTTCAGTAGTTAATTATTGAATTTAGGATTTTTTGCCTTAATATTTGAGCAAATAGTGTTAGACGGCCCGTTAATTAGCTTGCAAAATGTTGATAACTAAGGACCCTCAATGCCACCCTAAAGAAAATATGTGAAAGACGATGTTCATATTTACTCAATAGCCACACGAGAGTGTTAGGCTATTACTTTACTGGAAAGTGTGACTATTTTCTTGCAAATTCCTCTCTTCCGACACCAACTGAGTAGACGTTTGAGGGATGGGGTCAAAATAGCGTTAGATTACATCATACGTGAATGTTAATTATTTAGTTGTTAAATTTCGGATGTTTTTTCCTAAGGTTTAATAAATGGAGTTACATTGTCTTAGATGTAAATGTTGATTGATTTATTGTTGTTACAGACACAAGTAAATCAATGTGGTTGAACGTGCCTATAGCAATACTACTAGTATCAGGTGTTCATTTTTTGTTAAGCGAAGTCGAATTCCGTTGGAAGACAAGAAAGCCTATTGGGCAATCGTATTTAGCGCATTTAGAGAAGAAACAGTTGTCTGTAAATGATTCTCGTCTTACCACATTACCTCCTCCACCTAAATGGAAGAAGAAGATTGATTCTCCGGTTGTCGAGGCTGCTATGGATGATTTTGTTAATAAGATTTTGCAAGAATTTGTTCTTGATATGTGGTATTCGGATATAACGCCTGATAAGGAAGCACCACAGCTTATACATGGGATTATTATGGATATTCTTGCCGAGATTTCCACGAGAGCGAAAGACATAAACCTCGTTGACTTGCTAACAAGGTTGGTATTAGACTATTAGCCATTACGTAAATTTTGGCTCATATATGCTCTAACTATAAATTAACTGCATTTTTTTGTATTGTTCCAGAGATGTAGTTGATCTAGTAGGTGATCACTTAGAGCTTTTCCGGAAAAATCAGGCTGCTATTGGTAGGGACGTTATGGTGACACTTTCTTCCGAAGAAAGAGATGAAAGGTTGAAACGCCATCTTATGGCTTCTAAGGAGCTTCATCCGGCTTGTATATCTTCTGAGAGCGAGTACAAGGTGTGAGTGGAGAGTTCTAATGTAAGATTATTCGTATGTCATTACTATTCTGTGAATGTTATCTGATGGTTCTTATTTTGTAGTTTCTTAAGCGAGTGATGGGGGCAATTTTGACTGCTGTGCTTAGACCACGAGAAGCGCAATGCCCTATAGTTCGATGCATTACACGAGAGCTTTTAACATGCTTGGTAATGGAACCTGTAATGAAATTTGCAAGTCCCGGGTGAGCCCCTAAGAATAAAGCTCTTCTTGTACAATATTTAGCATCTGTTATCTATTTAGGAGTATTCGGGAGGTTTTTTTTAATTTGGTGCATGTTGATTTGAGTACTCATATGGGCTATGGCACCAAAACATAATGAAATGGAGTTTTTTAATGATGTTAGTAACTTCTGCTCACAGGCAAATCAATGAGTTGATCGAGGGTATTTTCCTCGCCAACAATAACAAGGGAGACAATGAAGCAGGAGATGATCAGTCAACTAACGTCACTGATCAACCTCAGAATCAACCCGTTGCTATAAACCATGAAAATTCTAAAGAGTCTACTTCCTTGAGAAGTGGCTCTTTCCATAATCCAAAGAATGATACACCTAATGACCAAAAGGAACCGATCTTAAACCCACCTGGCACTATTGCTAGTGATCCAGTTCAAGATAAATCAGTGCAGCCACGGTCCTCGAAATGGGCCCGGGTTCTTGAGGCAGCAACCCAAAGAAGGACCGAAGTTCTTCAACCAGAAAACCTTGAAGATATGTGGACCAAAGGAAGAAACTATAAGAAAAAAGCTCAGAAGAAGGCTGCTCAAGGACTTCAACCTTCTATAGTAGATGATTCTGCAGTACATAGTTTAAATGAAAATTCTAATGACCGATCACAAGAGCAAAATCTTGATGCTGATCAAAGCAAGACGTCCGATCTTTCTGAGTTAGCTGATGAAAGTTCTAATTTTGTTAGTGAAAGTAAAGCTACGTCGGAAAAATCAAATAGTTCTTCTGATTTGAACATTCAAAACCAAAGTGAAACTGCACGTCCAACCCAAGCTGGTGGGTCCGTCATCTCAGAGTTTTACAGTGCAAACGTTGGTGGAGACAATGATTTACATAATTTTAATATTCCTTCTGATAAAGCAACACGCACTGAAGGGCCTGTCCCCAAGCTTAGGTGTCGGGTAAGATCTGTATATTTAACTATTGTGTAATTAAATAGTATTGATTGTGATGCTATATATATTCTACAGGTTCTAGGAGCATACTTTGAGACTCTTGACTCGAAATCATTTGCAGTCTATTCGATTGGTGTGACGGATGTTGATAACAACACTTGGTTTGTGAAAAGAAGGTCTTGTTTCTGAGCTCTTTAAGTAACCATTTTGCTATTTTTCTAATATAATTTGGTTAATCTATTTATATTTTGTTACATTGTCACCAGATATAGGAATTTTGAGAGATTGCACCGCCATCTTAAGGACATTCCCAATTATACATCACAATTACCTCCTAAAAGGATATTTTCGTCTAGTACAGAGGATGCGTTTGTTCGTCAACGCTGTATACAGCTTGATAGATATCTGCAAGTATGGCACCGACATTAATTAATTTTCTAAAGAGAAAATAGTATAATTGAACAAGTTTTGTATTTACAGGACCTATTGTCTATACCTAATATCGCTGAGCAACATGAAGTATGGGACTTCTTGAGCATGTCTTCGAAGGTGTCTCTCTCTCTATACGTTTTCTTCAAATAATAAGGATTAGTACTTTCTAAAATGATATTATTATTTCAGAGTTACTCTTTTGGAAGGTCATCATCGGTAGTAAGAACCTTAGCAGGTATGTTGCTACTCCTAAAGGGTGTATTTTTCGGTAACCAACTTATTTTAGCCCAGAAAAACCATTAAAGTTTTATTCAAAATAATGTAAGGTAATATATTCAACCATGACAATTGACAGCAGGTAACCGGTAGTATGCAATTGCCCCATGATCAACACTATAAAATCTCCACATGATCTTTTGAGTGTTTTAGTGTTTCATTAAATTAATATAATTTTGTGGGCGTTTTGGAAACTTTTGTAAGGGAAATGGTTTTTTTCTCAGCAACACGAACGATGATAATGCAAAGCAGAAGTTGGTTACCTATTTTATGCAATATTCCATATGATATATGATTATTTGCAAATTTTTGGTTGACAGTCAACGTGGATGATGCTATGGATGATATTGTACGTCAGTTCAAAGGAGTTTCAGATGGGCTAATGCGAAAAGTTGCTGGCCCGGTTTCCCCTACTGACTTATCTGCTTCAGTATCTAACAGAAAAATGTCATTTAAAGGTGATGAAGCAATTGACTCGGTCACAAAGCGAACTACCTCGGATGTTGGTAACAGTTTTTCTAACAATGAGGATGGTGAAATAGATGCAACACTTCACCATGAGGAAGTGGGGTTCGTTGCACAAGCTAATGAGCGAAATTTGGACAAGTTGAACTCAAAAGGATTTGCTAAAAGTGATGAACAGAATAAGAATATTGCAGAGGCGCGATCTGAAATACTCAGTATGGGAGCTAATCTTGCTTCAGCGCCTGGTCTCAAGGAAGATCCACTTGGTGTCCCAGCAGAGGTAAATCTTGAATTTCCTTTTAACTCTGAATATATTATCAACCGATCCCCTCAATTTTGTTAAATACCAACGTTTATTTTCACGTCTAATAATGTTAGTTTTATTGTCAAGTCTAGTTACGTTATGTTAAGTCGATTAAGTAGATGGTAGTTAATTGTAGTTTTCTTCCTTGCTCATCTATTTCTAAATACAATGTAAGCGTTTGAGGTCACGTGTGTGTTTTTCTTAGTCCATATTTCGCGCTAGCTTTTACATATAATCTTTGAACTTTTAAATTTTTCGCTTTCAAAACTCCATATCAATGCCACATTAAAAACGTGCCAACATGGTCAAACTCGCATATTAAAGACAGGGTCTAAAGTGTGTAACTGTGTATAATATAAATTAGTTTAAGAAAGCATCTCGATTTTTTCATACTTCATGGAATATGATTTATCTCCACAAGACCACAGTATAGATTAGTGTTCATCTAAAGCTATTATATGTTTTTCTATTTTTCTTTTTGTAGTGGACACCGCCTAATGTAAGTGTTCCATTGCTAAATTTAGTGGACACGATATTTCAACTTAACAGAAGAGGCTGGCTAAGGTTTGCTATTCATAGATACCCATTATGATACTCAATTTGAGTCTTGTTTTGCCAAAAAGAAGTTTAATTGGTTAAATTTTGTTTTTATACAGACGACAGGTGTTTTGGATGTCGAAGCAGATCTTACAGCTAATGATGGAAGATGCTATTGATGATTGGCTTGTAAGGCAAATCCATTGGCTCAGGAGAGAGAATATTGTTGCTCAAGGGGTTCGTTATCTCCAAGATGTAAGTTTAATGCATCATGTCGACTGAAATGGATATACATATATGGTAGTCTATGTAGAAATTTTGAGATTCTTTCTTTTATTAGGTTCTTTGGCCAGAAGGCACCTTTTTTCTGAAGTTGAGAGCAAATCAAGCGGATTCTTCTCAATCAAATGAAGGTACTGGCAAGACCTCATCTGGCAATAAAAATACTAAACAAGGGTCGTTTGAAGAGCAGCTTCAGGCTGTCCGTAGAGCCAGTGAGATCAAGAAGATGATATTCAGTGAGTATTTATCGCTTTAAATTTTACACCACAAATTTGTAATATGTGTTATAAACATGGTGGTTTTCCTTTCAGAGGGAGCACCGACTACTTTAGTCAGCTTAATTGGAAATAAGCAATACAAGCGATCTGCTAAAGATATATATTATTTTCTCCAGGTAAAAATACACACACTAACTAACTAAATGGTCAATAAAATGGTGGTCAGGTCCTGTTTCTGATATTGATTCCACTATATTGCAGTCTGCAGTGTGTTTAAAGCAACTTGGGTATGGTTTACTTGAACTTATACTCATAACGGTTTTCCCAGAGCTTCAAGAAGTCATAATCAATATTCATGAGAAGAAGAAAGACCCGAAGGTGTAGATAACTTTGTATAGATCACAACGTTTTGACGTTTAGATTGACAAAAAATTTAATTTTGTTGGTATATAGTTTGTGCAGCATCATTCTTTGATCATATTCTAATTGTACAATAAAGAGTAGCTAGAATTTGTATAGATGTTTCGCACGATCACATATTCTTGCACCATCACTGAAGAGATTACTAAGACCTGAGTGAACACCTAAGGAATTATTTGTAGTTTTTAAATACTAGTTTCTAAACTTAGGATTTTCTTTATTAAGTTCGATATAATACACATGACCATATGCTAGGCTACGCTAGCTTTCTGTCCGCATACTTCTTAAACAAATGAAATGTGTTCTTGAAAGAAACATACATATATTCTATAAATTAGGATAAACTTTGTTGTACAGAAGTTTTCTGTTGCTAGTAATCTCATTTTATGATTTTTTTTTTTTTTTTTTCAAACGTATACAACACAAGTTTTGTAGAGAAAATAATCTGCAACTAGGGCTATAGATAGTGCCCCATTATTATCATTCGAAGAACCAAATTCTGCAAGCAATTCAGAATTTTCATCTAGCGTATAAACTTCACATGTACACCATATTTATTAGAGAAGAAGAACAAAAATAGACCTCTGAAATCCCTGTTTTGAACCATTTTGCTTAGTTCATGAGGTCTGCAAGTCACGCGGCCAGACTTTGCTTTATTAGTGGGATAGCAGAATACTTCCCAATGCTCATCTCCATTACTATTTGCCCCCATTCTTCATCCTCGAAGACCATGATCGCACCTTCAGCTATGGTACCATCTTTAACCAAGTTGATCTGGATATAAACAGATACAAATAATAACTATTTATAGTTTTATACAGTTTCATTTGAGGCTAGCTGCATATGGTTAAAATTATCAGATTATGCTAACCGTTACTGAACCAACAGGCGACGACGTGTAGAGAATGGAGTTGCCTAATGGGAAGTGGTCGTCCTTCAAAACCTCGTGAAACTTATCAACGGCTGAGACATATGCATCTGTATAGCACCCATTTGCTTTCAATATTGGCGCCCACAACTGTGACATTCTTTCAGAAAAACCATAACCGGGATTGGTATTATCATTGTAACTTGTGTAAGTTTCTCAAACGGGCCTGCACATAAGTGTACATCAGTAGCAATATAGTTGTAAAACTCATCTGAATCCAACAACTCCTCAGTGGTTTTGCCCTTCCACTTAGCTACGACAGACTGGCAGCTCTTTCCTCTACGTACAATCCAACCACGGTGACGTTCACTATGATTCCTTGCTTTTCAACA
The DNA here is from genome assembly GCA_022545495.1 of Chrysanthemum lavandulifolium. Taxonomy (NCBI): domain Eukaryota; kingdom Viridiplantae; phylum Streptophyta; class Magnoliopsida; order Asterales; family Asteraceae; genus Chrysanthemum; species Chrysanthemum lavandulifolium. The sequence goes on from CM040243.1 coordinate 273,349,507, forward strand.
CATCTCACACCTAGCACAAAAAGTTTTTACTTGTGCTAGGTCTGAGATGTGTTGAAAAGCAAGGAATCATGGTGAATGTCACCACGGTTGGATTTACGTAGAGGAAAGAGCTGGCCAGTCTGTCGTAGCTAAGTGGAAGGGCAAAACCACTGAAGAGTTGTTGGATTCAGATGAGTTTTACAATGACATTGCTACTGGTAGACATAATTGTAAACTATTACTAATATTTATAGGGATTCCAAAAATAATCTTTTAAGCATGGGAAAAAAAATATTTTTGTTAGTATTGGGTGCGTTTGGTATCCCGGAATGGGAATGAGGGAATGAATTTTCATTTCAATCATGTGTTTGTTTAAGATCCACATCTTTCAAATATGGGAATGAATGATATATATGTTCCATACTCCATATACCTCACAAGAGCAAAGTATGAATCTTTCATACCGAGGGGCCGACCACTACTCTCAAACTCATACCCATTGTGATTCAAGGCGTCATACCAAACGTACCCTTAATGTTGACATCTTGTCTTTATGTGAGTATTAATGTTGACGTTTTTGTCTTTATACGTGTAGCGAAAACCTGTGATGACCATTTTACCCTATGAGTTTGCGAAAATTGCATCCACCGTCCTTAGGGTAAATTACATAAATGGTCTCTGTAGGTTAGCGAAATTGCATTACCATCCCTATCCAAAACTCAATGTTTTAAAAATATGTCATTTTTGGTGCCCTATTTTTAGGATTTAAATATTCTTATTTTTATACTTTTTGGTGCTCAAAAGATGGTACTAGCGCACCAGAATAGACAAAAACAAAAATACAATAAGAATACGGCATTTTATGAAAGTATACTGCAAAATACGTCCATATCTGAAATTTACACTTTTTATAAATATCTTTTTCAAATAGGTAAAACTTTTGTATCAAAACTCTGTTAGTGCTACAAGCTAGACAAGTACATTCATGATGGAGTGGTATAATTGTTGCCTTGTTCAAGGGCGGATTTGTAGTGTAGCACGGGTATGCACGTGCATACTCTGTAATTCGACAAGTTAGTGCTAAATTTTTTTATTCTTTTTTTTAATAATATACATGAGGTGCATATCCTTGGAAAATACTTAAAAAATAAAATGCATACCCTCCAAAGTTGAAAAATCAAAACATTAACAAGATTTACATAAATAAAAGTATTAGAGTATGTTGACTACTTAAAGCCCATACCAATCTAGAAGACAAAAGCGATTTAAATAAATACAGTAAAATGACTATGTTGGTCAAACTTGATCACTTAAAGCCTAGACAAAATTTAGAACACAACTGTCCATTTTCATCTTCCTTTCTTGAGTCTTGACAAAAGCCCCTTTTCATGTTTCCTTCTAATTTGTTATTTTAAAAAAACAAACAGCCAAATCCCTAACCCAATTTTGCTTAAATATGTCTTTTTTATACTTTGTAGTGTTGTTGGCAAAAATTAATCGACATCATTCCTTGGCTTTTTTCTGATTTGTTGATAAGTGTTTTTATTCTTCATTTTATAAAGACTTTGAGACTCATGTAACTAGAAAATAAATCAACACTTGTTTATGCTTTCAAGAATTTATATGTGAATATGTGATGTAGCTATAAGAGTTTAATAGTAGTATCATTTAATGTATTTCTAAAAAATTTATCCATTACCCACGCCTATTAGACTACTAGTTTTCCCCAATTTCAAGATTCTCAATTTATGTATATTAAATAACTTATAAAAATTATAACTACCTACACATAAATGGCTTTAATAATATGAATGAATGGTACTCCCTCCGTCTCAAAATTGTAGTTCTCTTTTGACTTTTTCGGTCTTTTTTTACAACTTTGACCTTAAGTATTTTTGTTTGTGTTATATAATACTTGATGCAAAATATATGTATAGATTGAGTTTTTAATGTATTTGGATTTGGTATAATTTTCATCAACTATTGTATAACATAAACAAAAATATTTAACGTCAAAGTTGGAAAGGAAAAACCGAAAAAGTCAAATGGGGACTATAATTTTGGGACGGAGGTAGTACGTAATTGTCTACCTGTTAGAACTTAGAACCTTATAAAACATATTTAATCTTGTAGTTTAGTTAACTAACATGTTTTATGTGTTTAAAATTTGGTTTAGGAACTTAATAACTCAATAAGACAATAAGTCAATATGTCGACAATTAAAAAGAAGGTACAGATAGTGGATTGGTTTACTCCTATTCAAAAGAAAGCGAAGACACAAGATGGTTGCTTCTCAATGCCACAAGATGGTTGCTTCTCAATGCCACAATCATCAATAGCCCCTTCAACAGAAGAGACTGAAATCAGAACAAGGAATGACGATACTAAAGATAGAGAAAAAGAAAACGACTTTAATGTTGTGCTATTCCGTATAACCCAGGATTAAGAATAAATATTCTTGATTATAATCCTAATGATCAAGATGTGGTAAGAAGAGAATATGTGGAAAGAGGACCTTGTCGACCTCATTCTCATAACTTTCCTCAAACAAAGTTTGGAGTTAAGTCACGTCGCTTTAATCCTCGTTGGTTTAACAAGTATGATTGGCTTGAATATAGTATTGATAAGGATGCGGCATTTTGTTTGGTATGTTACTTATTCAAGAACAAGGATGATCATGTTGAAGACGCTTTTGTCAAAAATGGATTTAAAGGATGGAACAGACCGGTTTCATTTGATAAGCATGTCGGCAAATTCAATAGTGTTCATAACAAGTCTAGGGAGAAATATGATGCTATAAACAAAACGAAAACATCTATTCAGTATATTTTTTACTATCGTAAAAAAGAGGACAAAAATAAATATCGAAAACGTTTGCGTGCCACCCTTCGTTGTTTAGGGTATGTTTTGCATCAAGGATTGGCAATTAGAGGTCATGATGAAACCGAAGAATCAAGTAATAGAGGTAACTTTCTTGAACTTTTAAAGTGGTTGGCAAAACTTAGTAAAGATATTGATAAAGTTGTGCTAAAGAATGCTCCAAAAAAGGGTAAAAGCTATAAAATAATAACGTACTTTTCAAATTTTGCAGACTTGAAACACTTACTTTTTTATTATGTTACTTCACTAACGTACTTTCAAATTTTGTTCTGAGTTCACCCATATGATCAGTTTATATTAAAATAATACCTAAAATGACTATATTACCCTTGGCATATTGGTGTAGTCAGAACAAATTTGAAAAGTTCGTTGGTGAATTCGGAACAAATTTTAAAGAATACAAGGGTAATATAATTGTTTCAGTTATTATTTTAATATAAACGGGTCATATGGGTGAGGTCGGAACAAATTTTGAAAGTACGTTGGTGAAGTAAGACAATAAAAAATTAAGTGTTTCAAGTCGGAAAATTTTGAAAAGTACGTTGTTATTTTATGGCTTTTACCCTCCAAAAAACCACAAGTTAACGTCTCATAAGATTTTAAAAGAGCTCATAAACTGTTGTGCAAAAGAAACAACATAGGAAATTATCGAAGACATTGGTAAAGATTACTTTGCAATCTTGGCAGACGAGTCTTCTGATGTATCGCACAAAGAGCATATGCCGTTGTGTTTAAGGTATGTAAACAAAAAAGGAGTTGTAGTTGAATGCTTTATTGGCGTTGTTCATGTGAAGGGTACCACTGCTCTAACTCTTAACAAGGCAATTCATTCTTTGCTTACAGATCATTCCTTGAGTCCGTCTGAAATTCGTGGACAAGGTTATGATGGGGCTAACAATATGAAGGTTCAAATTAATGGCCTCAAAACTTTGATCTTGAAAGAATCTCCATCAGCTTACTACATTCATTGTTTTGCTCATCAACTTCAACTAACACTTGTTGCGGTTTCTAAAAAAAACCTAGATTGTGGTTGGCTTTTTGAAACACTAATGAATCTCTTGAATGTTGTTGGAGTTTCTTGTAAAAGAAATGAAATGTTGAAAGAATCACAAGCGCAAAATGTTGCACAAGCCTTTGATGACGACGAATATGAAAGTGGAAAAGGTAAGAATCAAGAACTTGGTTTAGGGAGGTCGGGTGATACTCGTTGGGGGTCTCATTATAAATTGATTAATAATGTAATTTCCTTGAATTATGTCATTCTTGATGTGCTTGAGAATATTGGAGATATCTCATCTAATCCGGATGATCAATTAAAAGCTGAAACCGTATGTTATGCACTTGAATCTTTTGACTTTGTTTTCTTAGCACATTTGATGAAGAAATTATTTGGTGTGGCAAATGACTTGAATTATGCTTTACAAAAGAAAGATCAAGACATTGTAGAAGTTACGTCACTTGTTGCCTCGTAATTGTTTCCTCGTAACGAAAATACAATGCTATCTCTTAAGAGCACTACCTCGTAACAGAAATTAAAATAGTAACCTTGTGAAGAAGATAACGAATCTCGTAACATAATGAAGAAACCAATATTGTAATGATGAACATAAAAACCTCGTAAAATTATCACAAGATCAATCTCCTGAATATATTACCTCTTGAGACTAAGCTACCTCGGGTTGACTAGCAAATCTCTTAACCAAAATGAAAAGCGGTGGAAACAGTACAACCCCGTAAGAGAATAATGAGATAAAGTCACTATCTCGGTATAGATGGCAAAGTAGTGGAGACAATTTCGAGATTCCCTCTAGACCACGAGATACAAAAACAACGAGAGATACCCGATCACGAGATAGAAAGTACAAAACCAAACTCGAACTTAAATTGCCTGAATCTTGATATCTAAGCTACAACCAACAATTTAAACTGATAGAAACTTAAATTTAACCATTATGAAGCTTTAGAATCAAGATAAATGGAATTTGAACCATTAAATGTTAAAAAACAAAAAAATCTTATTCAACCCCATATTTTAATACAAAAGCCTGGTTAAAAATTGAGTTTTAAAGTAATACTCTTTCGTCTTAAAATTATTTTTAGGGAATTATAATTTGTAAAACAGATTTAAGTCTTGTTTAAATCTGTTTAGTATTTATTCTGTTAGTATGATAGTTAAGTCTGGTAAGTCAGAATTAAGTCTGTTAGTGTTAAGTTTGTTAGTTAAGTCTGCCAGTACTAATATGGTTAAGTCTGGCAGAACAAAGTGTTGATAGTTAAGTCTGTTATAAAAACAGAATAGTTTGTTAGAGTTATATTAGAAATAGATACGTACACGTAGAGATATCTTAGGAAGAGATATCTTTACCCTTCTACAAGTCGTGTAGTCAATTAGGGTTTCCTTTGTGTATAAAAGGTTCCCTAAGGTATTAGGTTAAGGGATGAGTTGTAAGCCTTAACCATTGATCAAGTAATGAATAGAAAATACGAAGTTAGTTTATTATTGTGTTTTTCATACTTTTTGTGTTAAGTTTCCGCATTAACACATTCAGCATTTGTCAAGAGTTCTTCACATAGTAAATTTGGATTTATTCAAGTTTACTATAAGTCATACAAAGGCTACTTAGATCCATAACTTTTGGACCTACAAGTGGTATCAGAGCCTGTAGAAGGACTCTGTTGTTGAAGATACACAAACATAAACACAAACACTCATTCCAAACCAGGAAACATAAAACATGTCTGAAAAAGCAACTGAAACCTACTCTGACCACCCCAGTGATGAAGAATCCAACCATGAAGATGGAGCAGACAACTCTCAACCGAAACAACCCTAAATCACAAATACCACATTGAAGAAAGATGAAGCTTCCACCATTGAAGAAATACCCAATAACATGAAGCTTCCACCATTGAAGAAAGATGAATATGACATCTGGGCTATGGAGATGGAGCACTATCTAGAGTACACTGATAATGAAGTTTGGAAAGTGATACAAAAAGTAAACTTTAAAAAGAGGATTTCCAAAGGAAAAGATGACACTTACTCTGTGTTGCCACCTGTTACTGCTGCTGAAATTCTTGCTGTAGAGAAGGAGAGAAAGGCCAAGAACATCTTGTTAATGGCACTTCCCAAGGAGCAGATCAGACGTTTTCATGGGATGGATGATGCAAAAGAGATCTGGGAGGCAATCAAAGTAAGATTTGGAGGGAATGCTAACTCCAAAAATATGCAAAAGGCTGTCTACAAACAACAATTTGAGGCCTTTGCTATTTCCAGTTCTGAAGGATCAGAGAAGGGCTATGACAGGTTTCAACAACTACTATCACAATTAGAGGCCTATGGTGCTGGTGTTTATAATGAGGATGTAAATCACAAATTTCTCAGGTCTTTGCCACAAGAATGGTCAAGTCTGGCAATGACCATGTGTACCAAGCCTGAAATTGACATCATGTCAGTTGATGATCTGTACAACAACCTAAGGGTTTTTGAAGAAGAAATCAAGAATGTGTCAAGACCATCCTCTTCTAGCTCTCAGAATGTTGCCTTTGTCTCACATGGCAAGAACAGTACTAACCAGGTTAAGTCTAGTGGTAGTTATAGTACTTCTTCATTAAGTACTATAGAAAGAGGGGCACCTGCTGGAGTTGCTGATCAAGGTATCTACTATCTCTTTGCTAGATCATCAGAAGAGATAGATTTGCTCAATGAAGATCTAGAGCAGATCAATGATGCAGATATTAAGGAGATGGATATAAATTGGCAGATAACTATGATTGCTATCAGGATGAACAGGTTCTTTAAAAGACATGGTAGAAGAGTTCGTTATGATCCAAAGACTCCAGTTGGCTTTGATAAAAAGAAGCTTGAGTGCTACAACTGCCATCAGCCTGGGCACTTTGCAAGGGAATGTAAATCTCATGTGGCAACTGATAGGAAGAAGAAGGAATCTCCCTATCAAACAAAGGAAGGCGAGAAGAAGGAGAGTCAAAAGGTTGGGTGCGACCATGGATGGAGGTGCTATCAATTGGGAGAACATCTTTGAAGTGGAGTCTACCAATCACTCGCTTTCATGGCCATTGGCTCAAACAAAGTGAGGTATCTTTATGTTCAAAACTATGTGTTGATTCATATAACCAACTTAAAATACAAAGTGATGAGCAATTAACTCAGTTGAGAGAACAGGAAACACAAATTCTAGCTTATACCAATGCTGTCAAAACCTTAGAAGCACAAATTTCAAATCTTTAAAAACAAAATTCATCACTAAATGAAAAACTAATTTTTCAAGCTAATGATAATTTTGCTAAGAATAAAAAGCTAAGGAAATATAGAAGAATTGGTATGAAAGCACAACATGAAAGAGATGAATTAAAGAAAATAGTTGGGTCTTGGGGAGAGTCTTCTAAGAATCTACATAGGCTAATTAATTCTGCCATGAGCTCTAACTGTAAATTGGGTTTAGGTCATGAGTTCATGAGATTAAATCAGATAGTGAGGTTTTGAGTTATGAGGAAGAGATGAAACCTGGTATATTTGGTAGTTCAGAAGAAGACTATGTTGGTAAACCACTTTATAAAAGATTTATCAAAACTAATAATTATAAAGGAGTTCCACCACCACTTAATGAAGACTACACACCTAAACCTGAACAAAAGTTTGATGAGTCTTTACTTGATTATAGCAAATGAAAAAACCCTGAAACACTTGCTTCTCAAGACTATTCCATTGAATTTTCTACCTGTCAATCTAATGACAGTAAAGGATCCTTTGGAAAAAGTCCTGGAACCAGTGTCTCAGAAGACAAATCCAGTGAGTATTCTACCTGTAAATCTAATGACAGTGAAGGATCCATTGGAAATGTCTCTGAATGTTCTATTGAGCTTAAATCTGAACTCATAAAGATTTCCAAACCAGTTTCAATCAGTAAGCCTTATGTGCCCAAACCAAAACAAGCTGAGTCTGTCATCTTTGCTAAAATTGTTGTGTCTAAACCAGAAATAGTTCAACCTAGTTGTGTTCAACATGTAAAAACTCCTAGGCAACATATTAAACCTAAGACACCTAAAGTAGACAGAAAGAATTGGAATGGGTTAATGCAGAGAGAATTTAGGGATGGATACTCTTTCACTAAGAAGAGTTGTTTTGTGTGTGGTAGTCTAAGCCATTTAATAAGAGACTATGATTATCATGAGAAAATAATGGCTAAAGAGGCTAAGTTGAGAAAGAAAATGGTTGTAAACACTGGTAATAGTTTAGTTAGACCAGTATGGAATAATACAAATAGAATTAACCATGCTAATCAATTTGTTTCGCACGGTGCACATTATCTTGGTAGTTCATTTGTTAATTACATTAGGCCAAAAGTGGGTACTGGTGTACCAATTAATTCTAGTAGGCAAAATATTAATTCTTGCAATATGTCTAGGGTTAATACTGGCCGTGTTAATTCTGGTCAAGCCAAAGTTAATTCTGGGTATATGAATGTTAAATCAAAACCTACCAGTCCTTCACCAGTCCCAAGTTTAGAAAACCACAGGTGAATCAATTCAATCAAAGACTTCATTATGGTTCACATTCACCTGTGAGAAGACCCATAGTTAATAATGCAACTCAAATGTTTAAATCTTATGCTGCAAAGGGAAATTGGGGGACTGCTGTTAAGCCCTCAGTAGGTTATACTTGGAGACAGACCAAACCATACTCCAAGAGTAACAGTGGACCATCTTCAACTTATACTTTGAATTCTCAAGTTCCACAAGGTAGACCCAAGCCTCTACAGGCCTGGGCCCCCAAGAGAAACTAATTTCTCTTTTTGATATGCAAGAACATCCACACCAGAAGTTAGGAAGCAGAGGAATTGTTGATAGTGGATGCTCTGGACATATGACTGGTAACAAGGATCACTTGGAGGAGTTTGAGGAAGTCCAAGGAGGATTCTGTTACCTTTGGTGGTAGCATAGGCTAATTTATGGATAGTTAGATCATTTTGAATGTGTTAGTTTGATTTGGTGCATTTGGAACACCTTGAAATTGCGTTAATTTATGTGTTTTCTACAATATTTTTGATGTGCTTAAATAATTCTTTTTCAATTGGTTGTTCTAAGAATTAATTCTGGTAGCTAATTTGAGTTAATTCGAGTTTAAAAAAATACCTATTGTATATTTCTTGGTTTTTGAATTAATTTTCTAGGAATTGCATGGATGAAAGCAAGATTGAAGTTGTGCCATTTGTACTGTAAGTGTAAAATGGTTAATTCTGGTGATATCACACTTAACTCTGGTTGACTATTTTAAGTCTGATAGTGTAAAAACATTACCGTTAGTGCTGGTGGAGGGAAAATCCGTTTTTACTGTATCAATAGTACCGTTACCTACTCTTAGGCGGTAAGAAGTATATATATGGATTATTTTTATTAATAAAATTCATACTTATCCATTATTTACTTTCTCTCAATCTTTAAAAGTTTAAATCTTTTCTCTCGATTAAGTTTTCTTACCATCATTAACCCTAACACGTGCCGCACTACCAGAACTTACAATTCACCTCATTTATGGCTCAATTAAAGTTCAATGATAAGCACAATCAAGTGGGATTTCTCAAGAAGACAAATGAAAGCACCGACTTCAAGCAGATAGTGGATTTCTTGAAGGGTACCCATATTAGGTATGCCCTCACTAATAATCTAACTATCTATGTGTCTTTAGTCAAACAGTTCGGGCAGACTGCTACTGCTAGAACTCTTGTTGATGGGACACTAGAGTTAAGTGCAACAATAGATACTTTAGAGTATTCAATCACTGAGTAATCAGTCAGGAGCAAGCTCCAATTGGCTGATGCCTCAGGGATTACTATGTTGCCAAATGATGAGCTTTTCCAGGGTCTTAAAAATATTGGATATCCTACTGACGGATCATTCACTTTTTGGAAAAGTACTTTTACACCACAATGGAGGTTTCTGTTGCATCATCTCCTTCATTGTATGAGCTCTAAAAGTGGAGGATGGGATCAATTTGGTAGCAATATTGCTACTGCATTGGTCTGTTTCTCCACTGGCAGACTCTTCAATTTTTCCAAACTGATTTTTGATGCTATGGTTGCAAATGCAAAAAATACCAAAAAGTTTTTTATGTACCCAAGGTTTTTGCAAATGATTTTAAATGTAGAAACTGCAAGCAAGCAACAATATATTGCTATCCCTTTCACTAAAAAGATTTTTGGTAATATGAAAAGGAGATTTGAAGGGGTTCACATGCCACTTTTTCCTGCTATGTTTCCTGCTGGTTCTACTAATATTGCAGGTACATCAGATCAAGTTCCATCTGTAACATATTGGATTTCACAAACACACTAAACCAATAATCAAAGAGGCGTGTACAAGAGGTTTTAGAGAGAGAAAGTTAGAGGTTGGGAACTTTAGTGAGAGAAAGAAAAATCTTATTATGAGCTCCAACTCTCTACCTTGGGAGGTAGAGAGTATTTATAGTTCTTACATAAATCGCCACCTACGGGCTATAGATCAGGCATACAGTGGGTAAAGACCCGTCCGTCCTCCACGGTGTTACTTAACTAAATACTACTAAACATTAACTAATCTACGACTACGAGCTTTCTAACGATTACATATACTTGAGGTGACCGACTCTTTAATAACTGGATTTACTAAATCCTAACAATCTCCCCTTAAGGGAGGTCACCTCAAGATCACCTCAAAATTACATTGAACACAAACAGATATAACATTTAAAATTGTTCTTGCATTCTTGATGTAGTTCTTTGCTCAGGAGCTCGTAGTCATTGATTCTTCATAATTGCATGTTTGGATAATCAATGTGGAGGTCTTTAACTAATCCACGTGATAATGAGTTTTGAGCAAGCTTTTGAGATCATCAGCTATCATAAATCTCTGACTCTTCCATTGTGGTGTTGGTATTATGTGATGTTGTGACTTATGGACCGACATGCTCACATTCGGATCATGATATATTCTCATCGAGTAGCGGAAGCTTTCGTTGATTCATGATATTGGCGGCGTGAAGCGAAGCATGGAGTGAAAATATCGAGTCATTGATGCACTTATCATGATTTCTTTAGAGATGAATGTGTAGTGTGAGCATGCGGCTATGGATTGACCGCTTCATTTTGATCAAGCGCAAGCGTCGGGCGCACACGCATACAACAGATTAGCAATAAAGTTTACGAAAGTGTCTTTGATCACTTTCGTTGAATTGAGGTACACGGCCCACGGTTCCCGTTGATCGGACAAGCATCTCGCTGTGATCGGTAAAATTCGAAGAATTTCCTTAACGAGGTTTCACAAGTGCTCTAGTTGTTCTCAATCCGAACGTCTCAAAGAAGATAACACGGAGTGAGTGAACCAATGAATAGAGATTCACCGATTGATGAAAAGAGATTTGAAAACAATCGTGTATCGCTCAATAGAAATTGTTTTTGCAATACAACGAAGGTTTTAATGAAAATCAATTATCAATCATAAACACCTTTTATTTTGAAATATTTGTACACGATCGATGTGCTAAAGAAAAGAGTTTTTAAGGACAACGACCGGTTTTTCAAAGGTATCCGTCAATCCATAACTCGAACCGAGATTGATTCAAAGATTGAATCGCCCCATTATTTCTGCTCAGTTGTCACATGGTTGATCTATTGGATAGATCTCACATGCCACCCACCAGGAGCTTGTTTGATGTTGGCTCAAGAAGGCTTTCCATCTTCATTGTGAATATGTTTGCATATCACTTAGATGTTCTGGCAATACCACAAGGATAATGCGTAGGACTCATAAGATGTAATCTCTCTTTCCACATTGTGTGAAATAGAGAGTCTTCATTGAAAGTGTCCTAATGAGATTTATTGATGATCTCGTGGCTCTAGACTCAAATGTGCATATTTGGATCCTATTTCGGAGACTAGGGAGAGGGTCTCCTTCTTCAATATCAACAATCTCTAAGAGAAAGTCGATAGATTATGTTGGTTCCCCGTGAGAATGAAACAAGTCCTTTTAAGAGGAACTTGAGTGGTTTGGGAAGTTGAAGTGCGATGCGTCCATTGGGTCCATGACGTCTTGTCTTCAATACCGATGTTACCTTGGTAACCACCAAGAGTATATGAATTGAACCCGGTTTACGCCCTAAGGTTGAATTATTGGAGGCTATTTCTTTTCACCCTTTTCACATTTAATTCTTTTCATTCTTCAACCCCTTTAGTGCTTACCGAGACCGCATAACTAGAACTTTGTTGGGTTTATTTCAAGACTAGCTCTTTCTCGACCGCACTCTTCCCATATCTCATTTTCTCCTTTTTCAATATACCTAAGGACTTCTACACTATCTAGTGGATTGTCCCTGGGTAGATCCCTCCGGTTCTGGCGGATCATGGGAACAAATACCTAACCTTATCGTCCTTATATCACCATACATAAAGTAAAATTGGTCGGTCTATTTGGTATTGTTCATCTGCCATTTGAACCAATTGAAAACCATTTGAAAATCAATCCAAATACTTGTGATAAATTATCAAAGCATTTTGTACCTAAATTGTTTTTGATATTTTTAGAACAATAGCTCCCCCTCAACATGTGCATCAAGCATCATTTTGTAATAGAAATAATTTTCATCTTTGAGGGGTTGGCTTGCATCTAAGAGTAGTTATATAAAGAATGTGGTTTTCAAAATAGTTGCTCCCCCTCAATATGTGCATAGATATTTGAAGATGTTTTGCACATATTAGGAAAAGACTGCACATTGAAATAAATTGATCACGTTTCAAATCTTTGTGGTTTAAGATAGATGCTCCCCCCTCAACATGTGCATGGAAAATTTGAAATCATTTGGCACATGTGGGAAGGAGAGCTTGTACATCCTTATAAAACCATTTACCGAATTATCAGTTTAAATCCAATTTAAATCACAAATTCTCCCCCGATCACAATTGTCAAATCATTTGAGATTTGTGATCTCTGTAGATTTAAATTAATTTTGAAAGCTTTTATGAAACCGTTTTAACTGATAAGGATCAGATTTTGAGACTTTAAACTCCATTGATTAAACATGCATGATTATCTTTTGAAAACAATTGTATGACAAATAACCTTTTGATTTAATTGAAATCATTCTCCCCCTCAATCAATGACATAAGTTTTTGATTGAGAGATAGACATGTTTGACAAACGTTGAGTCCAGATGATTTTCAAAAATAGAGTCCGAGTTATTTTTCAAAGCAATTAGTTTTCATTAGATAGTAAGTAATTGTTTATAGAATCAGAGCATGAGTTTTGAGAAACAAGATAAAGCATGGCTCTGTTCTTTCTTTGAAAAGCGGGTTATTGCCTGAAATGACAATAAACCATTGTTTCACTTTCTCCCAAAAATATTTTTTGATTTTTTGATTTTTTTTTATTTTATTTTAATATTCGAACAACATCTAAAGTCCCGTGTCATTCTTTGAATGACAGCACAAAGATTGTAGATATTTATCGAATCGAGAAAATCATGACAAAACGACAATATTTTTTGGAATTTTTCAAGATTTTCAAATTTTTATGGATTTTTGAAAGTTTTATATTTTTCTTTTTGCTTTTTGTTGGTTTTGTAATTTTGTATTTTGTTTTTCAAAAAGATATGTACGAAGAAGATAATTTAGCTTAAGAGGATGATGATTGAGTACCGAGATACGGATGTCGTTCAGCACGTTATAGAAGAAAGTAATCAACATCTCCTAAACTTTCACCACCAAAGCATTCGAGGCTTTTTAAGAAAATCGTCTGAACATGAGCCTTCAAAATGAGAATCTTTGGTAGCTTACCCCAAAACCGACAATCTTGAATTAAGACCATTTCCCCAAGAAGTAGAGTGGAAGAAAAACAGTCTCATTGAATGAAGCTCAACAACCCAAAGAAACATGAAAACACCAAGTAACAAGTTGAACCGGTGATCCTTTCTGCGGTTATCAAACTCGGGATACATGATTAAGCCCGATCACATGAACTGTTGTGCATCCCGATGTAAACATCATTCTGCGGATTTGTGCGATCGTGCATGCGGGAGAACAATATATCAACATCTTCAATTCACCAAATGCATTCTAGTTATCTTACATATAACCAATCACCCATAGTGTACACATGTACCCAACCGAGTGGAGACTATGACATCCAAGTAACATGTTGAATCACCGATTATCTCTACGGATATCAACTCCGAATAAGCGAATAAGCTCGATCAAGTGATCATGTTGTGAGTCCACGATGTACACAAATCTCTCCCCGATGGTTGCGATCTCATCGAAATCATCATTACATAGTGTACATGAAGCAATAACCGAAGCACTTTATCATAACCCATATAGAAGATGTCGATAAGCAATATCATCTCACGCCCACATATTCTTCTCACATTTCTTCCAACCGAAGCAAGTAACACATACCAAAAGTCTCCGAGACCATTTCCCCAAATAGTTGGAATAATACATCCTTCCCCCAAATAGTTGGAATAATATATCCTTCCCCCAAATAGTTGGAATAACACATCCTTCCCCCAAATAGTTGGAATACTATATCCTTCCTCCAAATATTTGGAATAATACACCAAAGGCTACGAGTTAAACACTGAGTTTCTCTACGTTTATGACCATTGTCTTTCCGGGATAACTTCAATCAGGTAGAAGTGTTAAGTTCATCAAGTGTACTCGTTGTGCTTTTAGATATATGTCTCCTTCCCCTTCTTTGGTTTTGATACCTCGTAATCAAGAAAACATAATATACCCATAAACTTGAAATCTTGTGAGAAGAACTCAAATAGCCCAAATGAATCATGTGAGAATCAAGCGCTCTGAAACTCTCTCGACTATCTTGATCAACCCATATGTAGACAATTTGAAGTGACCACTGTTGAAGAAAACCCGATATACCAAACTTGAAACTGAAGTCAAATTCCCCGCATTTGTATCTTAAGCTTGCTCTTAATGATGGAAGAACGGTGTTGAGAATCTATGCTTCAAGCAAATCTCTAAGTACTCACTACTCAAACAAAGTATGAGACATTAACACCTCTTGAGATTATCCACATCATCATCGCATGTGTCCTTTGAGTAAAACAACGTAACTCCTAATAGTGATAGTTAACGGTCTTCAACCAACCACCCCGACTCATCGGTAACTAGATAAACCAAATCTTCAACTCAAAATCTTAAGCGAGCAAGTTATCAAATAAGAACACGCCTTTGTTGAAAGTCAACTTCAATCTCAAATAAGTGATAAATGATTAACTCTGAAGTCATCAACTTGTGTCAAATGCCCAACACGTGAAAACAACATACAATCGGATGTACATTGACCCACTGAATGAACCGCAACAAATGATTCCTCAACATCAATGCTTTCTTCCTAAAGGTATATATGTAGAGACTGATCTGAAAGATTCACCAATAATGTCTTCGAGCGGATGAGGTAGTCATTTTCCATAATGTTCATGTGGTTGATTTATAGCGTGCACAATAATCCGTGAAGATTTGGCAAAGGAATACCAAAGAGCGGATCATTATTCATGAACAATAATCTGTGAAGATTTGGCAAACGAGTACCAAAGAGCGGATCATTATTCATGAGTGCAACTATAATGATAGTCATTATCAATGCCTTTTGAAGAAACTAGAGATAAGGTTTCTTGAGAATTCCGAGAAGTACTTCTTAGACGGTGAACCAGTTGAGTCAGTAGGAACCGGAGCATAAGCTTCAGAAACTAGATGATCAACATTCGTTGGAGGTTGGAAGTACTCATCAAACATATCTTGAAACAATGAATCCCAGTTATCCTTAGTAGGTGAAGCATTAGGCATTGAAGGAGAGTCACACTACCATAATTCAAGCATCCATCAACATGTAGTATATGCACTCTTCTCCCCCTCAAAAATTGCATCCGAAGTTGCCAATTTTTTATTTGAACAAGTGAATAAGAATATACACCAATGAACGTAGATCCACTTGAGGGTTGAAAGAGCGTGGAAAAACATGAAGCTTGTTGATGAAGAATGTCGATGAGAATGGTCATAAACATGAAGATTTCTATTCTTTTGAAGATAAAGCGCACTGAAGCGTACACATTTCTTTTCTTTTTGAGGAACGGGGCCTGAAGTGATATCTGCAGACGCCATTATGATGAAGAGCGAGGCCTGAACTGAAGTGAATAGACGTCATTGTTTAGAGCCCAGTTATATGTTTAGAGCGCTGAATCCAAATACCAAGGGACGATTTATGCGACACGCTTTGGACAATGAGATTTAAGACAGAGAATTGGAAACATTGGATCCCCACGTGCTCATGGGGTCCTTTTGGTTAGCACAAACAATCTTTGAATCGGAAAACCCTAGGTGCAAGCCATTGTCACTAGGAGTCGAACTAGTAGAAGCATCGAGACTTAGTCGAGGGACATTTTGTGCTTAATGGGATTATTCTACCGGTTGGCTTCCAAACCTTAACAGCACTACTCTAGGCATAGTGGATCTAGTTAAGAGGAAAGGTTTGCCATTCGTGAATATTCGACTGTTGGCTTCTACGAAATCCTACATTGGTAAAAACCTTCCTGTAGGTTTCGGGATTGCTTAACTGTTTCGCTTTCCAAACTTTCTTAAGCGGGGTATGATTCTTAGATCTCGAAATAACACAACACATTTATCATGATTACTAGAAGATAGACATTCTTTACAGGTTTTGCGACGACATAAGACTTCAAATTAATTTGAGAAGCTTAGAGCTAATACTAGAACCAACACGCTTCTTTTTGTTCAAGTCAAACTTATTTTCCCTATGGTGTTCTTTCACTTTCTTCTCATGATTACTTTTAGTCAGCGAAATTATGTCCTTCTTTGTATTGCTACAAGGTTTTGACCCGCTAACTTTAGTGTCAATATTAACATCAATAGAAGTGATGATGGGAGACTTAGTTTGTTTTATTGCCATTTGATTTTCTGGTCTAGAAGTGCTGGGTTCTGAGGCTTTCAGAGGCACATTAAGAGTCACATTCTTATCCTTAGGCATAGAACTAGGTGCAACTATTCTATCTCGCCTATTACTCGCTTTCGGACTTGTGACAATTACATACTCTAATAGTTCCTGAGATCGTTTGGTATCCATGCAGGCATAAGTGATTGCACTATCAAAAGGATTTTCTAATCTATCATCCTCTACTATCTCACGGAGGCCCTTTAAACTATCCTTAAGTTGTGTTAGATATGTTTTATGTGCCAGTTCATTATTCCTAAGAGGGGGAGGAATATATAACATATCAATAGGATACTTATCACAAGCAGGAACCTTTGGAACAGAATATTTGCAATTAGGGATTGGCAATTTTCCTTTCACCTCACTCATAAGATTCTCAATATCGTTAAGCAAAGAAGTTACCTTTTCAATGTGTTTATCATGATTAACTTTAAATGAATCACATAACTCTTTGTTTTGATCATTAACTTTTGAAATTTCAGCTTTAAAACATTCATTTTCCTTTTGCAATTTATCAATAATGTTTTGAAGTTGGAAATTCTGCGAATCTAAAGGTGGAGGTATTCGGGAGCCAGTCACTTCATTCCTTTCATCTTTCAATTGTGAAATCTGGAATTTCAATCTTTGATCGTGTAGCAATGAGCTCGAATCTGTTCATCACGTTTGTTGATTTCAAAAACTGCATCAAACTCAGGAGCATTCGAAGATGACTTGATATTTGAAGTTTTAACATTTTCTTTTAGATGTTGATATTTGTGACAACTCGTATTTTCAGGTCATACTTCAAAACATTATTCATGCTTCATCATTTATCGTTTATTGTAAACTGGGTTTACGAGCATCAAATTCACGTAACCGTAATGGTTTAGCTGTGAATTCATGATCATATCATCGAGGTCATTTCATATAAGACTAAGTTTAGTCTACATTTCATTAACATCATTGTCATCATATTAGTTCATGCATGGTTTTGCATTTTCGTTAAACGTTTAATTTTATATTAAATAAAGCGTTATCGCGTAAGTAATTATTTTGAACAATTGATCCATTACTTCCAAAATTATCCCGATATATTTTATACTCATTTTAAGTTATAAAAATAATATTATGAGTTTACCAGTGTTTTAAATTTATTTTGTATATAAATTGTTATATTTATATAATTACCGACGGTTTTCTTAAATTCGACACGATTATTATTATATCACTCAAATTTTGCAAGAAATGTATTTTTATAATTTTTATGACCTCAATATATTTTACTTTGACCCGTTAAAATTTATTTTTAGCTAATGCTACCCTAAATGTTCAAATATATACATAATTACTAAACAAGACTTACAAAGTACACATCTACTTATACTTTTATATTTAAAAATATATATATATATATATATATGTATTAGTAGATACATACCCCTTGTGTCGACAAGGGGGTGATTCACCTAAAAGATTTGCTAGATTTTCTTTACTTATATTGTTTTACACTCAAACTCTTACACATACATCAATAATTTCAAAGTGTAAAAGTCAAGATTTCTCTCTTCTCTTCTTCCCTCAAAACCGGCCACTATAGGAAGCAAGAAGGAGATCACCAAAAATTTTCAAGTCAAGTTTATATCAACCTAGATACACTCTTAGTTTAGGTTTTGAAATAAAAACCTAGGGTGTTTAAGATTAAACCCTTTGTCCTTAAACCTCATCATATTTCTTGTAAGCATTCATATTCATATTTTTATTTCATACTCATTATTATGGTCATATCATTTTATTTGAGAAACATGCAAGTTATGTGATGATTATACCACTTTTTAAGGTTTTTAATGTTTTTAAGTGTTAAATATAAATAATCCATCCTATAATTACTCCTTGTTATATATTAGTTTTGGTGATGTCTAGGAAACCATGACACCCTAAGAAGGTGTATGGTAGGATTAGAATAGCTTCGGAGTTGTTTTGAATGGGTTAGAATAGGTTTGGCGCGAGAAAAACTCATTTCGACAAGTTTGTAAAAGGGTCTGTACTTATTTTCAAAATCTGGAAAATCCGACAGTAGACAAAAATTTTTGGCCTAGATATTTAGAAAATATACTTTAAAACGAAACCATGGCCGCTTGAGCGGATTAAAGCGGAGTTATAACGAAGAAGTTATGAATTTTTCAATTTGGCGACGAAAATATAATTTTCCGAAATTTGACAAGTTACGTCAAATTTGTTCGAGTCAAAAATGAAGCTTAGGCGTTATAAATTATTCGACTCCTCCAAAATATATAAATTACTTGGAGAACAAACTTTTGGAGAACTAAAGTTTTGGAGAACAAACTTTTGGAGAACTAAAGTTTTGGAGAACAAACTTTTGGAGAACTAAAGTTTTGGAGAACAAACTTTTGGAGAACTAAAGTTTTGGAGAACAAACTTTTGGAGAACAAGTTTTGGAGAACAAACTTTTGGAGAACTAAAGTTTTGGAGAACAAACTTTTGGAGAACTAAAGTTTTGGAGAACAAACTTTTGGAGAACAAGTTTTGGAGAACTAAAACTTTGGAGAACTAAAAATGGAGAACTAACTTTGGAGAACAAAAGAGAGAACTATATTTTGGAGAACTAAAAGTTTGGAGAACTAAAAATGGAGAACAAAACATTTGGAGAACAAAATATTTGGAGAACAAAAATGGAGTACATTTTCTTATAAACGTGATGTCCTCTAGTAAGGTAATTTAAAAATGGGTAAGACGTTAAAAGATTATATTTTCGACGAGAAGTATTGTTTTCAAAAATTCATAAGTGGTATAAATATCATCCGAATTGCATGCATAACATTACATCATGACTTATTACATATCATATCATTCATAATAGGTCAGTTTCGAGATTCACGCTACATTTCAGTGTATCCACTTTTGCCATTACATCATCATTATCATTGCAACAGGTGAGTTTTCATAGCCCGATTTATTCAAGTTTTACTTATTTTAAACCTACGGGGAGAATAAATTGCACATCATTTTTACTACGATGCCAAGTATATTCAAATTCATTACATTGCTTAAGTTACCTCATTGCCAGTTAAATGTCCCCATTTCATAATCATGAACCGTTAATTTCATAGAAGCGAGGGTGAGTGGATAGATCTATCGAGGGTGACACCTCCATCCGGGTTGGCGGATTCCAACCGGACGGATGCATTTCACTTCATTATCATTATTGAGTTGTTTGGCAAAACACTATGTTGGGGTGAACATCAGTCAAGCTTCGGTGTCATGTGCTTAAGCAATTGTATCATTTTGTGGCGACATTGTCATACATAATTTATACTTGTGGTTGTCGTATTAAACATTTACATAAACTCTATGAACTCACTCAACCATTGTGTTGACACTTTTAGCAATGTATTTTCAGGTAACTAAGGCATTCACATCATGGCATGCATGTGGACATAGCATAGAGTCGCGGTGACGACGCGTCTCACATGGGATTTATACACTTTAAAAACATCGTTTGACTTGTACTAAACTTACTTTCCGCACATAGTAACTTTCATTTGGGACCTATACTTTGTAACTCTGATTATTTTATTAAATCAAACGATGTATTTTCCAAACGACACTTTAGGTCGTTCAATATAACTGTGATTGTGATGCTATGACATCAATCCCGTGAATTCCATTCCACGCAAAGCAGTAATTTGGGGTGTGACATGATTGGCATCGAGCTTGATTATAGAGAACTAGGTTGCATCATTGACCCTAGACTATAACTACATCATCATAGCATCTCATCATTTCATCATAAGTGCATGTTCACTTTACATGCGGTTTATACGTACACTTTCGAGTTATTTACTTTCATTTCACATCGATTGTCTCATGGATGCCTTTAAATACCTATCCCATTATCATTTCCTCATACTCTAATGTGGAGAATGCTTTGTCATTCCATATCGTAATTTTAATATCAGCTGATTCATCACCGATAACGTCGAATGCCAAGATAAAACCTTTAAGTAGGGCGAAGTCACTCTCACTTCTTTGTTTCACCACTAACATGTCGAATTACACGTTATTCACACATTAAGTCACTAAACTATCATACATTTGAAGCTTTTACAACATCTCATAACCCATCTTTCTGGAATCCATCATTCATTTTTGAAAGATAACCTTAAATTTATTATCCCATATCACATCCCTTTAGAGCATTTATTTTTTTTTATCATAGGACCTTGCTACGTCTTATTTTTCCTCTTATTTTGAAGAAGTTATGGCGCCGAAGAAAGCCACACCTGAATTGACTCAAGCGGCTATGCAGAAATATGTGAATGATAGCATAGCCGATGCACTAAGGACCGAGAGAGCATCGGTGGCGGTCGCTGCTGCTGGTCTGACAGCCGCCGAGGTCGCTAGACTTCTTCGCCGCAGTAATCTGAGGAGGTCCGGGTTAGAAGTCGTCAGTATAAGGATTTCAAAAGTGGAGATCCCACTAAGTTCAAGGGTCTTGAAGGGCAACCGCCATGGTTAGATGGTTCGAGAAAATGGAATCCGTGTTTTTGTTATGTAATTGCCGGAGGATAGCAAGGTTAAGTTTGCTACGTGTACACTCTTGGATGGGGCAATGTCGTGGTGGAATTCATATGCTCACCGATAGGAATGGAAAATGCGCATGGGATCACCGGGTGCAATTCAAGAGTTTGCTAACAAGGAAGTATTGTCCGCGACGGAGGTGAAAAAGTTGGAGACCGAATTCTACGAGTTGGTAACTATTGGGTATGATATTGATGCTTACGTTCGGAGGTTCCAAGAATTAGCAGCGTTATGCCCATCTATGGTTTCGGATAACGAGAAGCTACTGGAGGCTTTCATCGGGGGACTTCCCGAAGTTATACAAGGAGATGTGATTTCATTTGATCCACAAACGATTGAGGAGTCCATTCGAGTGTCGCAAAAGCTCATGGCTCAGGTAGTAAAGAGAGGCAAAATCGCAAACATCAACCGAAACAACAACAATAACCAAAACAACAACAACAACGACGATAACCAAATCAACAACAACAAAAGGAAATGGGAAAACGACCAAGGAGGTTATAACAACAACAACCAAAACCGTAACACTAACCATCATCAACAACAAAATAGAAGGCAAGAAGTCGGAATGGTTTATGTCATTGCACCAATGGAAGCGAGAGGTTATCTTTGGAACACACCCACTATGTAATCGATGTAATTTTCATCACTCGGGTCCTTGCCCGCCAAGTGCCACAAATGCCAAAACCGGACATCTAGCTGAGGATTGTAAAGGTAAAGCCGTAGTCACATGCTTCGGATGTGGGGAACAAGGACACTATCGGAACCAATGTCCCCAAAACCAAGGTCAACAAGTTAAAGGAGCTCTTGGGAAAGCATACATGTTAGAAGAAAGAGAAGCTCAACAGGATTTCAACAACGCGGAAGACTGAAGAAGTTCGGAAACTAACAGTCTTATTTTTCTTTATGTACTATGTCGTACTAAGTTTATGTCTCCTATCGTATCCGAATCTTTATAACTTAAGATGTCTTACTGTTTGATAAACCACTCGTTGTAAAATATTCTCATCTATCGTACTTTATTTTCTTTTCGATTTGTTATAACTTACGAGAATTTTACTTCCTTTTTCTTTAACGACACGGTTTAAATCTTTGTAAACATTGAGAGTTATAACAACTAAACCGAACGTCACATTATCGTTCCTTAATTATACATAGCCTAGCTAACTATGTATAATTCTGGAGGGATCATGTTATGTTGGGAGCAGTTATTTATAAATCTTAGTGCAATCAAAACTATCACATATTCCAAAGTCAAAGTGTTACTCATGGAGATTCATCCAATATTTTCTACTATGATGTTTTGTACGCTCTCAATCATCGATAACCATAACGACACTTCCTCATGTCTTCTCTCCTCGATATTAATCACAAACTCAAAAATTGATAGACTAACACGAACCGAATTCGTGGATGAATTCCTTTTTGGTTGGCGAATGTGACAACTCGTATTTTCAGGTCATACTTCAAAACATTATTCATGCTTCATCATTTATCGTTTATTGTAAACTGGGTTTACGAGCATCAAATTCACGTAACCGTAATGGTTTAGCTGTGAATTCATGATCATATCATCGAGGTCATTTCATATAAGACTAAGTTTAGTCTACATTTCATTAACATCATTGTCATCATATTAGTTCATGCATGGTTTTGCATTTTTCGTTAAACGTTTAATTTTATATTAAATAAACGTTATCGCGTAAGTAATTATTTTGAACAATTGATCCATTACTTCCAAAAATTATCCCGATATATTTTTATACTCATTTTAAGTTATAAAAATAATATTATGAGTTTACCCAGTGTTTTAAATTTATTTTGTATATAAATTGTTATATTTATATAATTACGACGGTTTTCTTAAATTCGACACGATTATTATTATATCACTCAAATTTTGCAAGAAATGTATTTTTATAATTTTTATGACCTCAATATATTTTACTTTGACCCGTTAAAATTTATTTTTAGCTAATGCTACCCTAAATGTTCAAATATATACATAATTACTAAACAAGACTTACAAAGTACACATCTACTTATACTTTTATATTTAAAATATATATATATATATATATATGTATTAGTAGATACATACCCTTGTGTCGACAAGGGGTGATTCACCTAAAAGATTTGCTAGATTTTCTTTACTTATATTGTTTTACACTCAAACTCTTACACATACATCAATAATTTCAAAGTGTAAAAGTCAAGATTTCTCTTCTCTTCTTCCCTCAAAACCGGCCACTATAGGAAGCAAGAAGGAGATCACCAAAATTTTCAAGTCAAGTTTATATCAACCTAGATACACTCTTAGTTTAGGTTTTGAAATAAAAACCTAGGGTGTTTAAGATTAAACCCTTTGTCCTTAAACCTCATCATATTTCTTGTAAGCATTCATATTCATATTTTTATTTCATACTCATTATTATGGTCATATCATTTTATTTGAGAAACATGCAAGTGATGTGATGATTATACCACTTTTAAGGTTTTAATGTTTTAAGTGTTAAATATAAATAATCCATCCTATAATTACTCCTTGTTATATATTAGTTTTGGTGATGTCTAGGAAACCATGACACCCTAAGAAGGTGTATGGTAGGATTAGAATAACCGGAGTTGTTTTGAATGGGTTAGAATAGGTTTGGCGAGAAAAACTCATTTCGACAAGTTTGTAAAAGGGTCTGTACTTATTTTCAAAATCTGGAAAATCCGACAGTAGACAAAAATTTTTGGCCTAGATATTTAGAAAATATACTTTAAAACGAAACCATGGCCGCTTGAACGGATTAAAACGGAGTTATAACGAAGAAGTTATGAATTTTTCAATTTGGCGACGAAAAATATAATTTTTCTGAAATTTCAGCAAGTTACGTCAAATTTGTTCGAGTCAAAAATGAAGCTTAGGCGTTATAAATTATTTCGACTCCTCCAAAAATATATAAATTACTTGGAGAACAAACTTTTGGAGAACTAAAGTTTTGGAGAACAAACTTTTGGAGAACTAAAGTTTTGGAGAACAAACTTTTGGAGAACTAAAGTTTTGGAGAACAAACTTTTGGAGAACTAAAGTTTTGGAGAACAAACTTTTGGAGAACAAGTTTTGGAGAACAAACTTTTGGAGAACTAAAGTTTTGGAGAACAAAGTTTTGGAGAACAAGTTTTGGAGAACAAACTTTTGGAGAACTAAAGTTTTGGAGAACAAACTTTTGGAGAACAAGTTTTGGAGAACTAAAACTTTGGAGAACTAAAAATGGAGAACTAACTTTGGAGAACAAAAGAGAGAACTATATTTTGGAGAACTAAAAGTTTGGAGAACTAAAAATGGAGAACAAAACATTTGGAGAACAAAATATTTGGAGAACAAAAATGGAGTACATTTTCTTATAAACGTGATGTCCTCTAGTAAGGTAATTTAAAAATGGTCAAGACGTTAAAAGATTATATTTTCGACGAGAAGTATTGTTTTCAAAAATTCATAAGTGGTATAAATATCATCCGAATTGCATGCATAACATTACATCATGACTTATTACATATCATATCATTCATAATAGGTCGGCCGAGATTCACGCTACATTTCAAAGTGTATCCACTTTTGCCATTACATCATCATTATCATTGCAACAGTGAGTTTTCATAGCCCGATTTATTCAAGTTTTACTTATTTCAAACCTACGGGAGAATAAATTGCACATCATTTTTACTACGATGCCAAGTATATTCAAATTCATTACATTGCTTAAGTTACCTCATTGCCGATTAAATGTCCCCATTTCATAATCATGAACCGTTAATTTTATAGAAGCGAGGGTGAGTGGATAGATCTATCGAGGTGACACCTCCATCCGGGTTGGCGGATTCAACCGGACGGATGCATTTCACTTCATTATCATTATTGAGTTGTTTGGCAAAACACTATGTTGGGGCGAACATCAGTCAAGCTTCGGTGTCATGTGCTTAAGCAATTGTATCATTTTGTGGCGACATTGTCATACATAATTTATACTTGTGGTAGTCGTATTAAACATTTACATAAACTCTATGAACTCACTCAACCATTGTGTTGACACTTTTAGCAATGTATTTTCAGGTAACTAAGGCATTCACATCATGGCATGCATGTGGACATAGCATAGAGTCGCGGTGACGACGCGTCTCACATGGGATTTATACACTTTAAAAACATCGTTTGACTTGTACTAAACTTACTTTCCGCACATAGTAACTTTCATTTGGGACCTATACTTTGTAACTCTGATTATTTTATTAAATCAAGCGATGTATTTTCCAAACGACACTTTAGGTCGTTCAATATAACTGTGATTGTGATGCTATGACAGTCAATCCCCAGGAATTCCATTCCGCTGCAAAACAGGTAATTTGGGGGTGTGACAATATTTTAATTGTAAACCAAGATATTCAACTTCTAATTTAGAATAATGTTTGACCAAGTTATCATGATCGTCATTTTCGATTTTATCATTCAATTTTGAATTTTTTGTCTCAAGCTCAATGACACGATCCTAGGATACTTTCAATGCAACAGACATTTCATGAAATTGAGAAGCAGTAATGGAAAGCTTAGTAACAGTATAAAACACATCTTGAGCCACACAACTCAATACTAAGTTCTCATTTAAGATATGCAGATTCTTCCTTTCAATTTCATTATATTTGAGTTCCCGTTCATAATCATTGACTTCAACAATCATTGCATCAAATTCCTTTTCCATTTCTTTAATATCCGAGTTTATCCCTTTTAAGACTTTCAAATTGACCTTTTAATTGTTTAAAAAAGGCATGACCTCGTTAAATAGCATTCTTTAGTTTGCTCAAAACCCTTTCCCTCGAGTTATCCACAGCAGGTGTGATTCTTCTTACATCTTTTCTCAAAATCAACGAATAGTTGATAAACAACATATAGGCTGATTAAGGTTTTGCTATTAGTGGCAATAGTTCTAGGAACTAAATGCATTGGTGTATTTGGAGGATACACAGTGGTTGGAGGCAATTTCCTAAGGGGAGGATTATTTTCAACAAGTTCATCGCCTTTTTCTTTTCCATATCTAACTTCCGAACACTTGTTCGGGAGTTAAGCGAGTTTGAGGTCTAAACTTGTTTAAGGCAATCCAATTATCCTTAGTGTAATTTGGAGTTTTGAGCGTTATATTATGATCTATACACCAAGGATCTTTTAGTTTCTTTTCCATTTTCTCTCTAGAGGCATCTTCAAACTCTCTATCTTCTTGATTGCATTCTAAACAAGTAGGCATTTGTCTAGGCTTGATTTCATTACCATGATAGATCACTTTTGAGCGCTTTTGCTTTCATACCATACTCGAGTTGGGTTCTTCTACAAGGCCATTACTATGCTTATCGCTAATACTCTATGCTTAGTGATCATGTGAGCGATCGAATGGTGTTGCCTTGTACATACAACTTGTTTTCAAGTTTGTTCTTTAAAGTTTTAAGGTTGGAAAAATCATTTAAAAGTTTTGATTCCTTTTGTTTGAACTCTGCTAAGCACTTTTACATTTTCTTGAAGTTCTTGTTTTTGCTTAGCGCTTTATTAAGTTTCTCTTGTAAGGAATTTAACTCTTGTTTTAATGTTTCTTCCGTTAAGTTACTTTTTTCGATTAATGTATGCATTTGGCAATCCATTTCACGCTCACGTGTGGTCAACTCAAATTTAGCATTTGTTCACGAGATGGCAACTTGATCCTTATATATGTTAAGCTTAGTGGTAAGGGAGTCCTCGGGGATAAATGCAGAGTACTCATGCAACTCATAATCATCATTTTGAGTAGAAGATGCACGATTAGGTATACCAGAAACTTCCATGCACTTTCCTCTGCATTAACGTACTGATTTGTGGTGGTGTACCTCTATCTTGGGTAAATCTGAAGCTTCCATGGGCGTTCCTTTGCATTAACTTGCACAGGTTGTGGCTGGTGCACCTTTTTCTCTTGTAAATTTGAGCACGAAGATTCCATTTAGCATTATCCGACTCAAACACGATAGTCATAGTACATTGTTGGGTATCTTCATTCATTGGTCACGTCGTATAAACCGAGTATCTTAGATACAACCGAATCCGAAACTTTAGGCATGTTGTTGGCGTGCGGAATTTTACAAATCTATGATTTAAACCGAGAAATAGAATCTTTCAGGGATTTTACAAAATCAAGGAGAAACCGTTAAGCAATGACCAATCGAGTGTGTTAAGATGATGATGACTTTAGGTTGTTCGTAGGAAATGCTGAAATGTTGTTTGGTTGAGATTTGGATTGGTTGATGCACGTTTTTACGGAGACTTTTAGGTCTAAAAACTTAAAACCTCAATAACTTCTGTTCGAAGCGGATTTAGGCCTCGAGGGTTGACCCAAATCAACTTTAGCTAGTTGATTCGGTGTATCATTCTCCTCGTTCTCACTGTCGTTTTGATGGGTAGAACGCTAAAAATAGAGTTACGGTTCAAAAGTTATGGCCGTTTGAAGTTTTGTTGGGAAAAGTCAACAAGTCGCTAAGAATTCTTGAACCAAGTCGCTAAGCACCAAGTCGCTAAGTAGCAACTCGCTAAGATCTCAATTTCCTGTGAACCAAGTCGCTAAGACCCAAGTCGCTGGACACAAGTCGCTAAAGCACCAAGTCGCTACACAGTCAAGTCGCTAAAGAGCAACTCGCTAAGGTCCAAGTTGCTAACACCAAGTCGCTAAGAATTTACACTACAACTCGCTAACAGTTTCTGAAGCAAGTCGCTAACCTCACCAAGTCGCTAGCCATAGTGGAGAATCTACTAACTTGTACTATTTGTCGACTTGTCTCAATAGACAAGTCGCTAGGCTCAAGTCGCTAACAACTAACACTGTAACTCGCTAACTTTTACTGAAGCAAGTCGCTATGATGAAAAATACTACGAGAACCAAGTCGCTAGCAATAAAAACTTCAAAAACACACTTTTCAATCCAAAACAAGCTCAACCACAGTGATTCAAGCTTACCAAATCAAAACCCAAGCACTTACAATGATTCTTAACACAAAAGTACACCCAAAATTCAAACTTTAACACAAGAAATGATCCAAATGATGCAAAACCACTAAACTTTTCAAACTCAAAACCATCTAAAACCACTAGAAATCCAAGTATATGTAAGAGAGATGATCAAACCATGGCTCTTGATACCATTTGTAACATATTGGATTTCACAAACACACTAAACCAATAATCAAAGAGGCGTGTACAAGAGGTTTTAGAGAAAGAAAGTTAGAGGTTGGGAACTTTAGTAAGAGAAAGAAAAATCTTATTATGAGCTCCAACTCTCTACCTTGGGAGGTAGAGAGTATTTATAGTTCTTACATAAATCGCCACCTACGGGCTGTGGATCAGGCATACAGTGGGTAAAGACCCGTCCGTCCTCCACGGTGTTACTTAACTAAATACTACTAAACATTAATTAATCTACGACTACGAGCTTTCTAACGATTACATATACTTGAGGTGACCGACTCGTTAATAACTGAATTTACTAAATCCTAACACCATCAACTTTTGCCACTTCTGCTCAGGATCAACCTACTCATGCATCAGAAGAACCTGAGTCAGCACAAAGGTCATCAACTCCACCACCACCTTTAACTCCAGTGCATGAGGAAGACCCAACAGAGATTCCTCAAACACAACCTCCAACACCCACTCCTACAGCAGACCCAGCTTCATTATCTGTGGAGGAACTTCAAACTTTAGTTCCACAATTGCTACACAGAATACACAAGTTGGAAAAAGATCTACAAAATTCAAAGAAGACTCAAGCAGTTGTTGTCATCAAATTGGTCAAGAGGGTTAAAAGACTGGAGGGAAAGTTCAAACAAAAGGGGACATATATCACTGATTTAGAAGGTGAAGAAAATTCTCCCAAACAAGGGAGGAATATGCAGGAGGGTGGATCAGACTATAGAACACCAACAAAGAAATCCTCTGAGGAAACAATTAGTCCTCAAGGATTGGAAGCAGCTGAGATCTTGGCTAAGAACCTAAGCCAGAAGAAGAAGAAATCTGAAAAAGAAGCTGCAAGTTCTGCTGAAGTTAAGTCTGCTAGTGATGAAGTTAAGTCTGGCTTTGAAGCAGAGATTAAGTCTGGTGATAATGTTGAGGTTAAGTCTGCTAGTGTTCCTGTTAAATCTGGTGATGAATCTGTCACTCAGAGAGAAGGAAAAGGGATTATGGAAGAAAATTATGAGCCTAAAAAGACTAAAAGACAGATTATGGAAGATGAAGCTAGCATGGCAGAGATTGCCAGAATACAAGTAGAGGATGCAACTGCAGCAGCTAAGCTAGCAAGACAGAAAATGGATGATGAGTTGCTTGCTAGAAACTTACAGAGCTCACCAGAACTAACTGAGGAGCAAAAGAAAAGACAAGCTTGAAGTTAATAGGAACATTGGGACACCATCAGAGCCAGACTTGAAGTTAATAGGAACATCCTACCAGATATTGGAGCAGAAGACTTTGCTAGAAAGATGGTAGCAACGGTTAATGAGAAAAAGAGGCTTCTCAGGGAACAGAGGCAAAGGGAAAGGATGAACAGACCTCTAACAAAATGAGAGCAGGGGAATATATGATCAACTATATCAAAAGTCAAGGTCATCCCAGCTGGAAATTAACTCAATTAAGGAAGCTAAAAGCTGAAGTCTCAAAGCAGAATTTGAAAATGTGGTCAAGCAGGTTTAAATTTTTGCACCAATGGATTCTGAACTAGAAGCATCTAAGCTCAAAAGGAAAGACATGCATCTTCAACCTAAAGAAGCTAAAAGGCAAAAGACTGCAGAGGTTGAAGATGTAGTTTCTATTCCAGAGGTTGAGAAGGTCGCTGAAGTTGAAATGGTCAATAAGGAGGAAGAGCCAGAAAAACCTGTGAAACCAGTTCTTAAATGGACTATGTGGAAAACTAGAAGGGGGGTTGAATAGTTTTATCAATTAAAACTTCCTTTTAAACTATTTAGACCGACTTATATCAATCTATTTGGTTGTGTGTGTTAGATGTTGAAAAACAAGCATATAAAGATATGTAATGAAAAGATAAGAGTAAGAAGCACAAAACCACAACGCGAGTATTTATAGTGGTTCAGCTACAAGGACACCTTCCTTGCCCTACTCCACTCCCCGAGTCACCTACTCGAGAGTTCGTAAACACTACACCAATATCCTTATGGCGGAGAAGCCTTTACAACGTCGCCTACTCTTTTTCTGATACTAGGCTAACCACCGGGTTCTTTCACACCAAGGTGAACCACACCTACACAACGTCGCCTACCCTTTATAAGGTACTAGGCTAAGTACCTAGTTCTTTCACTCCAAGGTGAACTACACCTACACAATGTCGCCTACCCTTTATTAGGTACTAGGCTAAGCACCTAGTTCCATTGCAATGAAGGAACTACTACCACACTACACCAACGACTAATCCCAAAGGAGATCTACTCCTTTACAACATCATCAAGGATATCAATATCCTTGGATCTAATACTAGTCTATCTTGTACATCGAAACACACCATATCGAATGTACATCTAAGGCACCTTTCACTAACTCCTTTGACTAGATCTACAAGACACCTTTCACTAATGTCTTGTGTCTTCACTTCTTAAGCACCTTTCACTAATGCTTCTAGTCTTGACTTCTAAGCACCTTTCACTAATGCTTCTTGTCTTGACTTCTAAGCACCTACCACAAGTGCTTATGCTATACATGATAGATACCCTTCACTAATATCTTCGTCTTGACACTTGAGACATCTTTCACTAATGTCTTCAACACTACACTTCTTAGAAGAAAGAAAGGAATCATCAACAAGAAGACTTCAGTAGCCTTGATGATGAGGAAGCATGGCAACTCATGGACTTGAGCTTGCTCGACTTCAAAGGTGGTGATCTTGCCTTTAAGAGGAACCTAGAAGATCACACAAAAACAAAACTACAAACATAGATCTCTTGGATATGAGGTTAGTGAGTTTTCAACTCAGGGAGAAAGTGTGTTAGAAAGGGGTGAGAAATAACAAAGAAATGGCTCACTATTTATAGAGGAAAAACTCTACTGTTCCCCGGATCCCACGGATCCTTTCCACAAGGGATCCTTCTAGCGTTAAGCTATGGATCCGTGGGACGCTCCCTTTTACCCATAGGTATTTTGGTTATGGGTCATGGGTCATGGGTTGAACCATGGATATTTAGCTAGATATAATGTATCTTTGAGTGCAATGAACTTGGTCACTTGGGTATGGGTTGATCCATGGGTTATAGATATTATACATGTATGATATAAGCATGATGTCATAAAATGGGTTATGGGTCAAGCTCCATGGGTTATGGGCTTTGGGTTGTACCCAACTACATTCAATTTATTTGCCCAATGGGTTGTGATACTTAAGTTTCTACCCATTTATATTACCCAATATACTACATACTGGTTATGTGTATATTTTACCCAAATATGCAAACACTAGTTGTTGTACATATGTATTACTAAATCATAAAATCACTTATTCTTGTTTTAGTGTTTTATGTGAAAATGTGAATGTGTTAGAAACTATTAGTTCAAACCATTTACATATTTTATTTGTTTCGTTAAAATGATTTTACGTTTGTTATCGACAAAACATTAGAAGATCGTAAAATATAAATAAACGTTTTTACGGCTTATTTGTATTAACAATCTCCCTTTTGTTGATGACAAAATATAAAATTATTTTAAGGAAAAGCTAAAATTGTAAAAGTTTGAATTTGTAGTTTTACTTTCTTCTCCCCTTTTCTCAAAACAAAAGTGTTTGAAGGAAAGCAACACATCGTTTTTAAGAAAAATATGTGAAAGAAATAAAAATAAAAAGAAATAGAGAGCAAGTAACGGGAAAGGATCTCGTCTTTACTCCCTTTTGACGAGTCCATCCCTATGTAAGGGCATCAAGAAAGTGATACTAATCTAGTTTGTTTGCAAGTAAGTTTGCAAAAGATTTCGTCTAAGTGACGAATGTGCTCCCCCTTGATGATTGCAATTTTGCAAGGGGATGTCACGAAATGTAAACCTAATATTGCAAGTAATTTGCAATGTATTGCTTTGACATAAAGCTCCCCCTAGCTTTAGGATGTCAAAGTATTCATGTGTAAATTGAATAACTACAAAACAAAGGTTAGACAAGTATAATTCACAATTTCCTGCAAATGTGGTCCAAGTTAGTAGAAAATAGTTTTCTGTCTCACGGATCCCACGGTTCCCTCCTAGTAGGGATCCGTCTAGGCAATTCTAAGGGATCCGTATTAGCTGATTAATTTCAGCAAAGGTGATATAACAAGTAATGTTATCACAAAAATGAGATATGAATACAAAGTAATCATATGCTCAGAAAAATAACAAGTAGCATGTAATTCCATTTAATAAAACTAGATTTATGATATACATGACTCTAAAAACTAAGAAAATAAGAAAATATATGACTAGGATTTTCTAAACCAACTATCGCTTGATGCTAGGACACCACTAAAATCTTCTAGCTCAAGTTTTGTTTAGGTTTAATCTCGTCGAAACGTTCAAGGAGATGATAGAACATGAAACGTTGGTCTTCTCGTACTTCATGTATCAAACTTTCAACATGTTGACAATGATAGCAATCTTTGTCATGGCTAGGTAGTGGTGGTGGAAGAAATGAAATGGCTTGATGCGAAGGATCAAGTGAAGCGGCTTGTGGAGCTTCAAACGATGGAGGGATTGGTGGGCGCATTTGAGAATGGTTCACCAAGAATGATGGTGGTGGTAGAGAAGTGTCAACTTCCATATGGTCGAGTGGTTGACTTTGATGATTTCTCATAATCCAAATGGGATTATATGATGGAAACGGCGAAAAGGAAGCCAGAGCAAGTGTTGACTCAACACCTTGATTTTGTACCATTATTCCTCCTAATGAGGAAAATGTTGTCGGCGGAAGCGGATGAGACGGCCTAGGAGGCAAGTCCTCTAAATTGTAGAGATGTGGTGATGATAGTGGAGATGTAAAAGAGATAGCTCTAGGAACCAATGGTGATGGTTTAGTGGAGATGATATTGTTTGGCCTAGGAGGTATGGTGGTGTTTGGCATAGGTAGTTTTGTGGGTACTATCCTTTTAGGAATTGGTTTGATTGGTTGAGTAAAGGTTCTATCATTAGTTGGCTTGACCGGAGATGATTCGGTTGAAGAGATTTCGTGTATGACACGAGCCCTTTTCATGGGTGGTTCTTTGGTGGATAAGTTACTACTTGGGGTTTTCCTCATGATGAGATGATTTCAAGAGGTTTGCAAGGGTTTCTAAAATCTTGAAAGTTAGGATGAGAGTGATGACTATGGAGGTCCTAACAAAGTGGTTTATAAACCAAGAGATTTGGCAAGTGCATTTAAGCCTTAAGCCACTAGGATTCATTGGAATGTGATGATTAACATGCACAAGAGTCAACTTGAGTTTGCACTGATCTAGGAACTCATTTAAGATGAGATGGAGTGTTTTAGTTAGGAAGATGAGTTGAAATGATTATTTTAGCAAGAATTGACATAGATCGTCATCCGGATCCCACGGTTCCTCCTCGGAGGATCCGTCTAGGCTAATCCTAGGGATCGGCTCTCGTGACTATGAAAGAGTGGAAATGATGTTTCTAAGATCTAAGATCTACATCATCTTAAGTGTTTCAGTCCTCCTAAGTGTCTTAAATGAAGGGGTGCTTAAGTATTTGAAGGTAATGAGTGATGTAGCTAATGATTGTCTTTTATGGAAGGATTTGGAACTTTCATGAGTCCAATGGATGAGCAAGGATGACACTAAAGATGAGAGTGTCAATTTAAGCTAAATGATCCTGGAGATCAGGTTGTGACTTAGGATAGTGTTTTGGAAAATATCCTAAAAGCTTTGAGATGGGAAAAACTAGAGTTTGATCAACTTTGATCAATTTTGAGGTAAGGATGATTTATGATCAATTTTGCCATAATCGAAAGATTTCTAAGATCAAGTGAAAAATGAAGTGTGAGTTTGAAAGCGGAAGAGTAACAGATTAAAGATGAAACGATAGATCTACAAGCGTCTTTAGAGTGTGATCTAGGTGAGTTATGTGTGAGTAGGAAAGATCAACCTATCTTGATAAGGACTTAATTTGCCTTAAGACACTATGTTTAGCTTAGTGTGAGGTGTTCTAAGGATATGTTTTAAATATAATGCTTGCAATTGCATTTTCTTTTTGCCGGATCCCACGGTTCCCTAAGTGTAGGGATCCGTCTAGCACAAACTTTGGGATCCGTCCATCTGCTCAGCAGAACTTTTACTAAAGGTATGCAATGATCTTGACAATGCATTATATTCCAAGGTTAGTTTAAAGGGGTTCTAACACTAAGATATCAAATGTAAGATGTTTTATTTCATGAGAGAAATAGGATTACATTGATAAAGCACGAGTACAAGAGAATTGATCCTATTTTGAAATACTACTAGGTTTCATGAGTGTTTTCGCTAGGAGGATCATTACGTGATTGATGAGTGTTGGTGGAATCAAGAATGAAGAAAGTCTTCATGAGAGATATGTTTAGCGGTTCCATCATCGTGTTCACAAGTACGTACAATGGACTTTGAAATTGAGGATGGAAGTGCATAACATTACGATAGAGGCGTGTCAAGAACATTCCATAAGGGATGATTTTATTCTTGGAGCCTTGAAGATTTACAATTCGCCTTGCGAAGAAGTAGGCGAGATTGTATGGTTGTTGTGTTAGCAAACAGTACAACATGTGAGCACAACAAGCGGGAAGGATTTCTCGATTTCCCCTAAGGCTCCAAACATTTTCACGTAGGATGAGTGCAAGAGGCTTGTACTCTTCTCGGATGTCCCGTGTGAAGATAATGTTTGGATCGGAGTAATATGGTCGAGGTTTGCATATTATGCGATTAAATCTTCCGGGGAGCGTATGTGTGAACAATATGGACTATTTTCTTCACGAAAGTTGAAGAGAGAATCAAGAGACCAATCTTCGGTGAAGGCACATTGTCCATGATTTGGAATCCGAAGGATGTGAACAAAATGCCCAAGGGTTAAAGTAAACTTTTGGTTTTTGATATAAAACCAAAGAGATAGAGAGCGATCCTCGTTACGAACGAGTTCGACTTGATGGAACAATTCCATTATAAACCTTGGACATATCTTCTCGTTGATTTCAAGAAGACATTCTAGTCCTATGGCTCGGAAGGAGGTATTGATACCTTCTTCGAATTGTAGAGAGGTGTCTACAATACGTCCTTCGTGGAAGTGACGGTTTTCGAGATTATTGAACCCACGGACATGATTTCCAGGTGTGTTGGGTTCAAGGGAGATGTTCGGAGTGTAGACGCTAGTGAGTGAAAAATCAAACTCATATTCATGCGTCATAGTTGAACCTATAGAAATGATGAGTTAATAAAAAGTAATGTTTGTGATCAACCTATGCTTATCTAATGTTTTTACTAGATTTTTATTAAAAATGGTTTTTAACACTCTAACTTACTCAAGGTTTTGACTTTCTAGTGGATTATTACTTTTAGAAAGATAGTGGTTTTTAATCTTGCATTGAAATTGTTTTCCAGTAGGACGGATCCTACGGTTCCTTTACAAAAGGGATCCGGCTAGTATATCATCCGGGATCCGTGGATCTGTAGTAACAGAAACATATTTGATAAAAACATAGGTTTTACATTTTTATACCACGAAATATGTTATATCCTACATTTTCTTTTAGCATGCATACATGACTT
Organism: Chrysanthemum lavandulifolium; assembly: GCA_022545495.1. Taxonomy (NCBI): domain Eukaryota; kingdom Viridiplantae; phylum Streptophyta; class Magnoliopsida; order Asterales; family Asteraceae; genus Chrysanthemum; species Chrysanthemum lavandulifolium. The sequence goes on from CM040243.1 coordinate 273,385,756, forward strand.
CTAATGTATCATGAAAGAATATGAAACAAATAAATCAAAAGAAATGACAAACATATTATGATAATAATAACCTAGATAACTAGATTATTAGTAATATTGCATTTCAATACTAAGGATGATACAAAGGATTGGGTATATGATCCCAATGTAGATTAACAACACAAAGTAAATGTCTCCATATGTGAACTTCATCATAGGGAACACAAGTTCGATGAGTGTTAAGGCGATGAGCACGAGGGCGATGTAAACCATGTTGATGACGAATCTTCTTGGTTTCGGTTGAGATGGAATGAGGAGGAAGATGAAGTTTTTGAATGAGAGGAAATTTTTGAAATTGGAAGAATTGAAAAAGTGAGGGTTTGATAGAGTGGTCGACGGTGGGAGTATTTATAGGGAAGGAGGAATTTTGAGATTTGTATTTTGTTTTATTATTAGAAGATATGATTTTTGGATTAAGTGAGACAAAACACAAGTTTTATAAACCATGAATTTTAGACGGAGGAGTGACGCGTATGTGAGAAAAAGCTTCCTAATGAAGCTACATGTAAAACATGTGTAAACACGAAATCTACTCAAATAAATGCCTAACAAATAACACTTATTTATTAAACTAATATCATTTAGATAAGTGGAAAGTCATACCTCGAATGCACTTAGTAACATCTTTACAAAGGACACAACAAATGTCACTTAGACGATTCCCGCTCCTTTGCGTTTAAGGTACCTTCTTAAGGAAGGTATTCTTGTTACCAAGCGATTCCTACAGCTTGGTGGGTATGAGCTTTGACTAATCAACATGACAAAGAAGATTAGTGCAATTAAATAAAAAAAATAAATAAGAAAAATGTTGTTATCAAATCAACATCCAAACATATAGTTTTAAAAGACATGGTGTTTGTTTTTATGAAAAACCTTCTTTCTAGTTTTCAACTAACCATGGATCGTATCATGTTTTTAAAGTACAATATACTTCAAGAAACTTGGTAACGAAGCTCTGATGCCAATTGTGGAAAACTAGAAGGAGGGGTTGAATAGTTTTACCAATTAAAACTTCCTTTTAAACTATTTAGATCTACTTATGTCAATCTATTTGGTTGTGTGTGTTGGATGTTTATAAACAAGCATATAAAGATATGTAATGAAAAGATAAGAGTAAGAAGTATAAAACCACAATGCGAGTATTTATAGTGGTTTGGCTACAAGGACACCTTCCTTGCCCTACTCCACTCCCCGAGTCACCTACTCGAGAGTTCGTAAACAATACACCAATCTCCTTATGGCGGAGAAGCCTTCACAACGTCACCTACTCTTTTTAAGGTACTAGGCTAACCACCGGGTTCTTTCACACCAAGGTGAACCACACCTACACAACGTCGCCTGCCCTTTATAAGGTACTAGGCTAAGTACCTAGTTCTTTCACTCCAATGTGAACTACACCTACACAACGTCGCTTACCCTTTATTAGGTACTAGGCTAAGCACCTAGTTCCATTGCAATGGAGGAACTACTACCACACTACACCAACGACTAATCCCAAAGGAGATCCACTCATTTACAACATCATCAAGGATATCAATATCCTTGGATCTAATACTATTCTATCTTGTACATCAAAACACACCATATCGAATGTACATCTAAGGCACCTTTCACTAATGCCTTTGACTTGATCTACAAGAAACCTTTCACTAATGTCTTGTGTCTTCACTTCTTAAGCACCTTTCACTAATGCTTCTAGTCTTGACTTCTAAGCACCTTTCACTAATGCTTCTTGTCTTGACTTCTAAGCACCTACCACAAGTGCTTATGCTATAGACGATAGATACCCTTCACTAATATCTTCGTCTTGACACTTGAGACATCTTTTACTAATGCCTTCAACACTACACTTCTTAGAAGAAAGAAAGGAATCATCAACAAGAAGACTTCAGTAGCCTTGATGATGAGGAAGCATGGCAACTCATGGACTTGAGCTTGCTCGACTTCAAAGGTGGTGATCTTGCCTTTAAGAGGAACCTAGAAGATCACACAAAACAAAACTACAAACATAGATCTCTTGGATCTGAAGTTAGTGAGTTTTCAACTCAGGGAGAAAGTGTGTTAGAAAGGGGTGAGAAATAACAAAGAAATGGCTCACTATTTATAGAGGAAAAACTCTACTGTTCCCCAGATCCCTTTCACAAGGGATCCGTCTAGCGTTAAGCTAGGGATCCGTGGGACGCTCTCTTTTACCCATGGGTATTTTGGTTATGGGTCATGGGTCATGGGTTGAACCATGGATATTTAGCTAGATATAATGTATCTTTGAGTGCAATGAACTTGGTCACTTGGGTATGGGTTGATCCATGGGTTATAGATATTATACATGTATGATATAAGCATGATGTCATGAAATGGGTTATGGGTCAAGCTCCATGGTTTATCGGCTTTGGGTTGTACCCAACTACATTCAATGTATTTGCCCAATGGGTTGTGATACTTAAGTTTCTACCCATTTATATTACCCAATATACTACATACTAGTTATTGTTAAAGTGATTTAGAAAATCAGTTGTTGAAGGTCACCTCAAGTATATGTAATCGTTAGAAAGCTCGTAGTCGTAGTTATTTAATGTTAGTTAGTATTTAGTTAAGTAACACCGTGGAGGACGGACGGTCTTTACCCATTGTATGCCCGATCCACACCGTAGGAGGCGATTTTGTAAGATACTATAAATACCCTCTACCTCCCAAGGTAGAGGGTTGGAGCTCATAATAAGATTTTACTTTCTCTCACTAAGCTTCCTAAACCTCTAAACTTTCTCTCTAAACCCTAAGTCATACCCATATATACATATGGTTTGATGTGTTTATGAAACCAATATGTTACAAATGGTATCAAGAGCCATGGTTTGATCATCCCTCTTACATGTTCTTGGATTTCTAGTGGTTTTATATGGTTTTTGGGTTTGAAAAAGTTTAGTTGTATTTGCATCATTTGGACTATTTCTAGTGTTAAAGTTTGGATTTTGATTGTACTTCTGTGTTTAGAATCATCATAAGTGGTTAGGTTTTGATTTGGAAGGCTTGAATCATCATGGTTTTGCTGTTTTTGATTTGAAAAGTGGTAGTTTTTGAATATTGTACGAAGCGAGTTACGCCTCGTAGTACTTTTCTTAGAAGCGAGTTGGTTTGTTCTTTGAAGCGAGTTGTCACTAGAGCGAGTTGTCACTTAAGCGAGTTGTCGCTTAAGTAAGTTGCTTTGGAAGCGAGAGCGAGTTGTCTTTTAGCGAGTTATATCTTAAGCGAGTTGTCTTTAAGCGAGTTGTCTTGAAGCGAGTTGGTCACTTAAGCGAGTTGTCCTTAAGCGAGTTGTGTTCTAAGCGAGTTGGTTCTATGCGACTTGTCTATTAAGCGAGTTGTCTACAAAGCGAGAGTTAAGCGAGTTGACCTCAAAGCGAGTTGAGTAGGTGCGACTTGTCTAATACACTACTTGTCTATTGAGACTTGTCACTTCTTAGTGTTACATTTTACGGTTTTCTCTTGATTTAGTAAAATCCCGTGAAAGAATCTATTTCCCGGTTTAATCAAAGAGTTATAAAATCCCGTAGAATCTGTAATCATGTCTACCAACGTGCCTACAATCATCTCTTCAGAGTCGAGGACGTTCAAGCAAGCAGGATCGATACTCGCCCACCCATGTTAGATAGGACCGATTATGACTCATGGGCTCAACGAATCAGTTGTACCGCTTGGGTAAGGAAAATGGGGTTAACATTCTCAAATCAATTGATGAAGGACCATACCAAGTTGAGACTACCAGAGACATACTTGAAACTCACGATGGCTCGGTGACATTAGGATTGGATAGACCAAAGACATATGATGAACTTATCGATAAGGAGAAAAGAGATACGATGTCGATATTAGGGCCTCAAACATTGTACTTGTGGTCTACCAAAGGACATCTACAAGCTAATCAATCACAACATCAAGCCAAAGCATTTTGGGACAATGTCAAGATGCTTCTCTCCGGTTCGTAATTAACTAAAGAAGACAGAGAGTCTCAATCAGTATGATGATTTTGAGAACTTTAAGATGAACCTGTGGGAAAATGTCATCGAATACTATGTGAGGTTCCACAAGCTCGTGAATGACATGAGGAATATCAAAATGACAATGCCAAATATCCACTAAATTCAAAGTTTGTGAACAACATGAATCCCGAATGGCACAAATTTGTCACCGCAATCAAACTTAACAAAGGATTGAGGAACACCAATTATGAGCAATTGTATGCTTATTTACTACAAAATGAGAAACATGATGCGTTTGAGTGAATGATCATGGAAAAGTTCAAGACCAATTATGGAGATGCAAGCTCTTCAAATGACTCAACCGCATTCTACACCAATGTAGGGATTACTACCAAAGCATCACAAGTCATACCCATCGGAAATGGTAACCACAAGCTCATTCCCGATCCAGGTATAAGCCTCCCGATGTCAAGCAATCATGGAACACTTTATCAATCAACGGCTCTTATGGTCAAGCAAAACTTGAATCTCACCCCACACACCAACAATCATCTCGAATCGCATCAAATCTTCACAATCATGCTATCGTTAAAGAAGGAAAGATAGTGGTGCAAAATGTGCAAGGAAGACAAAATGCATACCTTCCACATAATGAGCAAGGAACGTTGGAGCGGATATGGGAATGTTGGAGCCGGATATGGGAATGTTGGTGCCGGATATGGGAATGTTGGCGGTGGTGGTGGATATATGGGTAATCAGAATCATGGAAGGAACATGGCTCAAGGTCAAGTAAAGCCCATTAAATGTTACAACTGTGGTGGAGAAGGACACATCGCAAGGAATTGCACTCTTCCAAAACGTCCACAAAATGCGTAGTACTTGTGGATAAGATGTTGTGGTCCAAGCTCAAGACAGTGGAGCAATGTTGAATGAGGAAGAATTGCTATTTCTTGTCGAGGAAATGCCGAACTTATGATGTCGATGTGGATGAACAACTAAAGGTGGTGGTGGGTCGAACAATCCCAATGCATTTCAAGTCGCAGATCGTGATGCATTTGATTCAGATGTTGATGATGAACCAACCGCCTGCACCATCTTCATGGCTAATATCTCACCAATGGTAACTCCAAGGGCTTCTTCACCTAAACAGCCACTCCTTCCGTGGAATCTATCATCTCGTAGGTATTAAAACTATACGATGATGTTGATGTGCAAAAGATGCACGACAAAGTACAATCAATCGAAATTATTGAATCGATATTGAAAATATGGGTAATATCAATGTTGTCCCATATGAGCAATATGTGAAACAAAATGAAAGTGAAATTGTACCAAGTAATGCATCTTTCGCATCAATGATGACTATATTTTGATGAATTCACCGCATGTGCCCTCGATGATTCTATTATTTCGAACTAAACGCCTATAAAGAACAAGTTGCTATATATGAACAACGCTAAGTTCGAATTGACCACCCGTGTGAGCAGGAGATGGATAACCAAATACGCACAGCTTATTAGAAAAGTAATTTTAGAGAAGAAATGTTAAAACAAGAGTTAAACTCCTTACAAGAAAAGCTTACAAAACTCAGTAGCAAAAGCAAGAACTTCAAGAAAATGTTAAAGTGCTTAAACAAGAATTTAATGCTAAGGAATCAAAACTTTGAATGACTTTTCCAATCTAAAAACGTTGAAAATAAACTTGAAAACAAACTGTACATACAAGGGAACACCATTCGATCGCTCACATGATCACTAAGCACGAGTCTTAAGCGATAAGCATAGTATTCCCTAGTAGAGGAGCCAAACCCGAGTATCGTAAAAGGCTAAAGCTCACCATACGATTGTATATGATGGAAATGAGATCCTCAAGCCTAGGCAAACACCATCATGTATTGGAAGCACGGAAGAGGATAGAAAATTAGAAGATGCCTCTAGGAGAAAATGGATAAGAAGCTAAAAGATCCTTGTGTGTAAAAGCAAAACATAACGGATCAAACCCCATGATTACACTAAAGAAAATTGGATTTCCTCAACAAGTTTAAGCCTCAAACTCAATTAACCCCGTAACAAGTTTTTGGAAAAAGACATGGATAAGCAAAAAGCAAATGTACTTGTTGAAACAAACACTCCCTTAGGAAAGTGCCTCCACCATCGTGTATCCTCCGAATACACCAATGCATTTAGTTCCTAGAACTCTTCCCACTAAGAGCAAGACCTTAATCACCTGTATGTTGTTTATCAACTATTCGTTGATTTTGAGAAGACATGTAAGAAGAGAATCACACCCCTGTGGATAATCAAGGGAAAGGGTTTTGAGCAAACTAAAGAATGCTATTTAACCGAGGTCATGCCTTTCTTTAAACAATTAAAAATCAATTTGAGAGTCTTCAAAAGGGATAGACTCGTAGATTAAAGAAATGGAAAAGGAATTTGATGAAATGATAGTTGAGGTCAATAATTATGAACGGAACTCAAATATAATGAAATTGAAAGGAAGAATCGCATATCTTAAATGAGAACTTGATATCGAGTTGTGTGGCTCAAGATGTGTTTTATATCGTTACTAAGTATTCTATTATCGCTTCTCAATTTCATGAATTATCCGTTGCTTTGAAAGTTTCCCATGATCGTGTCATTGAGCTTGAAAACAAAAACTCAAAACTAAATGAGAAAATTGACCAGATGATCACGATAATTTGGTAAAACACTTTTCTAAGTCGGAAGTTGAACATTTTGATTTGCAACTAAAATATCAACATCTCAAAGAAAATGTTAAAACCTCAAACATCAAGATATCCTCGGATGTTCCGTAGTTTGATGCGCTTTTGAAATAAACAAACGTGACGAACAGATTCGAGCTCACTGTAACACGATCATAAAGTTGAAAACCCAAATTTCACAATTAAAGGGTGAAAAGAACAATGTGACTGGCTCCCAAATGCCTCCTCCTTTAGATTCTCAATTTTCTCAAAACTTTCATCTTCAAAACATCATTAACGTATTACAACAAGAAAATGAGAGTTTTCTAGAAGAAAATGAAAAGGTCAAACGACACTTCAAAGAGTTATACGATTCAATGAAAGTCACTCGTGACAAGAACAATGAAAAAATAACTTTGTTATAAAAGGAAATTGAGAATCAAGAGTCGTAAAAGGAAAATGCCACTTGTCTTTAATGAGAATGTTGCATCAAAGGCATCCGCAGATTCTAAATATACCGTGATCATTAAATACATTCCTCCTCATCTTAGAAATAACGAACTTGTGTTTCATAACTATTTCTGCCACCTTAAGGATAGTCTAGAATGTCTCCGTGAGATTGTAGAAGAGGATCACATAAATAAGCCACTTGATAGTGAAATTAGGTATGCATGCTTATATGCCAAACGATCTCAAGAGCTGTTAGAATGCTTAAGAGCAACATGCCCTAAATCCTTATGTGAGAAAGATAAAGATGTGATGCCTTGTTCTATGCCTAGTGCTAAGTATGCAACCCATTCTATGCCTTATTCTATGCCGAAAGTCAAGCATGTGAGCTTTGATGTGCCTATAAGTACTTCGATCCCAAGACTTCTAGATCGTGAATGCAAAAGTAGCAAAACCAACTAATGTTCCCATAATTCCTCTACAGAGTAATCATGGTACAAAAGCAAGCGGTCAAAGCCTCCGTGCAATACAAAGCAAGATAGGACCTCGCAAGCTAAGAGTGATCAATGGAAGAGAGTAGAAGACCACCCTAGGAACATTAAGTTTGATTTGAATAAAACGAATCGTGTTGATTCTAGTATTAGCTATAAGCGCATCGTAATTAATTCAAATTCGCTACTATTTGCAAAACATGTAATGAATGCTTGATTTTGGTATTAATCATGAATGTGTTGTGAATGAGATGAGTAATATCGCAAAATTTCCGTTAAAATGGTTAACACTAGACAACAGGATAAAAAGGTCAAGACCAAGGAGGAAGAGGGCTAGAAAACATTGGAAACCAACAGAAGAAAATTTAGTAATGTAGGTTATCATTGGATACCTAATGGTCAGAATTCAATCTTAATGAGTTGTGCCCTAAATTATCTAGATCAATGCCCATTAGGAAATGGATGCCCACCGTAGAACTATACCTTTAAGAAGTGAACATACTTTGAATAGATCTATCGCTTCTACTAGCCCGAGCATCTACCTCTAATGATTGTATTGACTATGTTTCGATGTGGATGTTCCAATCTCATTTTCTAACCAAGTGGAACCCATTCTTGCATGGGGATCCCAATTGTCCGCTTATCCATTCTTGTCTGTGTTCAACCGCAGTCGCTCAAATCGTTATGTGGTACCGGACTCAGTCGCTCCAAGCATATGACCGAGATCGCCATGCTCATGAACTTCGTGAGTAAATTTATTGGGACCGTTAGATTCGGAACCACCATTTTGGGGCAATTATGGGTTATGGAGATTATGTTGGTTGGTGATAGTGTAATTTCCTGGTATACTATGTTGAAGGTCTTGGTCATAATTTGTTTTTGTCGGTCAATTCGCGATTCCGATTTAGAAGTGGCTTTTAGAAAACATACTTGTTTCGTTAGAGAACTTGATGGTGTGGAACTTTAAGAGGTACACGTGGTACAAACTTATACACCATCTCTATCGAAGATATGATGAAGTCTTCTCCAATCGCTTGTTGTCAAAGGCTTCAAAACAAAGTCATGGTTATGGCATCGCTCGCCTCAATCACTTGAACTTGGCACCATTAATGACCTTTCCGTAAAAGACCTAGTAAGAGGCTTACCAAGATTAAAGTATGAAAAGATCATCTTTGTTCAAGATGCCAATTGGGAAAAAGCAAGAAATATGCCCACAAACCCAAACCCGCAAACTCGCTTATGGAAGTTCTTCATACTCTTCATATGGATTTGTGTGGACCCATGAGAGTGCAAACAATTAATGGAAAGAAGTATGTGTTAGTCGTTGTTGATGACTACTCGATTCACTTGGGTTAAGTTCTTGAGGACAAAGGATGAAACCCGGATGTCATCATTAAACTTATCAAACAAATTGCAGTTCGACTTAACAAGATCGTTAGAATCATCCGAACGGACAATGGAACCGAGTTTGTTAACAAAGAACTAAGTCAATTTTATGAAAGCATTGGAATCACCATCAAAGAAGTGTTCCACGAACTCCTCAATGTAACGGTGTAGTTGAAAGACTAAATCGAACTCTTGTGGAAGCCGCAAGAACTATGCTAATTTACTCAAAGGTTCCAATGTTTCTCCGGGTCAAGCCATTGCCACCGCTTGCTACACCCAAAATCGCTCTCTCATCCACACCACTCATGGAAAAACTCCATACGAACTTGTCCACAATAGAAAACCTGATCTCTCTTTCCTTCGTGTGTTTGGTGCTTTGTGCTATCCAACGAATGATGGTCAAGATTTAGGTAAATTAAAAGCTAAGGCGGACATTGGAGTATTTGTAGGTTATGCACCAAACAGGAAGGGTTACCGAATCTACAACAAAAGAACCCGAGATATCATGGAAACTATTCACGCCACGCTCGATGAGTCGATCGGGCAAATGGCTCCAGGACAATCAAGTTCGGACCCGCATCTCAACATTCATTAAGTAATCCCATTAGTTCTTCTCTTGTACCTAACCCTCACAAGCAATTCCATATGTACCCCTTCGAAGATGATTTGAAGAAATTGTTTGATCCAATGTTTGATGAACACTATGAGCCTATTGCTAATGATCACCAAATCCATCAACAGAGGCTGCCCTAACCCACCAACGAGATAACCCTTCGCTTTATGTCATTGAGTCAAGAAGCGCCTATTGCAGATCACTCATCCTCATCATCAAATCCTCAATCATCGAGTGTACATCATGGAAATGTTTCGCACCTATGATGGAGATAACCCTTTGCTACTCCCCAAGATGCTCCATTTGAGAACATATTTGCTCTCGAACCAACTTCGTAACCATCTTCATCGGAGATCCAAACTCGCTACTTCAGCCTCAACAACAACCACACGAACACCTTAGAAAATGGACACATGACCATCCATTGGACAACATCATTGGAAACCCTTCTCGTCCAAGATCCACTGTAAACAACTTGCAACCGATGCCTTATGGTGCTTCTTCAACTCCGTACTATCTAAGGTCGAACCAAAAGACGTTAAACCGCCATGATGAAGAACCGGTTCAATGCCATGCAAGAAGAAATTCATGAGTTCGATCGACTAGATGTATGGGAATTAGTACCGCCCCGATCGTGCTATGATCATTGCTCTAAAGTGGATCTTCAAAGTAAAACTTGATGAGCATGGTGATGTGCTAAAGAACAAGGCTCGATTGGTTGCAAAAGGATACCGCCAAGAGGAGGGTATTGACTTTGAAGAATCATTTGCTCCAGCTTGCACGATCGAGGCAATCGAATCTTCCGGCTAACGCCGCAAGTAAGAACATGGTAGTCTATCGATGGATGTAAAGACGGCTTTTCTTAACGGAGATCCGAAAGAAGTAGTATACGCCACCAACTCAAGGTTTTGTGAATCCGAGCATCCTACTCATGTCTATCGCTTGAAGAAGGCCCTTTACGGTTTGAAGCAAGCTCCAAGGGCATGGTACGACACGCTATCGAAGTTTCTTGTATCTAATGGATTCAAAGAAAGGAGCAGCTTGATCCGACATTGTTCACCGTAAAGTCGTGCAAACACTTAATTCATGTTCAAATCTATGTTGATGATATTATTTTTGCCTCGACTGACCCCAATGAATGTGACCGTTTTTCTAAGGAGATGGGCTCCAAATTTCAAATGTCAATGATGGGACAAATGTCATTTTTCTTGGGATTACAAATTTCACAAAGTCCCGGAGGCATTTTTATCAATCAATCTAAATATGCTAATGAAATCTTAAAGAAATTTGGATTTGATTCTTGTGACCTGTTGACACTCCCATGGTGGAGCGTACTAAACCGGATGAGGACCACTGAGGATCATGGTTGACCAAACTAAATATCGTAGTATGATTGGGTCCCCGATGTACCCATCGCCAAGAGACCGACATTCTGTTCGTTGTATGCATGTGTGCTAGATACCGTGCTAAGCCTACCAAAAGCACCTTGAAGCGGTTAAACGGGTCTTTCGGTATCTCCAAGGAACCATCAACATGGGACTTTGGTACCAAGGACACCGGTATGTCACTAACAACCTATGCAGATGTCGACCATGTGGTGTCAAGATACACGTCAAGCACGCCGAGGTGCTCGTTTTGGGTGATAAGCTTGTGAGTTGGTCTTCAAAGAAACAAATGAGTACTTCTATATCCTCTACAGAGGCGAATACATAGCCATGTCATCTTGTTGTGCTCAAATCCTATGGATGAGATCCCAATTATCCGACTATGGCTTTGAATTCAACAAAATCCTCTTGTATTGTGATAACAAGAGTGCCATTGCTCTCTCATGCAACAACGCTCAACATTCAAGAGCAAAGCATATCGACATTCGACATCATTTCATCGTGGAGCAAGTGGAGAACGGTGTGGTGGAACTATATTTTGTGAAGACCGAATATCGCTAGCGACATCTTCACCAAAGCTCTTCCTAGAGAACGTTTTGAGTTTATCCTTCCACGACTTGGTCTAAAGAGTCTACAACCGAACACTCAAACGCCTTCAAGAGGAAGACGAGGAGTAAAAGTTTTTCTTCATCCATCTCTTGTACAAAAATATAAAACCCACAAAAAGAAAATAGAAAATATAAAATTTCAAAAATCTATAAAAATCGAAAATCTTTTATAATCTTTTTCTATTCTTCGATAACATCTACGGTCTTTGATTTGTCACCTAAGAATGACACGGGTCTTTAGATGAAGTTCGATTGTATATAATTTTTATTTTGAGAGAATGAAAACAAAGGTTTATAGTCATTTCAGATCGCACTCCGCTTTTAAAAGAAAGAACAGAGCCATGCTTTATCTTACTTTTCAAATCTCATGCTCGATTCTAAAACAAATGTTTGTCACCAAAAGACAAATGTTTCCTTCACAAATATTTTTCCTTCTATAAATTCTTCGAAAAATATTTGTTATCTAATGAAAACTAAATAGCTTTGAAAAATAACTCGGACTCAATTTTTGAAAATCATCTCGACTTGTCATTTGTCAAAATCTCTATCTCTCAATCAACAACTTATGTCATTGATTGAGGGAGAGAATGATTTCAATTAAATCAAAAAGGTTATTTGTCAAACAATTACAATGTCTTATACAATTGGTTCAGACCTTGGCTAATGTTATGTTTTCATAAGATACTTAAGCATGCTTGAACATTGGAGTTTAAAGTCTCAAAATCTGATCCTTATTAGTTAAAATATTTTTCAAAAGCAAGTCACAATTCTCCTCCAAAGTTTTCAAAATTAATTTAAATCAATAGAGATCACAAATCTCAATGGATTTGAAAATTGTGATCGGGGGAGAATATTGTGATTTAAATTGGATTTAAACTGATAATTCGATAAATGGTTTTGTAAGTGATTAGCAAGCTCTCCTCCCTACATGTGCCAAACGATTTCAAATTTTCCATGCACATGTTAAGGGGGAGCATCTATATCAAACCAAAAAGGATTGAAACGTGATTGATTTGTCTCTAAGTGTGTGTTCTCCTAAATGTGCAAAATACTTTCAATCTCGATGCACATATTGAGGGGAGCAACTTTTGAAAACCACATCCTTTCCCAAAATTATCTTTAACAAAGTATTTAAAATACTAATTTTGATCGGGAAAGTGATGTCGATATTTTTAGAAAATGTTGATCAAAGAAGTGAATTCTTTCTCTTGCCTCCATGTGCCAAAACGATTTCAAACATACGATGCACATGTTGAGGGGGAGCTTTTTCTGAAATATCAAAACAATTCAGGTACAAAATGCTTTGATCATAGATCACAAGTACCGGATTGATTATTCAAACGGTTTTCGAATGGTTTCAATGGCGTAAGAACAATACCAAAAGACCGACCAAATTTATTTTATGCATGGAGATATAAGGATGGTTAGGTTAGGTATTCGCTCCCACGATCCCGCCAGATCCGGAGGGATCTACCCAGGACAATCCACTAGATAGTGTAGAAGTCCTTAGGTATGATGAAAAAGGAGAAAAATGAGAAATGGGAAGAGTGCGGATCGAGATAGAGCTAGAATCGAATAAACCCAACAAGGTTCTAGTTATGAAGTCTCGTAAGCAATCAAGGGGTTGAAGAATGAAAAGAAATGAATGTGAAAAGGGTGAAAAGAAATAGCCTCCATTAATTCAACCTTAGGCGTAAACCGGTTCAATACATATGCTACCGGTGGTTACTAAGGTAACACCTAGTATTGAAGACAAGACGTCATGGACCCAAAGGACGCACCGCACTACAACTTCCCAAGCTACTCAAGTTCCTCTTAAAAGGACTTGTTTCATTCTCACGGGAACCTACATTATCTATCGACTTTCTTAGAGATTGTTGATATTGAAGAAGGAGACCTCTCCCTAGTCTCCCAAGATAGGAACCAAATGTGCACTATTGAGTCTAGAGCCACGAGATCATCAATAAATCTCATTAGGACACAAAATTAATGAAGACTTGTTGTTTCACACAATGTGGAAAGTGAGATTATATCTTAAGAGTCCCACGATTATCCTTGTGGTATTGCCGTAACATCCGAGTGATATGTAAAATATTCACGATGAAGATGGAAATCCTTCTAGAGCCAACATCAAACAAGCTCTTGGTAGGTAACATGTGAGATCTATCCAATAGATCAAACTTGTGACAACCGGATTGAAACAATGGGCGATTCATTATTGAATCAACCTTGGTCCAGAAATGGATTGACGGATACCTTTGAAAACCGGTCGTTGTGCTTAAAATTCTTTTTCTAGCACATCGATCGTGTATTAATATTTCAAAATAAAAGGTGTTTATGATTGATAATTGATTTTCCTTAAAACCTTCGTTGTATTGCAAAAACACTTTATATTGAGCAAGACACGATTGTTTTTCAAATCTCTTTTCATCAATCGCTGAATCTCAATTGTTGGTTCACTCACTCCGTGTTGTCTTCTTTGAGACGTTCCGGTTTGAGAACGGCTAGAGCAAACCGCGAAACCCCGTCAAGGAGATTCTTAGGAATTATACCGATCACAGCAAGATTTGTATCGATCAACGGGAACCATGGGCCGTGTACCTCAATTCAACGAAAGTGATCAAAGACACTTTCGCACTTTATTGCTAATCGCTGTATGTAGGTACACCCAACGCTTGCAATGATCGTAATTGAGAGGTCAATCCATAGCCGCATGCTCACACAACACATTCATTTCTAAAGAAATCATGATAAGTGCATCAACGACTGATATTTTCACTCCATGCTTCGCTACGCCGCAAATATCATGAATCAACTAAAGCTTCCGCTACTCGATGAGAAGAAATCATGATCCGTAATGTGAGCATGTCGGTCCAATGTCACAACATCACATAATGTCAACACTACAAAGGAAGAGTCGAGATTCATGGTAGCCGATGATCTCAAAGTCGGCTCAAAACTCATCATCACGTGGATCGCTTAAAGACCTCCACTTGGATTAACCAAACATGCAAAACATGAAGAATCAAAGACTACGGGCTAATCGAGCAAAGAACTTAATCAAGAATCCTAGAACAATCAAATGTAATATCTGTTTGTATTCATTGTAAGTTGAGGTGACTCTCCTTGGGGAGATTGTTAGGATTTAGAAAATCCAGCTTGTTAAAGTGTCGGTCACCTCAAGTATATGTAATCGTTAGAAAGCTCGTAGTCGTAGTTATTTAATGTTAGTTAGTATTTAGTTAAGTAACACCGTGGAGGACGGACGGTCTTTACCCACCTGTATGCCCGATCCATGCCCGTAGGAGGCGATTTTGTAAGATACTATAAATACCCTCTACCTCCCAAGGTAGAGGGTGGAGCTCATAATAAGATTTTTTTTTCTCTCACTAAGCTTCCTAAACCTCTTAACTTTTCTCTCTAAACCCTAAGTCATACGCCCATATATACTATGGTTTGATGTGTTTGTGAAATCCAATATGTTACAACTATGACTTGTCCAAAAGCAAATGGCTTTTGGTAAAGACTAATCAAATCCGTTGATAGCTGATGGTTTGCTAAAAATCATATGGTTATCAATGTACCATGTTTTTACACACAGAACATTGGCTACTCCAATAGTAATGACTAATTGGTAAAGAGACATCAAATCCATTAAGTTTTCTATGATTCACCTCTCACAGGAGTTAACACACCTGGATGTGATGAGAATAGCATGAAATTTTTATGAATTGATGTACATACAATCATAGTTGCAGAAAAGAGTAAGGAGTGCTGATATTTTGCTGATTGGATGTTGCACAGATCACACAAGGAAGTATATTCAAATATGCAGCACAAAGATAATTCTAAGATCCTCATAAAGTACAAAGAACTCGAAGTTCACAAGTGAAGATCAAGTTAGGGGAGGATTGTAGGGAATTATAATTTCTAAAATAGATTTAAGTCTTGTTTAAATCTGTTTAGTATTAATTCTATTAGTATGATAGTTAAGTCTGGTAAGACAGAATTAAGTCTGTTAGTGTTAAGTCTGTTAGTTATGTCTACCAATACTAATGTGGTTAAGTCCGCGTAACAAAGTGTTGATAGTTAAGTCTCATTTATGATAAAAACAGAATAGTTTGTTAGAGTTATATTAGGAATGGATATGTACGCGTAGAGATATCTTAGGAAGAGATATATTTACCCTTCTACAAGTCTTGTAGTCAATTAGGGTTCTTTGGTGTATAAAAGGATCCCTAAGGTATTAGGTTAAGGGACAAGTTGTAAGCCTTAACCATTGATCAAGTAATGAATAGAAAATACGAAGTTAGTTTATTATTGTGTTCTTCATACTTTTTGTGTTAAATTTCTGCATTAACACATTAAGCATTTGTTAAGAGTTCTTCACATAGTAAATTTGGATTTATTCAAGTTTACTATAAATTATACAAAGGCTATTTAGATCCATAACTTTTGGACCTACATTATTGTTAGAAGACAAGAAATACACGGTTTAATAAAAGTTAGACCACTTTAATTTTCAACAATTCAAAAGGAATATTTCGTTACTAAATTCTTTTTTTTTACTATAAAAGAAAAGTGAACTATTATTTTGAGATATCAAAAAAGAAAATGTTTGACTATTATTTTGAAACAGGAAAAGTAAACTACAACAATCACTCAAACATCCATATATTGGTTCTTAATACTGAATATTGTCAGAATAATTACAATAGCTTTTAAAGATGAAAGAAAAAGGATATGAGTGTCACGCTATTACAAACGCTAAAAAGGATATTTTTACCTTTCTTCTATTACATGTAACAAGGATGGTGATGAAGCCGCCGCGCTGCGGCGGGGCATTTTATATTTATCGATATACCTGCCGAGTGCCAAATTGTCCAGAATGTTGTCGATGTGGTGACCTCAGAGAAAGCTGATTGGATCACAAACAGCGGTAACGACACTAACGTCATCGCACACTGTGAGCCAATCACTTTCTCCGAGGTCGTTAAACGACGCCGTTTCCACTGTCCTGCAAAGAAAAAAGAAATTCTGTTTACGTTTCTTGTAAAGTATTTTTTAAAATATAAATGGTTTGGTTATTTATGTGATATATTGGTAGTTGGGTTGTATATATATAATAAAGACTAATGAATATTATCTTGTCATAGGCAAGTGTCAGAGGAATATGGCTACATGTGTTGTTAATATAGTATGTGTGAATTTGCTTTATAGTACATGTGTAGGTTGAGTAATGCCTGTATTTGTATACTTTATATATTTTAATGTGTGGGCATTTACGTAAGTCAAAAAAATTATATTCTTTCAGAATGTACCTGCATGATAAATGCAAGCTAAATAAGATGGCGCGTATACCAGTCGGATCCGAATAGCATAAACACACGGAATCTATATTAATTCACATCCTAGATTATTAGAAATGCACTGTGCAGTGACAATGCGTTAGTTCTTTGTTACATATAAAAAGAGTCGTAATGGTAGGTGCTAGACTGCGGTAATTTATATAGGGTCATTACTCGCAGTAAAACTGTTGTCGCTAAGGCTAAGCCGCTGAAATAAGCAAGATGTAAGCAATGCTATTCTTGCCGGCTCTTTTTTGCGACTGCAGGTGGGTGATCTATCGGTTCGGATTTCAGTAGCTGCCTGCAAGCAGATGTTTTTGTGGCTTGTATTTTGGTGGTGGCTTCTTGCACCTCAGGGCTTGCCCCTATGGTACCCGGATCCGATACCTGCAAGAGTTCAGTAGAAGGTGGTGTAGTAGGAAGCGTAAGTTGTGAGCCTTCAAAAGCGGTCTCTGTGGTAGACTCAGCTGATACGGGCACGGTAGTGGATGCAGGAGGTGTTACTAGAACGGTATCCGCCAACGTAGCAGTTTCACTAACCCTTTCTGCCTCGTCTTCAGGACCAGTAAGATAAAGTACTTCGTTTGCAGATTCCATGGATGGTTGCTCAGTAGCTTGCTCGTGTTGAGGTGGTGGTAGCAAGTACTGCCCGCTTTCCATTACTGTGTCGAGTATGTATACCGGATTTTCCTTGGTTGATTCCGATGCAAAATGCAATTGAAACAGATGAGTTGTTCCTCCAAGGTCATTTAGTACTGGAGGCAACGTATACGGGTCAGTGTGCCCCTCTTGTGATACAACCTTACTGCATTCAGTCACCAATGAATGTGCCTCGCTGCTAAAGCATGTTAGTGTTAGTGTTCCAGTTTCATCGGCGATAGACATTCTGAAGCAATAGCTGGAAAACAGACACGGAATAATTATGAGATAACGATATGGATGCAGTTATGATACTGTCGCGGGTTACATTGGTAGTGACATTAAAATTGAAGTAAGAAAATACAGACATGTAATCTTTTGCTTCCTGGGGTTCTGGTTGTTTGCAGTGGCCTTGAAGGCGATCTTCAAAGATTTTTTGTCGACAGTCCGTGCACCGACGAAAATACCAGGCTCTTCGGTGTGCACGTATGCGACGGTTGCGACAACAGTGAACCTAACATTCTGATAAGATGACGAAGCATTTAGCCTATTTTGTATGAACTTTATTTTTTGTATAAGGTAAGAGGCTAACCATCTGGTTGCGTGGATCTTCACGGAGCAACTCGTCTATCGTTGTCCTGTTTCTTAACTTTTCCTGTTCGATGTCATCATATCGTTGTGACCGCACATTCTGTATAACTGGTGGCACAAGTAGCTCAGCATACCTGAGAAAGAATCACATATGGATTGGCATGGTTGAAAGAATGGAACCATAGCACGTAAAATTTAGAAGACGTGCCATTAGTAGAGTAAGAGGCGGCTGCTAATGCAAAACTGTTGTACAAAGGGCGGCTTACATGCTAAGTATGTAGTCAGTTTCCGGAGTTGCTGGGTTTAGGTAGTAGGAAGTCGCAATAGTGCTCGATAGTTGCAGCCCTGTGGAATTGAGTATGCTAATCAGAATGACTCGTTTGTGAGTAATAGAATGTATAGCGAATTACAATACCATTACCTCCGTATGTTCTGACCCAGCAAGAGCTAACGGCCATGACCGTTGGCTTAGGCTCCTTCTCGTAAGCATCGGTATCGAAGTCGCGTGCTTTTTCATTCCAAAGAGTGAAGCGGACAGTATTTCCCCTGTATCATAATAAATGGATTAGTTACTGTTTAGCTGAAGATGGTAGGTACGAAGATAAGCAGGTATCAATTACTCCAGGTTTCGGAGAACGATGTCCCTCCATATCACCGGTCGCTGGTTGCCAACGCCCGGTTGCCGCAAGTCGCCCACATGGAGTACACAACCAATGTAATCTGCACGTAACCAATGTGTGATGAGAGCATGTAACTGTAATGTAGTAATCGTGTGTACTTTTTATACCTGTTATGATGACATCGTTGCGGTCAGCTCGCAGCGGGAGCTCGTCGTACGATGCAAAGTTAAAGTGATGAGCGGGGAAATGACCTTCGGAAAATGGTTGGACGTCAGTTAATTTTCCAAGCATGAGTATAAAGTTGTTTGGAAGAGTTTGCATCCATTTTTTAGCATCTTGCAAGCCGAAACCGGTGATTGTGTATGCGGAGCCTATTTGAAGAGTATTCTCAAAACGGTTACGTTCCCGAGGTTCCACGTTTGCCTGGATTGCTCCCCCCTAGAAAATAAGCAGGGTACTTGGTTAGTGATCTGGCTTTAATCTATACATGTAATAATAAATTTGACCTACACATATTACCATCTGATCAAGCAAAATGAAGGTTAAGACTGCTGGTTTTGCACCCCGGGCAGAAATCACGGTCCATTTCCGATATACTTTGACACGGACAGCTTTTTCGATGTCTAATGGTTTAATATTCCCAACACCTACTACTTGCACAGAAGCAACAGTTTTTTTCCCTGCGGATTTAGCAGCCGCAGCTAGATCATGGCTGGTTGACATTTTGCTGCACACAAAGTAACAGGCATTAAAAATCATCAGTGGCCAATGTCAGAAATAAAACAAAACATAAAGCTGGAAGATGCAAATCACAGAAATGCAAGATGGTGACATGCACGTAACAGTGGCTGGTAAGTGCCAGTAATAAATGCCACGCTATACGTTTACCTTAACACGAAAACCATATTGTTATCACATACGAACAGACACATAACGGTTGTGTGTAGCAATTCATACATCGGGTCACGGAAACCTTGGCACACATTCTAAAACTCCACCTAAACACATGAACATAGTCTGTGTAACAACGCGCCATTGGATTGATGAGAACAAAAGCATGTTTTCCCCTTGTGTGCAGATCTGCGCATACAGGTATGAAATACGAACATAACGAAGAAGTATATGTATTGTTAAAATTATAACGGTTGTTCTAAACTACGTAACCTCCTATGTAAAGGTACCGATGCGTGCGCCGTAAGTAGCCTAGGAAATCTGTGCAGATATGGGCGGTAAAGCAAGTACTGAATAAACCAAAAGAAAGACAGCCTGTGTATTTAAGACGTAGATAGAGCAAACACGAAGACCACATATGTGAGACGGAACTACCGGTATACTATTATGATACACGACAACGGTAAAAAAACATAGAACAACATCCGTATTTGTCATGAAAAAAACCTCGTCTCCGACAATGTTTTCTAGAAAATCCCTGTAAACGATATTTTTCGTTGTATTTGATGGCCTGCTTGGTTGATCGGTAGCCAATATTCTTAACCCTTCAGGGGACGTTGCTCTTGAAAGCGCCACGTATAGCTGTCCATGCCCGAATATCGGGTCAGGCAGATAGATGCCTATCCTATTCAGAGACTGGCCCTGACTTTTGTTAATAGTCATTGCGTAGCAAACCTTTATCGGAAATTGTTTCCTCTTGAATATGAACGGTAGCTGCTTTTCTCTGTTAAATAGCATTATTCGGGGAAGAAAGACTTTTTGTAACATTCTCGTGCCTGTGACAATTCTAGCTTCTATGACCTTAGCAAGCATCTGCGTAACGATCATGCGGGTGCCATTACACAGACCCCCTACCAGATTAAGATTTCTCAACAGCATTACCGGCGCGCCTATTTTCAGTTCAAGATTATGTGGCGGAATACCGGAGAACGACAATGTATTCAGATACTCCGTTGGATATAGCAACTTCGTTGCCCCGCCGTCATTATTCCGAGGTATGGCTTCGTCGTTGCTCACGTAGGTATGGCCAACGCCAGATAACATTTTCAGTACATCGGCATTTATCAAATCGGCGGTGTCATTTCTAGGACAAATTATAGCTCTTTCTTGCAACGCCTCAGCTGTCGGTGCCTGTAATATATGGTCATCGTATATAAAATGTATAAGTTCCTGCCTTCCGTTTTCAGTATCAGGCAAACGATACGTGTCTGGTATATGTATCCATGAAGTGTTCTTTGGATCTGTGTTGTCCGGTTGGCCAGCTACACCGTTGCCGATATCGAGCAACCACTGAGAAAAAAGCCTGATATTGAGATTTTGTTGTGGCGACGCAGATTGCCTGTTGAGCCGCATATTTTCTGTTAAGGTATGAACCTTGAAATACTTCCACAGGTAAGATTGCGTAATGCAAGAAGATATGATTTGCTCCTTAGTAGCCTTTTTCTTCACCGGAAGCGTTTGCCTAAAGTCGCCGCCCAAGATAACCGATTTCTTGCCAAAGACATCAAACGGAGTATCAAGTAGATCGCGCAAAGTCCTGTCAAGAGTCTCGAAACATCTGCGTTCACTCATGGGGGCCTCGTCCCAGATGATGATATCGGTCTGTATAAGAAGATCAGCTAACTGAGTATGTTTCTTGACGGTGCACATCGATTCGTTTGTAAGATCGAGCGGAAGCTTGAACCTTGAGTGGGCGGTACGGCCTGATGGCAGCAGAAGCGAAGCGATACCGGAGGACGCCACCGCTAAGATGATCTTCCGCTGTGCTCTAAGTGCGTAAATTATACTTTTCCATACATACGTCTTTCCTGTTCCTCCGTGGCCGTATACAAATATAAGTTCTTGCCTATCATTTGCCACCGCGTCAGTAACGGTGTCAAAAAGGCTTCGTTGCTGAGTGTTCAGGTTCGGCAATAGATTGTCCCTTTCACGGGACATGATTTCTGGGTCATGATTCCTCTCTTCCATAAGTGTTCTATTACTAAGGATGACCATCAAATCAGGCGGAGGCAAATGCAAACCAAAATCTGTGACCGATTTCCCGTAGAAACTGAGAATGCCTTCTAGATCGTACAAAATTCCACCTTGCAATTCCTCGTCATTTAAATTGACTTCAGGCATATGCAAAACCGCTGATAACATCCTAGGCACGTCGTCGCTCATAAGTCGCCAGTGTTTATTCCAGAGAAACAGAGGGCTAGTGACGTCACAGAAAATAAGAATCTGAGCAAAAAGCTGTCTAAGCTCTGCTGCTGATGCTAGCAGTGCAGCCTCCACCATAGCGAGCGACCACTCTCCATCCCCAGCCAATAAACCCATCGCTTCACATGCGGCTCTGTTGGTCGGATAAACGTAATCATCTACTGTACGTATCCCCGGAAAAGACGTGCAGCCTTTCTGATGGCATAGCAAAAGCCTTTGATAAAAGAGGTCCCCTGCACTTGGGTGGATATACGCTAGGCGGCCGATAGAAGGCCTGTTAAGATTACATCTTGGCGACCAGTACTTTGGCGTGCTATTCCAAACAAACTCAGAGGGTAACTGTAGGTATGTTAGATGACGGCCAAGAGTAGAATAAGCATTAAAATCTAGCCATTGTGTGAGCGTCGTTTTCTTATTACTCGGATTCTCTACAACTGATTCCAACGATTCTGATGTTCTGAAGATGACGCGCTGCATATTCTCTAGATGAACAGCTAATATCTATGCAGGCGGATCTCTGTAGTGAATATCGAAACCGAATATTCGCCAGCACGCTTCGTGCGGCCCGATGTACCTCGCATCCAGATAATTTTTTATCTCATCGACCGTCACAGCGGGCGCTCTGCTGGTCGAAGCCACATCCCCGACAGATCTTGTAATCTGTGTGACTATCCTATTCGCACCCTTAGAAATGTACTTGAATAAGTACTTAATTAACATTGTCCATTCGCAATATTCCACGTTGATATGTGCGTAGAACCTTCTTAGAAGTGGCATATTGTATGGCACCACATAACCGTTGTCAAGCTGAACATTTTGCCTCAACGTAACACCACCCGTATGCCGCCTACGATAATGTACATACCCTTTCTTGTCTACAGACGTAGCATTACAGTAGGGTTTTGGAAATCCTTTGGAACACGCATCCCCTCCTTTCATACACACAGCCAACGGATTTGCTATACCACACGGGCCATGCATCATTAATTCTGTGACAATACGGTACCCTTCCGGATCCGACTCCCTATCTGTCACACCCTCGCCGGAGGCGGAAACGCGAGGTGTAACGGAAGGGAACATAAGCACAAGATAATAGAACATACCAACATTTATATTTAAAAGAAAGAGTACACATTTACAATACTAGTTTAGCCGTCATCGGCAAATATATTACAAGCTTAGTTCTCAAAATATTATGTTCTATTACATAATGATTTGTAGCAACAAGTGAAAACTTCTTCATGCAAGACTTGATAGAAAAGCTTACTAACGATCACCTGAAATGCATGAGAGGAAAAACGGGTCAACTATGAAAATAGTTGGTGAGTAAACACGTTTAGTGAAATAAGAAAACTCGTAAGAAAATATACAAAGCTTTCGGTCAACGAAAAATAGTTCTCAAAGCAAAGGCATTGTGTATCCACTCGGCCCAAATTCGCCCATACAAAACTTGCAACCCTGTGTACACAACCCATTGCACAAAAATTATAGCGCGTCAAGTAATCAAGGGTAAGTGGTCATAATAGTTCCCAATATGGTACCACGTATATAAAAATTCAGGGATGCTCCGAACATGGGAGACTTTGCACTGCTCCAACAAGGGAGACTCCTTTGTCACTCGACCACCTAGGCGAGATTTATTGAGACGCTCCACCAATAAGGCGAGTCTTTATAGTGATGCTCCGAACATGGGAGACTCCTTTGTCACTCGACCACCTAGGCGAGATTTATTGAGACGCCCACCAATAAGGCGAGACTTTATAGTGATGCTCGAACATAGGAGACTCCTTTGTCACTCGACCACCTAGGCGAGATTTATTGAGACGCCCACCAATAAGGCGAGACTTTATAGTGATGCTCAGAACATAGGAGACTCCTTTGTCACCGACCACCTAGGCGAGATTTATTGAGACGCTCCACCAATAAGGCGAGACTTTAGGGTCATAGCATGTACGATTCAATAAGTTCAAATAAGTAATAGGTTCGTAATCAAGTTCAAGGATTTGATTCAAGTTCACAAGTTCTAGTCAAAAGAGTTCACAAAAGTAAGATTCAATTTAATTCAAGTATAGTTCATGCATTCACCCAAAATGTAGTAAAACGGTAAAAGGGATGTGATTACTCACTTGGTAAACCGTGTGATGACAAGAGTGAGTACACCGAGGTATAATGTGATGTGTTAACCGGACCTATTACGTAATGATATGATGTGTAATGAGTTGCAATGTAATGTTATGCATGCATTTCGTATGTTATTTATACCATTCATGCGGTTTTGAAAATATTACTCGTCGATTGAAAAATACTCTTTTGACGCCTTGACCCTTCAAAATGACTTTACATGTTTTACGTCAAAATGTCATCCTATAATGGTTTATAATGATTTTGGTGAAATTATCACTTTTCGTCGCAAAACAATGTCGTCGGAAAATCATGAAATTAACAAAAATGGCTCCGGAAAAATAGTCGTAAAATGGTGTACGTCGATCGTTAGAGAACGAACTCGACGGTTTTGGAAAGTTTGTATCGATATCTAGAAGTTTCAGTTCAGGAGTTTTCGTCCAAAAGGTCTCGATCATAAAGATATCAAGGGTTAAAGATAGTGATTTTGTTGATTGTGTGCGTAAAATTAGTTTCGCCAAGTTTGAACATCCGTAATTAATTTACTATAACTCCGCTTTACAAAGCGATTTTGTCGCTTTGAAAAGTATGGCCGATGAACTTGATTTTACTAGAAGACAATTGCTCCAAAAGTTTCACAACATGGTTAAAAACAGCCAGAAACATGGTCGTTAAACTAATGTAACACTTGTATCGTAAAAATAATATAGTTTTCGTAACATAATAGTTACGGCAACTTTATGAAAACGTGCATATATTTGTCGCTTCAAACCGCTTTCACGTATAATATGTCCTTAGCTTCAGATCAAGTAAACTAATATATTTTTGATGAGTCGAAATAATTTGTGAAGCTTAAGGCTGCTTTTGACCCGAACAAACTTAAAATATGTTGCTGAAATTTCGAAAAGTATTTATTTCGTCGCCAAACTTTAAAAATTCACCACGGCTTCGTTATAAGTCCGTTTTATTCCGCTCAATGCGCCACGGATTCGCTTTTAAAGTATATTTTCTAAATATCAAGGCCAAAGTTTCGTACCAACAGTAGGTTTTTCCAGAAATTCAATTAAGGACAGAACCTAAATATATAGTTATCGAAAATAGTTTTTCCCGGACAAAACCTATTCTAATCCCTTCAAATCAACTCCAAAGCTAATCTAATCCTACCATACACCTTCTTAGGGTGTCATGGGTTCCTAATCACCATCAAGACCAAAGAATACCATGGGAATAATTATAGGATGACCAATATATATATATATAACTCAATAAATCATGAAATAAATGGTATAAATCACATATCATGCATATAAGCTCCAAAAATGAAAAGAAACATATGAAAATGAAAAGGAAACATGAAAATGATAAAAACATGCTTACAAGTGATTATGATGAGGTGAAAGTAACAAGGATTAACTTAAATACCCTTGGTTTTTATTTCAAAACCAAATAAAGAGTATATACTAGGTTGTTATAAACTTGTGCTTGAGAAAAAAAATATGATGATCCCTTGAAGCCTCTTGAATGGCCGGTTTGATGAAGAAGAAACAAAGGAAAGAAAAACTTTTAACACTTGTTGAATTTGTTTGTGATGAATGAAGTAACATGAGGTAGTTTGTAAACTTATACAATCAAGCCAATAATTCAATCATATAATAAATGCTACCCTCCCCCATAGGGCCGGATTTGGGGGAGGAGTGTTTCTCAATATATAATTTTTTTTTTTCCAAAATGTATTATGTATATATACTTGTGTAATTTGTAAGGAAAAGTGTAAATGAAATAGATTTAAGTTAAGGTAAATGGTAGTTTTTAGGTACAAGTAAATTTTTAATAGCTCAAAATAGGATGTAATGAGATGATAAAAATTTTAAAAATACTTTCCTTGTGAAAATTGAGTGATAAAATAATTATCGTACAATTTTTAAGAAAAACGACGTAATAATTAAACTTTAACGATTAATGTACCAA
This sequence comes from Chrysanthemum lavandulifolium, assembly GCA_022545495.1. NCBI lineage: Eukaryota > Viridiplantae > Streptophyta > Magnoliopsida > Asterales > Asteraceae > Chrysanthemum > Chrysanthemum lavandulifolium. The sequence continues at coordinate 273,411,843 of CM040243.1, forward strand.
ATAAATTAGAAACACTAGGAAAACTAAAATATAGTTTTTATAGACTAAATGTAAGTTTAAAAATACCCGGGATCATTTTGAAAGTAACGGGTTAAATATTTAAAATAATAACTCACGCGATAAAAATTATTAAATATAAAAATTACGCGATTAAAGTGAAATGAAATGCCATGAATGAATTAATATGATGCATATTTAATTTAAGAAATGACCGAATTTGAGAATTGTGACATTCTTCCCATGTCGCCGGAATCACGTCCCGTGATTCGATTAACGATATTATGGTCCGAACCTCGACAAGAGTTCTAAAAGTTCATGCTCGACGAGCAGCCTAAATGATCATATCAATGCCCATGCGCATGTGTTCCCCATTCAACTAAGTACGTGCCCGTGATCAGATTTGATAGGGTAAATGGATCAAACCCTCAACAATATGCGGATTCAGTGTTCTCCCGCCAGCATCAAAAGGCTGCAACCTGTTTTCGACTTCGTTTTGGGTATCAAAAATATACAACTGCAGGAAGCGTGGATCACTACCGTCGGGTGGACAGAGGCCGCCAATCCAATGATAGATCTGGCCTGAGACTTTAAACACATACGGACCACGTCCTCTATTAACAGACTCATCTACCTGTGCCCCCAAAGAAGTCATTGCGAACATCGAGTTATAAGCCCTTATGTTATCCATGAAATGAGGAAACGTGAGAAGCTGTTTGAGATAAAAGCGGGCACTGGAGGTGCCTTCGCAAGACAACACGGCCACCCATACAACAGCGGTGATACTCCGGAAACCGAACCCCACCCTGTTTTGACCGCTCTTCGAACCAAAAAAGTGCATTGCAATGGCGACAAACCCTGTTACAGCGGCCCAAGGAAACATACGTAGTGGGTGCACCTAAAAACATGAAATCTAGGATCAGCCGAAAGAACCGATCACAAAAACCAAGGATGGTGCAGCATATTAAAATAACACGTACCGCCAACATTCCGTGCAGGGATCGACGAATCTGCCGGAGCACGGCGTGTTGCTGTCGTAGGAGCCACACGGCCACCTGAAGCAAAGACAAAAAGCAAGACCATAACTAAGGAGGTTGAAATCATCAATGGAGTATAAAAGTGCAAACGTAGAAATACAGCACAGTGAAATACCACAAATAAAACAGGAAGAACGTACGTGGCGCCGGCCGTGGAGGCGGTAACAATGCCGTGATGCGGAAACCCTGCACTTACGGCAGTAATGCTCACGCCAATGTAAGACGATCCACAACACAAACAGGAGCACGGCGTTCAGCTGGCCAAAGAACATCAGATAAGAAACCGGAAGAGACAAAAACATTATCATCATATGTAAACGAAAAAAAAAAACATAGGACTTACACCCATATGTAGTAGGCGTGGGCATAGGAGGCGCTGAACAACCGGGGGATTCAAAATGGAGAGCGTCATCAACTGCAAAGAAGGTGACGAAAAATAACACGTTAGTGAACAGTGCATGGAGAAGAATGCAGCAGCGAACGACAAAGACAGACCCAGCAACACTCACCAGCAGGCATGACGGTTGGCATAACAGCAGAGGTCGATGCAACGGCATAGACTGAGACAACAACAAAAGCTAATAAGTAAAGAAATTAACAACGGAAGCAGAAGACGCAAACATCAATACAAACATAAAAACAAAAAAAAACGAAAATAAATCTGATACATCAACTGACCATCATTCATATCAGCGAGCGTGAACTGAGAATTCGAGGTTCCAGCACCGGCTGCACTAATAAGAAAACGAATACGATGAAAGCACAAAGCAATTACATATTAAAACATGAAAAGACATGAACGAAAGAACGTACACAGAGATAAAGAAGGACAAAACGCATCGCCATTAGCGTGGCTATCCATCAATGGAGCGGAGACAGGGTTAGTCATCGCATCCGAAGCTGACCCAAAGACAAACGATAACACATATAACAAAGATAAACCCAGTGGAATAAATTAAAACCTGAGAAGAAGAGCAACCTACCATAAGAGGATACCGGCAACATATCATCAACCTTCCTCTTCCCTTTACCAACGTAATCCACAAAGGGCGGAACCCGAGAAGAACCCGCGGGAGCAGAACGACAATAAGGATCAGGTTACCTAATTGTTATCCCCCGTGAGTCTAACACCCATATCAGTGACACCATACACACCAGGATCAAGAACCAAAGACGTATCCGCATCCAAAACAGGTCCTAAACCATGTTCCCTAACAACTATGTCATCCGACACAACATCTGAGTGTGACAAAAGACCGACAACAGCACCTAAACCCTCTAACCCACGAATAGATGAATCGTCATGACTGACACCAAGGTCAACAGCAACACCCACATCGTCCTGCAACCCATACCCACAACTATTCCTACGGACACCCTTATTTTTAGTTCTCATCTCCTATAACGCAGGCTACAACAATCACAGCGATTTCCTAACACTCTTAAATCAACCACACAATACACAGAAACACAGCAGGCAAAAAAAATAGAATAAACTAAGATAAACATATACCATACATACGCAAGAAGAAATAATGAAGATCGAAGCAGCGATTACCTAAAACAAAGGCAAGAAACGACGATGACGAAATAAGAAGCGGCGAACAGTGAGGATGATGATAAAGGACATACCGCCACGTACAAATGACAGGTACACGTATAAGAGAAGAAGGATAAACAGGCCGATGTTAACGAATGGGGCTGGCAAGTGGGCTGAAGAAAAATAGCTAAGCCCTAAACGACAGATTTAGTCGCCGTTTCATATTCCCGCATTAATATATATATAATGAAAGAATAAACAAAATACAAGTCTTTTACTTATCGAGTCTAACAAGTACTAATGCATGTATCTACTTTTTTTAATATTATTTTTGCTCACAAAATAAACCCGGTATTTCTCGAGAAGGCTACTAGACGAAGAAAAATTGTCGCATGGATCCAAAAATCAAAAGGTCAGTGGGACACACTTCCAAAAATAAAATATCCAATGACACGTAGATTCTTCCCATAGGTCGCACACTACTGTATAACCCAATTACCAACGGCTCAACGCCCACAGTTTTTTTTTTTTTTTCTCTTCTCTTCTTTTTCTTCTTCTTTTAACGACGGCGTATTATAAAAAATAAGAACTACCAAGAAGCTAGCAATACAAAAACGATTTAAGCCAATCAGTCCAACTAATACAATTTTTTCCTCTAAACTTTGACAAAAAAAAAAAACACGAATGTTATAAAAAATGTCACATTTTCTCATAACATGAGAATTGAAAGTGTGGTTATTCCTAAAACGCCAAAGCATCCAACAAGTAGAAGCAAAAATGACATATGCTAGGTCTCTCTCATCCTTTGAAGCTCTCCACGAATCCATTGCAACGAATGTTTTAAAACTCAGTTCGACTGGGCCAGTTCAGCTAGTTGAATCAGGAACCGGTAATGTTATCGGGCCGTTTTTAACCGGGTTTTTGAGGATTAAAACTCGAATTGAACCGCCGGGTTTCACTTGACCCAGGTTGAACCGTGAACCAGATACAGCCAGGTTTCACCTTTTACTATCTTTTACGAAACAAATCAGTTTGTAATATTAGCCTAACACGCTCTTCCTTTCTACGTTTATGTTTCTGCCCCTCTCCTTGAAAAACGCCAACATAATTTGCTCTAAAGTTGTCACAACTATAAGAAGGTTACTTTGAATTTTAGAGATTCATCTGTCTGGTTAAATGTACGTTATTAGAGTGATGCTCCTTACGATACTAATGTCTTCAAATAAGGTTCATATATCATAAAAGCATAGTACAACACTAGAAAAACGATAAGGATTCTCTCGAGTTAGAATACACTTGGTCGAGTTAAAACGTTATGAAATATCGAATTTGATCTAATTACCAAATCAAAATCGCTTCTTTGATTTGAGTCATTTGATCAAATCCAATACCTCATAATGCTCGAACTTGACTCAAGTAACTTAAGACAATCCTAATCCCTAGAAAAAAAAAATATGTGGTCATCTGATTTTGTATGTATCCTTTACTACACATACATCCTCACAAACTCTATAAATTAAGCAAATGCCAAATGGATTTATAAAAAATATAATAAAGGATTTCTGGGCTTTATATGTCTTGGCATTTGTTTTTACATGTTCTATACATGTGTTGGTAAACATGATTTACAACAATTTTTTACTGTGCAGAGAGCCGGTTTGACTCATTGATAGAACCGGTTGAACCCGTGACCCGACAACCCGATGATTCGACCGCATCAATTTAAAAACTGGTTTAAAACATTGATCACAACTACAAATCAAACAATCCAACAACCTACAATCACATCTCCAACCCGTCACTTTATCTCCACTAATTAAAAATAGGCAACTCCAAAAAAAGCAATGTTACATTCTTAAATAGTTTACAAAATATTACTCAAACAATGATTTGTCAATTATATGGTTCAATCATATTGTATTATAATTTATTTTCTTCTTTCTTACATTTCATATTTGGATAAACAAATCATTCTGTAGATATAATTATGTAAGATTTTTACGGATTTAGCATTTTATTTCCAAAAATAGTCGACCTTTTTGTTGTTGGTCCACAAAGTATTCTAATTATTTTTTTTTCCGATTCTAGTCTTGTGCCACTACTCAAATTTTTGACAAGTGTCTCGAAAGTGAGTGAATATTTTTTGCTTGAACAAGTTTTGCTTTTCTCGAAAAAATATACTATTATATATCAAAATAGCACGAGAAATTTCAAAGCTTAAAGTTTTTGAATTTTCTTTTCTTCAAAAGTGACAAAACTTTATTGGACAAAAAAATATCAACAGCCGCCTATCAAACAAAGACTAAACTGCAAAATACATCCTCGCTATGGTTTACGCTGACACCTTACATCCTCGCACAAACTATCGGCTATTACATCATTCGTTACCAAACGTTAGCCATTATACATCCCCGGTCACTAACTCCGTTAGTTTTCGCCGTTAATCGCTAACGGAGGGCTATTTTGGTCTTTTTACGCACACGAGGGATGTATTTTGCAAATTATTTTTATACTTTACTTTTTTTTTTTTTTTTATTATTATTATTATCACACTTTTATTAAAAACTCATAGGATTATGAAAGATTAGTGGGAGCCTCGAAACCAATCGAGCCCCACACCTCTAAAGATGGTAAAACCAATCCTATTAAAGATATAAACCGCGACGCGCCCAATGTCCCGAGTCATCGAGAAACGCCGAACGCGCTTAAGTAAAGTGATCGATCTTCTCAAGTTCCCAAAAGAGGAAAAGAGAAGGGAGAAACCCATATCCAATATCCGCACATTGGCCTCAGATTGACCCGCTTACTGTTGGCAAAGATCACCGATCGCACGCCTCGTATAAAATCAATCAATCCGGATTGCGTCAAAGGCGACGAACCCGTAAGATCAACACATACATCACGCCCATCGCCCCAAGAATAGAGTAGTATGTCACCGGTCTCAAGGATCCGTCCCCATCTCCAAAAGCCCAATATCCACCTCCTTGCGAGCGTAAATCTCGATCGGGAGCATATGTCAACAAGAACATCACGCACAAGGTTGTGACGATGTTTAATGCCAACAATACCCGCACACGAAACAGCGTGATCCCCATAAATATCTCCGTGAAAACCTTAGAGCAAGCGTAACACTCAGACACGAACAAAGGAAAGAGGAACACCCAACCCAGAACACAGACACACCGATAAGCCCGGCACTCATAGTCCGTCCCAAACCGGACACGGAGCCACCCTAAGCCAATCGAAGTGTGATCCTCCTTAAAGAGCTCCATAACGCCATCCGTCGAGGGAAAGATGGAAAGTAGATTCAACATTTTGGGAAACCCATCAAGTATATATCGCCAATTTCTTCATAAGTTCGGGGCAACGACCTCGCTAAGGTTACTCAAAAGATCAATATCCATATTCACGTTGAAAGTACATAAAGCATCATCAAAAGAGGGACAGCAGAATAATACCCGAACCATGAAGAAGCTTAGTCTGAAGGCTAACCGATTGAAGTCTGAAGCAATGAAAGCATAGTTCAAGACATCACCGCAGAATATAAACCAAGTCCCCAAAAGCAAAAGGTAAGGTGGCGAGTCTCCACCGCCAATACCAAATCCAGTCCGTAAGGACAATACGCCCAAGGAAGAACGGCGTCGTGATCAAAAGAAACCCGAGCACACTCAAAGACCCGAGGAGAACATGCAAGCATAGAAAAATATAGCTTAGAAATACCAAGACATGCACGAGTAACAACATTTCGATTGGGGTCATTAAGTTTGGCAACCGCCTCCATAAGTTCGATAGTTTTAGCAACCCTTTCGTGACCAACTTACTACCAAACTCAAAATCCACACTAACAGTCCACCCAATAATTTAACACCATGTGAGGGCGAGAAATATTAGGGGAAAAACACCATCATACCGCTCGGGGTCCTCTTGTGGCCAAAGGACTTCGCTTTATCAACATTGAGGTGTAAGCCACGACAAGGTCCTTCGCCATAATCAACTCTAAAACCTTACCCACAACCAAGGTATCACCAATAATAGTGCCATCATCCAAATACCAAGCTTGAAAGGAAAGGTCAAAAGAATCTCTAATCTTACATGCTATGGATGTAAAACTAAAGCAAAAAGAAGAGGCCCAAGCGGATCACCTTGTTGCACACCTTGATGAGACCAAAGAGTATGCTCACCATAATATAATCTGGCAGGACTAGAGTAGCAAAACTCCACCCACTGCGAAATAGCCGGGAAATGCAAACGAACCTCATGTAACATAACAGCTCGGTCCACCATGTTGAAGGCGTTTTTAAAATCAACCAACAACATGGATAGACCAACCTCACACCCGCGGTCCTCAACCATACGGTTCACAGCATGAAGAATAGCTTCCCCTCCCCCAGATACACCAACACCAAGTTGTAATTCATCAAAATAACTGCCTGAAGAGTGGCTAAGCATGGAAGCACAAACCTTGAAACTAACCGCCCAAACAGCCCCAACAAAGAATAGGACGGATACCCCTCTGGCTCGACTAAGGGTGTGAGAGGGCACTAGCAATATACTCCCCAACGCCCTCGAGGCGCTACCAAAGAAGAAAAAGGTTCACCACTGGGTAATAAGCAATCAACTCGTCGAAATAGCCACACCGCACCACTCAAACAATCCAAAGGTGTTGGGCACGCAACCCATCCCGCCCACAAGAAGTACCACGAGGAAACTCTTGATCATGTCAAGAACGATGGAAGAGGATGCGGTAAGGTGATGACGGTCAATAGATATATCAAAAGAGAGGAGCAGATCGAAAAGGGTGCTTAGCTTTTAAGTCTTCAAGAGAGAAGCATCATAAGGTGCAACCCGTAAGACTAAAGAACTCGACCGCAGCAGATAATGGCCATCACAAATCTTCCTCTTACATTGCTTGACATTACGATCACCCAAATCCAAACTATCATCATCAACGAGAAGACCATGATGGGAGGGCTCGGCTAAAACCTCACGCACAACCCGCAAACTACCACCAGAGATCCCCATGCATGAATAGCATTAACAATATACTCTTCCCGACGTTGACGCTTAGCGACCGACCTACTCTTGACTACCCTCGCAAAAGGTTTTAAGAAGACAAAGCGGCATGACAAATAAACTAACCCAACAAGAAATGTCACCAGCGCAGATCACCTTATCAAGAGCTCTTTTCAAAGCACGAGAACTCTAACCGACATTTAGGAGGATAGATTTTACAACCGCAAACCCCTAGCAACAGAGTATCAAGAAGGACAAAGTCAAAACCACCAAGCACGCCCAAGACCGAATCCTCAACCGAGCAATATGAGAAGGAACACGTGGTTTGTGGAGATCATATAACACAAACCGAACAACACCATCACCACAATCGTGAGGAGACACAAAATCGTAACCCGCACCATGGCGACACTTAGCCGGAAAGTATGCTTTGAAACAAACCCCACACAACCACAAACCCATACGCTTAAAAGTAACCTCACCTTTCAAAAAGTCGATCCGCAAAAGGAATGCCTAATAGTAACTCGAGCCTCACCACAAAAATGCCGATCACGAAGATGTGTGATCAAAGAGGTTTTAGCCAAACCATTACCACCACCATCACGACATCCATTAAGGCCAACAAAGGGGCAATGGAATCTAACGGCAGGCATATGAACAACCTCTTTGTAAACAAGCTCCAAGAAAACCAACTGAATAAAAATACCAAGCAAACAAAAACCCTCCAAGCAGTAGGACACCACACCAGAAGCACCCAACCACAAGTGCCCAAACAAACCACACGAAACACAAACCTGTAGAAGACCTATTCGAAACCAATAACCAATACAGTAGCGAAACGAGATTACCCAAAAACCAAGCTTCAAAAACCTGTAGGAGACCTCATTGAAACCACTACCCAAACAGGTACTGCCTTCGTATACCAATCACCTACAAGCCTATAAACTGCATACGCGTATAAACTGTAGCAGAACCAAGAAACCCAGCCTAGAACACGTATAACCTGCCTACGCTAGAGCAACCAGAAACTACCTTCGAAAAGAAAACCTAAAACAGGTTAACAATGGCAACGTGGGGAGAGGGAAAGGCACCGTATAGGATGACTGATACGATAACACTACCAAACGGAGAACACAGAAAACGAGGGTTTCAAGAAACGAAACCCTAGAAACAGGAAAACCCTAGAAAAAATAAAAAGAAAACGCACGGATACTTGTCACAGAAAACGTGATAAGATCACAAACAACCCACCTGTTTCAACGAAGGAGTTGAAGGGACGATACAAAACCCATTAGAGATCAAGGAGATCTGGAGATGGAGAGGCAATCGCCCACACAGGAGGGAGAGGAACCGGTTTTTTTTTTTTTTTATTATTATTATTATTATTATTATTATTATTATTATTATTATTATTATTCAAATGTTTGTAAAAATCCGAAAATTTTGTTAAAAATTCAAAATTTTGTAAAAATTCGAAAATTTTATAAAAATTCCAAAATTTTATAAAAATTTATAAAAATTCAAAATTTTATAAAAAATTATTAATAATTCGAAAATTTTATAAAATATTCCGATAAAATTTTATAAAAAAAATTCGAATTTTTATAAAAAAAATTCAATTTTTTATAAAAATTTTCTTTTTCTGCTTTTAATACTTTTAGACGGAATTTTATAAAATTTTGCTAAAAGTATTCAAAATATATATATATATATATATATATTTGTCTAAATTTTTAGAAAAATTTCGAATTTTTATAAAATTTTTATAAATTTTTGGAATTTTTATAAATTTTTATAAAATTTTCAGAATTTTTATAAAATTTTTATAAAATTTTTGGAATTTTATAAAAATTTTATAAAAATTTTATAGAAATTCTGAAAATTTTATAAAAAAATTTATTAAAAATTTATAAAAATTTTATAAAAAATTTTCGACAAATATATATATATTTTTTTTGAATACTTTTGCGCAAAATTATATAAAAAATTTCGTCTAAAAGTATTCAAAACGGAAAAAAGAAAATTTTTTATAAAAAAATTCGGAATTTTTTTTTATAAAAATTTTATCGGAATATTTTATAAAATTTTCGGAATTATTAATAAATTTTTTTATAAAATTTTCGGAATTTTTAATAAAATTTTTTATAAAATTTTTGGAATTTTTTATAAAATTTTCGGAATTTTTTTACAAAATTTTCGGATTTTTTTTTTACAAACATTTCGAATAATAATAATAATAATAATAATAATAATAATAATAATAATAATAAAAAAAAAAAAAAAAAAAAGTAAAGTATAAAATAATTTGCAAAATACATCCCTCAGCGTCGTAAAAGACCAAAATAGCCCTCCCGTTAGCGATTAATCCATTTAAAACTAACGGAGTTAGTGACCAGGGATGTATAATGGCTAACGTTTGGCTAACGAATGATGTAACTAGCTAATAGTTTGTGACAGGGATGTAAGGTGTCAAAAACTGTAAACCACAGGGATGTATTTTGCAGTTTACTCTTTTTCAAATAAACAAAATAATTTATCAAACATAACATTAGTCGAGCAAAAAACATTATAATTGCACAAAATATCATCAAACTATCCTAAAAACACTTGTTAAAATTTGACTAGAGTCACACACTCTAAGTGTCGCACAATAAAAAAAAAAAAAAAAAAATGATTGTTATACCTAATAACCATGTCTGTTTATTTAGCTAATAATTTGATTAGTTGCTTTAGAAAAATGATTGATGGAAATTTGAAGAGAGACAATAAATAATACACTTATCACATGATTTATGAATTAGGCATGCATTTAAACATGTATTTTAAGCCCCTACTTATAATTTAAGGAAAAAGAAAAAAGTTTAAAAATTTCTCATTCTTATCCGATCCTTTGGAACAAAATAAATAGAGTAAACTACAAAAAATGTCTTTAAAATTTTCGATTTTTGCGAGAAACATCCTCATAAAAAAAACGCGAGAAATGTCCTTAACATTTTATTTTTTCGAGTGTTTTGCCCTTTAACATTACTTTAGTTGCAAATTCTCCATTTTGGCTAACGCTCGTTAGTTTTTCACGTTGGTGGCTGTGTGAAATGACTATTTTACCCTCGCCTGCTACAAAGACATTTTTTGCAAGAACATTTTTGCAGTTTACTATTAATTTTATTTTGAGTTCTCATCACCACCACCACCTTCTACCACCACACAATTTTATGCTTCTATGAGATTAGTTTAAGATCAAGAAAATGATTACAAAGAGTATTGTATGCTTCTAACTTTCTAAGTACTAGTGGCATTATCTAATAATTCAAAAACGGTTCAAAACCCAAACAGCTTGATTACCCCATATATATTCCTCTTAACAACGGTTGATCATGTGTATGTTGTGTTCTCACTTCATGTAACAGTGAGGTTGTAACCAGTCACTCAAACTGGAACTCTAAATACTAGACTGTTCTCAGTTATCGCAACCCATTTTTTAAAGATAATACTAGTTAGTAAAGTAGTAGACAAACAACTATCAGTAGTGTAGTTCTCAAGATAAGAAAGTGGAGAGTTATAAAGAAACATGCTCCTGAAATCTTGTCTAGCAACTACTGTTATCTCAACAAGTCAATGACATTTATCTTTCCATACACAGCTTTACGGGAACTGAACCACAGCGGTACTAGAAGCCATGTAAAGAAGGAGATTCATAGAATTGAGCTTTACTCTTTCAGCAAGGTAGTGAACATGTAATATACCCTTGTTAGTTACCCGCTCTAAAATTAATCCACGTCTCTAATAATGTAATGAAGAATTCATAACGTTTCAGAATACAGCAATATCCCGTGACCAACACAAGTCTCTGATTTGAGTGCTCTTGCAGTAGTAACACCAACACACATTATTGATTTCGATACTGAATTGCGATTCTAATATTATCAAGTATTATCTTCAGTTATAACAAGTATTCCGTAAATGTGTGGCATAAAGAGCTAGGGTGCGTTTAGTTGGAGAACAAATTCTCTTATTTTCTATCTCTAGTTTTGTAAAAATTTGGAAGGAGAATTACTCTCCACAAAACACTTGAAAATATAAAACGCGTTTAGTTGATGTTTATTTTACTTTTTGAAAAAGAGAGGGGGTTGAGGGTTCTGAGGAAAAGCAAGGAAAACAACTAAAATTTATTTTGTAATTTTCCTTGTTAAGTTAGGAAATAGGGGATTTGTGTTTTGCAAAACATTTTGTTAGAAAACGTTGATTTGAACGCGATCTCTGTTTTCTTTGTTTTCCACAAAATATTTTGTGAAAATAAGGGTGTTTTCCCTCAACTAAACGCAACCTTAGTGTTTGTTTTTATGCTTAGATATTGTTCTCCGTTTGTGCTCATTTTGTTACCATTTATTTCCGTTGGTGTATATATAATCACTACTGTTTTGGGGGCAGTGGACTAGTTGGTTACCTGTCCTATCTAATTTGTAAACAATATATATGGATCTAACAAATTAAACCATGACTGGACAAATCTTAATGTTAATTTGTGTTGTCAATTCTTAATTAAAGCCGAAATGATTCGTAAACGATTCGAACTGACCATAGGATTGCACACATTAGCGAATGAGAATTAAAGTTAAATAATTAATGTTAATGTTTACGATTAATTATTGCACATAAAGTCCGTCTAACGATCGTTAAGTATTTAACGGAAAATAACTAACGACCGCTAATCAGAAAGAAAAGGACTTGTAGTGTAAAATCTTAAAATGGAAAAGATATGGGAATCCTTTGGGGCTTCACATGGTCGGCCATAGGGGGCTTCTCCAAGCCCAAACCCTAACTTGTTCCCAAAGATTTGTAAACACTATATATACAGAGGCTGGGTTTAGGGTTTCTCATCACTTTGTGCATTGAATTAACCCTAGATCTCTCCTCTCCTCTCTTGCTCTTGTTCGCCGAACCTCCTCCAAGGGTGTTTTGGTTTTGTTTTTCATAAAACAAGGACTTGTGTTAGATCTAGCAATCGCTGATTCGTTGGTTAATTCGTGTGTACAAAACCGTGGTAGTAAGACACTATTCTTACACCTAATTGGTTTGAGTTGTAAAACGGTAAGTGACAACTCTTTAAACCACTTCTTCCGCTTTTGTTCAAGAGATCCGACATTTGCAAGAGGTACGTTACGCATACTTTCGCTTAATTATTTATTTGTTATGATCTTAAGTCTTCACGCAGTACTATGTGGTGTCTACATGTTTTATTGTTATTCATGTATCTTAAACTCAACAATGGCATCACGAGCCTTGTATAACAAGTAATTAATTATCAAACACATAAATAAAATAAACATGATTGTGTTATTATTTGTATGCGAGATCTAGGGTTTGCAAAACCTAAACCCTAATATTTTTTTTTGGGGGCGTTTTTGATGCCCTAATTAGGGTTTTGTAAACTGTTTTAATTGGATTAGAAACCCTAGGTCATATGCAATTTTATGTGTATTATGAACTCGCTTAATTGCATTAATTGTTAAGTGTGATTTACATCCATGATAATTACATGCATGTTTTATCATGGATCCGCTTTTATTGTATGTCTTTCTTGATTAAGTGATATACACTAAATATTTATGATAGATCTTAAATTGGGAAGACCTCAATAATTATTAATTTAATCAATTATGTGCTATGTGGTATGTGTTTGATTTTGACTTACGCAATCGATGAATCGATGCATGTGGCTCACTTTGTACATAGATGAAAACGGGTGAGAGTCTTAATTAAACATGTACATATTGATGATCTAGAATTGGTTATTAATAAGATTTATCAAAAGGTTTGCATGTGGCTATTTGATATGCATGATTTATTATGCATTCATTGTTTATGTGTTTATTTTAAATACTTGCTTGTTGTTATGTGTAACAAGGGTATTTTGATAAGAAAATAAACCGACCTAAACAATGGTGAAACATGTATTTTAAGCATAGTAATCATAATCGCTTAATTGATTGATTTTTGCACAAAATAGTTAGAACGGCTCACCCATTAATGACAAACCGTGTGATGGGTACAAGGAGGGTACGATTAAATTGTGACGCCCTAAAGATGAGGGTTTTAATATGCTTCACACGACCGATTCTCCGCTCGTTTGTGCGTCTTAATGGAGCTACCAAGTATTCCTATATGTGTGCATAAAATCTTAAGGGTGAATTACTTTAATTTCTACGCGCCACTTTTGTGGTAATTATCCGAATAACTTGGGTCTTATGACTCATGCAGTAGTAGGATATAGTGGTAATTAAGGTGATTCTTTAATTGGTTATCCAATACCTCAATTAAAGTTTGATGATGAAAAGCTTAAACATTAAAACAAGGATATAAATGTTTTAATAAAAACTATGCTACGAAGATGAATGCATGACATCTTTGTACATATTTGATTTGATATCAAAATTATTACCCTTTAAATTTAAGTTATATGCCATCCAAATAAACGGAAACACCTAAGATTACCTTTATTTGCGTGAGAACGTGACTTAGATCGTAATCAAAGGGTAAAATGTCCACGTGTCGTGAGAACGGGCATGGACGATTTTGCGCTTAAGTTGGACAACTTAATTGAGTTAGGCGGTGAGAATCGGCAACTCAAGGCATAAGATGGGATAAAACATGTTTACATGGCAATTGAAATTGGCTATATGTAAATCCCATAAATCTAGGAATTGCAATTGAAATTGGCAATTGAGCAAAAGCTCTACCACTTTGTATAAGGTTCATTACTAGCGATCAATCGACGTGATGAGATTATGACAATTTGGATCCTAGTTTTCAATAATAATTAATTGGTTATATGAATATGAACCTTGGGTATTTAATTGTTTATTGAAAAGGAAAATTATCAAAATACTAATTATGGTTTTTGAACTTTTTCTCAGATGGCTCATCAACCCGAGAACACTATGAGCTTAATGAGTTTCGCTTTCAAAGATATGATTGGAAGAGACAAGTCGACCGCCCTAATTTCAATGATTGGCATCGCACTTAGGATCATCCTTCGTGTTGCCAAAAGACTTGATATTTTGACTACACACCGCTCGATGCTCCTCTCGACACGGCCATCGCTTCTTGAACAAGAGGCATATCGTGTTGCATATGAGAAGCACAATGATGTGGCGTGTCTTATGCTTTGGGATGTCCGCTCAATTGCAAAACAATTTGAGCACTATCCGCCTATGAGCATGCTAGATGAACTCAAGCGATGTTTGAGAAGCCACCGCAATGAATCGTATGAACTTATTGAAAAGGTTCATAGTTGCAAGCAAGAGGTTGGCAACTGCTCCCACCACGTCCTAGCTAGAGATGAAACATCACTTGACCAATTGGAGAAGCTCTACCGTGGTTACTCGAATGATGTATGTGTCGGCCTCATCAATCACTCCCTTAATCAGAACGATTTGGTGATTTTGTCCAAATTTTAACATGCATTGCACGGGAAGACAAGTGAATGAGTTACATGCAATGCTTGTAGACTTCGAGAAGAGATTGCCAAAGAAGGCTCCTACACCGTTGTACTAGCAATACAAAGGTGGTAGGGTGAATAAGCCAAAGCCGCAAGCGATAAGAAAGGGAAAGGAAAAGGAAAGGGAAACAAGTTGTCATCCCACCAACTCCTAAGAAGAACCCCGCAAAGAAAAGGAGAATCCTAAGAAGGATTTAACTTGCCACCACCGCAACTCACTGTGCCACCGGAAGCGGAACTGCCCGCTTTATCCGAATGAGTGCCTTTAGAATAAAAATAAGATGGTGCCTAGCTCATCGTGTATTTTTATGTTTGAATTATTTTCTTTTCCTCATAGCAAAATTCTCGGATATATGATATGTGATGTGGTACTCACATCCGTAATACATCGCAGGACTTAGAGGAGCAAGGAAGTCGATTCGTGGAGAGAGATACTTGTACGCTGGAAATGGAAAGCGTGCAATTGTCGGGCCATAGGGACTTTTGATTTAGTGTTGCCTTCGGCTTAATTTTGGAACTAAATAATTGTCATTTTGCACCCTCCATTGTTAGGGGTGTTATTTCGCTTTGTTAAAAGATATTGGTTTTGTGCACACTTTACCGCTTATGGAATTTCGCTTTAAATAATGTTTTTTACTTTAATGCAATTCCTATGCTTGGTGTGTTTGAAATTGATATGGATGGTTGTGTATCCAATGAAAATAATTCGTTGTATAGCATTAGCAATAAGAAGAGCAAGTCGAACTGTGACTCTTCTTATCTTTGGCATTGTCGCCTTGCCCATATAGGCAAGAAACGCATGGAAAAGCTGCAACACGATGGGCTTTTACAAACGGTCGATGATGAATCATTTGACAAATGCGAGTCTTGCATAGCTAGGAAGATGACAAGGAAACCTTTTTCACCACAAGTGGAAAGGGCTTCTGATCTACTTGGATTGATACACACTGATGTGTGTGGTCCACTTAGACATGTGTCAAAACGTGGTGCTACCTACTTAACCTTTACGGATGATTTCATCGTTATGGTTATGTTTATTTAATTAAACATAAACATGAAGTCTTTGAAACATTTAAGGTTTTCAAAAGTGAAGTAGAATTACAACTCGGTAAGAAGATTAAAGCTCTTCGATCCGATAGAGGTGGTGAGTATATAAGTCAAGAGTTCAAAGATTACTTAATGAGTGTGGAATTATCCAAGAACTCACATCTCCTTATACTCCACAACAAAATGGTGTATCCGAAAGGAGAAATCGACTTTACTTGACATGGTACGATCAATGTTTGAACTTACGACTCTTTCTTTTACTTTTGGGATTATGCCCTTGAAACCGCTATTCGCATTTTGAATATGGTTCCAACAAAGAAGGTTGTTAAAACTCCATATGAAATATGGATGTGAAAAGCTCCCAACTTTTCATACTTAAAGGTCCGGGATGTGAGGCATTTGTTAAACGCGACTCACCGATAAGCTCCAAGCCGATCCGTTAAGTGTATCTTTGTAGGATACCCTAAGGAAACTATGGTTACTACTTTTACTACCCACCGAGAACAAAGTCATAGTGGCTAGGTATGGAGATTTCCTTGAAAGGAATCTCATATCTCAAGAACTCAAGGGAGAGTATATGAGAATATGATCAAGAAGATACAACACCTTCGAAAATACTAGCCAACTTCAAGAAGAGCTCGAAAGCTTAGGTGCTCCTCCCAAGTTGTTCCCATTCGTAGGTCCGAAGGACTATACGTGCACCGACCGCCTATGTCTTAACGTAGAGGTGGAGGAAAATATAGTGGGGATCTTAATGAACTCGCTAACTATAAGGTCGCCATGGTCGATCCCGAAAAGGATAAATGGCGATTGCTATGAATGGGGAAATGCAATCCATGAAAGATAATGATGTCGGATTGAAGTTGACCTTCCTCCCAATGCTAAAGTCGTTGGAAGTAAGTGGATCTTCAAAAGAAAACCGACATGGATGGCAATGTACACACCTACAAGGCTCGTCTAGTGGCTAAAGGTTTTACTCAAACCTATGGCATTGACTACGAGGAGACATTCTCTCCGTAGCGGACATAAGAGTTATTAGGATTCTCATAGCTATATCCGCACACTATGACTATGAGATTTGGCAAATGGATGTCAAAACCGCTCGAATGGCCGCCTAGATGAAGACATCTATATGGCACAACCGGAGGGTTTGTGAATCCATTATTTCCTAACCGTATGCAAGCTTAAGAGGTCCATTTATGGACCAAGCAAGCATCAAGGCAATGGAATAAAAGATTCGATGGAGAAATCAAAAGTTTTGGATTTACTCGTAATCTTGATGAGCCGTGTGTATATCACAAAGCTAGTGGGAGTCATGTTACTTTCCTTATTCTATATGTCGATGACATATTAATCATGGGAAATCATATACCAAGTCTGAATGAGGTGAAAGCCTATCTTGGTAAATGTTTTTCGATGAAGGACTTAGGGAAGCAAGATACATACTCGGAATCAAGATCTGTGGATAGATCAAGGCGGCTAATTGGTTTAAGCCAAAGTGCTTACATTGACAAAATATTGAAGAGATTCAATATGCAAAATTCCAAGAAGGGATTTTTGCCAATGCAAGTAAATCATGGTTTGAGCAACCAAGGTTGTGCTTCAACACCGCAGAGGTGGCAGTATGAAGAAAGTTCCTTATGCTTCTACCGTAGGATCTATCATGTATGCGCGTACGATGCACAAGGCCCGATGTGGCGTTTGCTCAAAACTTGACCATCGGTATCAACGTAATCCGGTGAAATTCATCGATCATTGTTAAACATATTCTCAAGTACCTTAGGGCTACAAGAGATATGTTCATAGTGTATGGGAAATCCGTATGTAACTGTCTCGTTATGTGTTATCGCGATGCATCTCGAAGTGTGACAAAGATGATACGAAGTCTCGACGGGTTACATATTTGTCATCAATGGAGGTGTTGTGGATTGAAGAGTAAGAAATGACAACACTTGCGATGTCCGCTATGTAAAGTGAGTACATAGCGCGCTCGAGGTCGCCATGGAAGTCGCTTGGATAAGGAAGTTTATTTCGGGCTTGGTGTTATGCCGTCGATTGAAAATCCTATTAAAGTATATTGTGACAATTTCACGCAATAACTTTTGCCCATGAACCCGAGTCATGAAGGGCACCAGACACTATCCTAGACAATATCACTATGTTCGAGAACAAGTCGAGATAGGTGAAATTGAGTTGCTCAAAGTTCACATGATGATAACCTAGCGATCCTTTAACGAAGGCCTTACTCGGTGAAAAACTTAATCATTTGTCCGATAAGTTTGGACTTCGCTTAGCTAGTAGTTTCATGCCCATCTCGTGACTAAGTATTTTAGATAAAAGGATATTGTAAACATTATTATTGAAATGAAATAAAGTATTTTGTTATGTTTATTATTCATTTATTATGATGTTATCCTATATTTGCATGTTTAAATCCTTGAATAACTTAAGTTATTCTAAATAGTCCATTGTCAATCAATAACATGGGAATGATATTGAATTAAGACAAACTGAGTATTAGTTAGAATATACTTGAAAGTATATTGATGCGTAGCATGACTAATTTCGATGATATTCAATGAATCGAGTATAGGACTTATCCCACTCACATGATAATACTTTATGGATCTTTGTCATTAAGTATATCATGGATATTTATCCTCCGACTTGAGATACCGTAGATGTGTCATGGATGTAGTGCATTTTGTGAAGCAATCTAACGCTATACGAATCGGTAGTTATAAGGGTTGTTTTCGTAAGTGTTGCGAAATTTATGATTTCGCTTGTAGTCAAAACGAGATTTGTTTCCTTCAAATTTATTTTGAAGTATAATATCGCTGGGCCCTCGTAGGGTTGTTAAGATGTTTGCATGGCCATGCCCAAGGTCTTCCGGAATATGTTCGTAAGAATTGGTAATCTTGATCAATCACATAAAGCGAGAAATGTAATAGTTAATTAAGAAATGAGTGAGATCCATATTCTTATTAACATGGTATTAGAAACAAAGGATGAATATGATGATGAATCATCGAAACTTGTTTTTCTCCAGAAAATCATACACGAGTTGTACCGGGGCATTGGCGTGTTGCTAGACGCTAACCAATGTCATTTCACGCTTTGTAAACATATCCAGTGGGAGTCGTTGGAAATGTATATATTTACAACACGTAAATGTCCGGATTCGAACTCGTGACCATGGGATTGCACACATTAGCGAATGAGAATTAAAGTTAAATAATTAATGTTAATGTTTACGATTAATTATTGCACATAAAGTCCGCTCTAACGATCGTTAAGTATTTAACGGAAAATAACTAACGACCGCTAACTCGAAAGAGAAGGACTTGTAGTGTAAAATCTTAAAATGGAAAAGATATGGGAATCCTTTTGGGGCTTCACATGGCCGCCATAGGGGGCTTCCCAAACCCTAACTTGTTCCCAAAGATTTGTAAACACTATATATACAGAGGCTGTGGTTTAGGGTTTCTCATCACTGCATTGAATTAACCTAGATTTCTTCCTCTTCCTCTCTTGCTCTTGTTCGCCGAACCTCCTCCAAGGGTGTTTTGGTTTTGTTTTTCATAAAACAAGGACTTATGTTAGATCTAGCAATCGCTGATTCGTTGGTTAATTCGTGTGTACAAAACCGTGGTAGTAAGACACTATTCTTACACCTAATTGGTTTGAGTTGTAAAACGGTAAGGGACAACTCTTTAAACCACTTCTTCTGTTTTGTTCAAGAGATCTGACATTTGCAAGAGGTACGTTACGCATACTTTCAGTTAATTATTTATTTGTTATGATCTTAAGTCTTCTGATGTGTACTCTGTGGTGTCTACATGTTTTATTGTTATTCATGTATCTTAAACTCAACAACATATACGTTTAAACTTATTTAAATGAGGTGCATGTATGATATGGATCATCTTCCTGCCTTGCTTGCCGATTACACAAGTAAAGTAGTAAATCATAACGACATGGAGGTTTAGTTTTCAAACATCAACATTGAATATTGTATGAAAATTGTGTGGTGGTAAAGGGTGGTGGAGGTGGAGGGTGGCGGTGAACTGGTGATGGTTGTGTGGTGGTAGAGGGTGGTGATGGTGGTGGTGATGATTCTGTGGCGGTAGAGGGTGATGGTGGTGGTGATGATTCTGTGGTGGTAGAGGGGGGTGGTGATGGGAACTCAAAATAAAATTAATAGTAAACTGCAAAAAATGTTCTTGCAAAAAATGTCCATGTAATAGGAGAGGGTAAAATAGTCATTTTACACGGCCACTAATGTGAAAAACTAACGAGCGTTAGCCAAAATGAAGAATCTGCAACTACAATAATGGTTCAAGGGCAAAACTCGCAAAAAATGAAACGTTATAGACATTTATCGCAATTTTATTTTTATGAGAAAATTTCTCGCAAAAATCAAAAACTTTAAAGATAATTTTGCAGTTTACTCAAATAAATATTAACATCATCATAACTCAAATTCACAAACCCAAATAAAATATCCAACGACTTTCACTTTCCTATACACCGCAACCATCACAACCACAAATCACACAATCCAACGACCATAATCACGCCTTCACTACGCTCCACATCACCGCCAGTCACTCTATCTCACCAAAACAAAAAAGTAATTAAAAATATCAGTATTATCCAAAACACAAAAAACATATAACCAGATAAATAAATAACTCATCATTAGTATAGTATATAGATTAAGAGCAGTTTTAGTTACTAAATCGTTAAAAATACTTTCCTGAGTTTTAAAATTCACTTTTTTTTTAAAATAAAAAAAAATAGTTCTTGCTTAAGTTTAGTTGTGATAAAATTTGAGAATTTATTTTGAATTTTTTAGATAGTTTTTAATTTTTTATAAAAGTTTTTAGTTGTTAAAAGTCTATATTTTTTAGTTTATTAAATTTATGAGTTAACTACATTTTTGGTCCTTATAGTTAGTCAGGTGTAACATTTTTAGTCCATTAAGATGAGGGTATCTTATTCATTTTACGTGTCTTAATTGATCAAACTAACGGTCAACTAAAATTGGACCAAACATGTTACGGGTCGTCAGATTTTGGACAGGTCCGTTACTTTTTAAACTATTGGACCAAAATCGTTATACCCGGTAAACCACAAGGACCAAAAATATAATTAACTTAGTATTCCCATTAATAAAATATTAATGGTGTGACGATGGATCTACGATTACTGTAATCATAAAGAGACATAATGATGGTGGAATAAGGCTGCCCACAGTCGTGACCTGGGTCATCGCCTGCCACATCAGATTTCTCTCTCTGGCGACCAGACACGACCAAGTTGTCACAGTCGATGACCGACTTTAATTTTTATTTATTATTATTTTTTGATTCAAATATTTTTAACAACAAAATTAAACTTTATTAATAATAAAAATATTACAATACTAAATTCAAACAAACATTAAAAACATTACGTAAATTGTTCAAATAACATAAAAACATTACAAAAATTCTTCATCGTCTTCCTCATCGTCATTGTCACTGCCGTCTTCATTCTCTTGATTGACTTGATTTCTATGATTTCTCCAAATAAGTTCGATCAAATCAGATTTTAAAAGAATGTGTTTGAAGGTATTGATAGAAATGTTGTTTGAAATTGTGTGTTTAGAAGTGTGTTTGATGTTGGTATTTATAGGATTTAAAGTGGTAAAGTTTTTCTAAAAACAAAGTTTTTTTTTTTTTTTTTTTTTTTTTTTTAATGTCAAACGGTAAGAATTTTTGAAAGAAATGTGTATTAAAAGTCGGTTGTATTTAGGACCGATTGTGCTTTTTCTTTTAGCTCGATCGATACTCGACCCTTGCTTCATACTCACAACGACCGACTTCCAAGTCGGTCGACACACTCGACCGACCGATTTTCTCAGTTTCACTGTGACAAGCCTAACGCTATGTTCTCAAGTTTTTTTTGGAAGTAAAAAGAAAGGTGAGTAAAGAGAAGTAGAGAAAAGAGAGGTGAGGAAAGAAAGTATACAAAATTATTTGTGTTCTCAAGTTTAATTGAAAATGAAAGAAAGTGAAAGAAACATACTCTTTCATTTTCTCAAATCGAGGGAAAATGAAAGAAAATTAGCAAAGTCACAATAATGCCCTTCACTACACTTTATCAAAGAAGCAAAACACGTAATTTCAAAGAAGAAATTCAGTCGATCAAAACACAAATGTCAAAAAAATCGACATACTATATGCCATTCCAAATCAAAATATAATAAGGTACCATACATATTTTTAGTTGCCAAGATAGCCTTACATCACTGAGATTACACAAAAACAACTCATGAGTTTTCAACTTACTGCAATTAAATGCCACTAGATACCTTATACCATAAATTATACTCCTGCTACTACACCCAAAAAACAGCAGATCCAACTACACATACATATATATATTCGACCATATACCACTTGTCATCGACATTTAATCACCAGACGCATCATTTCATTAAGATGACACCGCATATCACTTGGACAATCGAAAAGTGCTCGAGTAAATTCGGACTTTTCACCGTAAAACAAACGCCTTGCCATGACATCGTTTTCACAACCCATGCGTTTAACTCAAGATAAACTTCGCCTCGAATATACTTGGGACGTGATCCAACAATTGCCTAACAATAGGTATATAAACACAAACATTACCTAATAGACACAATCTTAAAATACACATCATGTATAACTTAGATATAACAAGTACCTTGGTGCACTCCTTCATTGCATCGCTACACATTCAAAAGAACCCATGATTTTAGAGACAAAGTCACTTTCTTCTTCGACCTTTTTCTTCTTACTTTTTGAGGCTTTATTTGTGAGGATGGCGGAGTAGGTGTAATCGAACATCATCAATGTCTTGAAATCCTCTAAATCGGCCTCATTGGTAGATTCATCAATGCTACGATTCTTTTCTTCTTTCCTTGGTCGTTTGAAGTTGCACTGTTGCCCTATCTTTAGCAAATAACTCATAAAGCTCATCATAGTTTGAAATAGTTTTCGTTTTCCATATTGAAGCTCCCGGATTTGCCTATAAAAATACAGTTGATAAATAATCATACTATAAAGTAGAAACATGTAATAAGATGAGCAAAGCATACCTCGATCAAATCTTTCCACACTTCTTCTTCAAATTTCAATTAACTCACTTATGGGGTTCCAAGAAAAACCACTCAATCGAGTTCCACGGAAAATATCATAGCATTCCGCAAAATGTTCTTTTATGGTTCTAAGACGGTTCTTTAAATGTTTTCGGCTTAAATTCAATTTGAGAGATTTATTCAACTCCTCAACCATATTTGCATACGCATGAGACGTGAATGTTCCACTAATCCTATTACCTTTTTCTTTTTCTATAAGCATCACTCTTATAAATTCATCATCCATTTCAGGCGTCCAAGAGACAAATTCCCTCTTACCAGTAGTAGCATTGTTTACCTTTTTACTCTTACAAGTAGTAGCATTGTTTACCTTTTTATTCATTATTAAAATTTGTTTCAGCAAATACATGTAACCATTTAGATTACTATAAACACTACAATACTCATAGATTCATGAGAAATATACAAACTGATACAGTATACAAGATACAACCAATGTAAACAATACAAAAACTCTAAAAATTGATTGACACAACTAGAAAACATGAAGCGCAAGCAATACACAAACTGATACAGTAAACAACAAAAGATGCAGGTCATCCATTGTATAAATTGCAATAGCACATTGGGTTAAATCTAATAATAGTAAACTAATTCCTTCACTGTCATCTAGAAAACATGTAAAATATTATTAATATACCGTATGTTAAATCTAATAATAGTATAGCACATTTAATGGGAAATGAGAGCACAAAACAACTACTTTAGCACCAACTGTTGCAAGTTGCAACCTAAAAAGCTTATAACAGCAAATTGAAACTTTGATACTTGTTCACTATAAATGAAAAAACAACAAAAAGATAGATAAAGTTAAAAAGATTATTAAGGTTCAGATTTTGTTTAGCAAAATATCAAAATCTTCAAACCTCCTAGAAAACCCCCAAATTTCATTGTTCATCAAATAAAAAAATAAAAAATAAATAAATAATAACACTAAATTAAACACAAAAAAATGTAGATCTATAATGTAATTGATTGTTACAAACCTTCGAAGATGATTATCTCATATGTTGGGTTTTGTTGTTGATCGGCCGAATTATTTGTGAAGGTTTGGTGTGTATTGTTGTGATAACTATGATGGGGATAGATGAGATAAATAAGAAAAATAAAACAATACAAGTACTGAATTATAAGGTTAGTGGCGGTAATCTACATTTCCCTCCTTTTTTTTCATCACTTTCATCCCAAAAGTGGGGTGAAAGTTTTGAAAGCAAATACATCACTCTTTCACTCACATGCTTTCACTTTCATTAGTAAAAAAAAACTTGAGAACATGTGTTATTTTGCATCATATCACTTTCTTTTACTTAACTTCCTTTTACTCAACTTGAGAACACAGTGTAAGATGAATAGTTTGGTGGGTTTGATTTGGGTTGTGTTAACTAGATGTGAAGGGAAAAAGTTTAAATGTCTATTATGCTCTCTTGTCAAAAAATATAACGGGAGTTGATCAAAAAATCACATTCAAATTATTCAAAATAGAATTGGGACCAAAACAATAAGGGATCAAAGGTCTCATGTTAATGAAAAACTTGAAAATGAGACTGAGACAGATGCAAAAGTATGTCTCATGATGATGTTTTTTGACAATTTTAAAAATGAACACTATATTTTATTATATATAAAAAGTATATATAATATACAAATTTAGTTTATTTTTTTCTCTCCTTTTTTTATTTTTAGCTACATTAAATCCTAATCTTAATTTAAATTTAAATAAAAACTCTAATCATAACCCTAAACCCTATCTATTCTTGTATCTACTTTTTTTGTGTATTATTTTTGCCCACAAAATTTCTCGAGAAGAAAAAGCTGGAGATCCAAAAATCAAAAAGGTCAGTGGGCCACATATCTAAATAAAATAGTGAAAATTACTGTAAAAGCGCGATTCGCTGTGTCTGCAGAGGCCTTTTTTCTTATATCGAAAAGTGCGCCAATTATTTATTATCCCGGTGGAGAAATCAGTGACACGCAGCGTGTCCCCCAATTAAATTAACGCATTGTGCATTTATTTAAAGCAGTGGCGAAATCGTGAAGTGTGGCATGACCACCGAAGAGAGAAAATAGCGTCGCCGCCTATAAGCCGAATCCAAGCCAGTGAAACAAATTCTTTTGACAAAATTCTTTTTCGTTGCCATTTCAATACATCACATAGCATATCAAATCAACATGACACAATACATTTTAATAGCTAGAACAACATGAATGTAAGTATAAATTTATAGAAAGGGTGAGATGTAATTACGATTTGCGGTAAAATGAGGCGTTACCGTAGTGTCACGATATTTTGTATGCTACCAAAATTTCCTTTGTATTTGATGCTACCAATATTTTGCTACAATATATTTGGACATATTTTTGTTATAAATTTTTTGTTATAAAAATGTAATTTAATTTTTGTTATAAAAATGTAATGAACTTATTTTTGTGTTTATAGTTTTTGGTTAATTCTTATGTTTGTTAAAATTCTTTTTAGATGTTGTATATATAAGGTGTATATCACGCTATAAACATAAGAATTAACCAAAAACTATAAACACAAAAATAAGTTCATTACATTTTTATAACAAAAATTAAATTACATTTTTATAGCAAAAAATTTATAACAAAAATATGTCCAAATATATTGTAGCAAAATATTGGTAGCATCAAATACAAAGGAAATTTTGTAGCATACAAAATATCGTGACACCACCGGTAACGCCTCATTTTACCTCAACTGTAATTACATCTCACCCTTTCTATAAATTTATACTTACATTCATGTTGTTCTAGCTTATTAAAATGTATTGTGTCATGTTGATTTGCATATGCTATGTGATGTATTGAATGGCAACGAAAAAGATTTTTTCAAAAAGAATTTGTTCACTGCTCGGATTTACCGCAGCGAGAGGCAGACGCTATTTTCTCTCTCGGCCATGTCATGTCCCCACACTTTGTCAGATTTCGCTACTTGTTTTATGTGAAATGCTTTTTTTTTTTTTTTTTTAATTACGCACGTTAATTTAATTGGGAGGCGACACGCTGTTCTTTTAAGATTTCTCCACCCCCGAGAAATGAAACGACGGCCTTTTTTGATATAGCAAAAAAAGAGGTCCTCTGCAGGACACAAAGGTACCTGCAGGGCCTTTACAGTAATTTTCACAATAAAATATCCAATAGATTCTTCCCATAGGTCGCACGCTACCGTATTACCAACGGCTCAACGCCCACAGTTTACCCAAAAAATGCATCACAACCACAAATCACACAATCCAACGACCACAATCACACCTTCACCATCCCCCACATCACCGTCAGTCACTCTATCTCACCAATACAAAACTAAACTTAAAAAGGTTTATTCCGCCCCGGGGTCACATGTTAAACACACAAAAAGAACGACGAGACCCACGAAAAAAAACGTCCGAATTAAAAAAAGTGATGTACTATTCCTACCCTCCCAACTAGATATGTTTTCTACTTTTGATTCATTTTGTCCCCCATTTATTTCAAGATAACACGTTTTTGTCGGTTTCATCGTATTTATAGTTTTAAGCGTCAATTTATTAAACTTTATATTTTCTGTTTCGCATTTTCGCGCTTATAGCTTTTTATATAAACAAAATTATAAAATAAATAAAAGAATGCAAAAAAATATAAGGTGGTGAGAATATCTGTCTCACTGCTTTTTTCTTTTAACACGTGTCTTTCGAACACGTGCCGCCTTCATGTTAACACAAAAAGTGATAAATATCTCAGTCTTATCCAAATCACAAATATACATATAACCAGATAAATAAATACTGTAACTCATCACACACACTCAAATTCACTAAAACAAAAAATGATGATGATAAGATCAGTAGCGTTTGTTAAGCCGTTACCGACGATCACCTGTTCGTCACGTAATGAGACGTATATACCGAAGCTCCAACCCTTTAGCCGAACTAAGATTGATCGGATGGTCAAAGATCCACCCTTGATTCAAAAAGCTGAAAATGATTTAGCTGATTATTGTTCGACTTTGGAAGGTGATAGGTCGTATAGCTGTTGGAGAGCTTATTTTGAGCTCAAGGATCTCGAGGTATTAATAAAAATATATTATCATCTACTATTTTTAAACTAGTAGTAGCTTTTAGCCGTAGTTGTTTTATAAAAGCGTTTGGTAACATAGTTGATAACTTGATATGATATTATTAAACTTATAATAATTGTCCTTGTGACTTTTTTTAAGTTTGTTTTATTCAACTTTGACTATAAATATTTTTATTTGTGTATAATACTTGATAGAAAAAAATATGAATAGAAAGTGGACAATTATTATGGACGAAAAGAGTAGCTGTTAGCGGTAGTTGTTTTATAAAAGCGTTTAGTAATATAGTTGATAACTTGATATAATATGAAGGTTATTTTGTTTAAGTTTATTTGTGGCTTATTTGTTTTTTTCCGGCTTATTTTGAGATTTACGAGCTTTTATAAGTTTAGCATGTCGTAATAAACTTATGTAAACCCACAGGTGGCGAAACAAGCCGGAAAATTGAGGCTTATGAAATATAAGCCGAAATAAAATGAGCTCATTAGGGGTGTTTGTTTCTTATATGTGGGCTTATAAAACATAAGCCGAAAAAAGATAAGCTCATAAGCCCATAAATAAGCTTAAACAAACACCCCCATAAAAGTTTACACTAGTTAAAGTATACCGTTCGTAGTATGCGTTTTGATATTATTTGTTAACCCTTATGAGATTTATTAGGTTCTATCTAAATATGAGGTATGTGAAAATATATTTATCATGTTTGTTTGTAGATAAACAATTTTTGTTTGTTTCGTATGCTAACTATGTGAATAGTATAATTATGTAAATATCGGTGGCTTAATAGGAAAATCATCACCAGAATTTTCTATACTTTTGGAATAAGTGAGCAACAAACAAACCCACACCGACTTAACGGGCCAAGAAAAATTTCTCAATTAAGTCGAAATCAAACGGCACCTAAGTTGTTTTAATAAATAAGCAGCATATGGCTAGATAAGGTAATATGGTGCAAGCCGTTTTAGATACGCTTCATTCTATTGAGTTTGTAGTGTTAAGGTAATATGTGCAAGCCGTTTTAGATATCCATGTAGTCTAGTAGTAGTAGTTATCAACAGAAATAAGCTACGTTCTATTGAGTTTTTAGTGTTAATTGTTTATATGTTTAACTATGAACAGAAAGAAGCGCCAAAGGAAGAGGTAGAGAGGATGATAATAGAATCAGGAGGTGTGAAATCATTAATGGGATGTTTACACGGAATAACCGAAATTCACAAGGCCAAAAAGCAGTCAGAAAATGAGAACGGAACAGAAGCAAGTAATTTGAATTCGATGGAGAATGTGACCGCAGATGGAGCTAAAAGGACAGAATGTCCGGTGCCAGATGGATTACCGAAGAGCCGAGAAGAGATGGAGGAAGAAGAGAGTGGGAAAATGCCGGATTCACCTTTTACTAGATTGCTTCGCTCAAAAGGGAAGTCCCCTGCTTGGTACTCCCCTGCTCCTGATCATTAAACAGATTAATTTCTATAATGTCGATTAGTTAGTATCTTTCTTGGTGTATGTATATATATCGTGTCGCAAGTTTTGTTCAATATTATGCCTATGTTCTTACTTTCATGATGATAGTGTTCGGTCATTTGTTTCAGTATTGTTATGTAAAACAGTTTCTTCTTTGTATATATGGTTTTTGAGTATTGGGATAGTTTACCATCAATCTACCAGTTTGATACCCTGATTAAAATTACGAGTGAAAAAACAATAATAATTATGTTTTTCTTAAACTGTGTGTTTTTTGACGGCGGACAATTATTTTGAGACAGAGAAAGCATATGTCTAAACAGTTTCATGATGATAGTGTTCGGTCATTTGTTTCAGTATTGTTATGTAAAACAGTTTCTTCTTTGTATATATGGTTTTTGAGTATTGGGATAGTTTACCATCAATCTACCAGTTTGATACCCTGATTAAAATTACGAGTGAAAAAACAATAATAATTATGTTTTTCTTAAAAGTTTCTTCTTTGTATATATGGTTTTGAGTATTGGGATAGTTTACCATGCTGTTTTTGACCATGACAATTATTTTGAGACAGAGAAAGCATATGTCTAAACAGTTGAAGAAAACACTAATAAATATTGAATACAAATCTCACTTCCCACCTATTCAAAGAATTTACAAAAGGGAATAGACAACAAAACATCATATACATGTTCTACAATATAAGAATAAATAGCTAGTCAACAACTAACTTCTACATATCAAGAAATCTTGAACTTAAACTTGTCAACATGGTAGCGATCTGAAACCCGATTGAAAAAAATTATGTGAAGTGCAACTGTCCATTTGTCGATATTCATCCGCCGTTTGTGGCTTGAACACCAAGTATTGCATTTGGTCTTCTTTCATGATCTCGTTATGTTAGTCCCTGATACTTCAGAGATCACTATTTTACCCAAAACAGAAGCCCCAAACGTTCGCAATTGTCAGAAAATGCTGAACCACTAGTTTTTGTTGCACAATGCCGCCAGTTTTATGTACTAGTTAGGTTTCCTTCAGATTTTCATTAAGTTGATCTCCGTACTAACTCTGCCCTTCGGTTCGCAAACCCTTGGTTCACTCGGCTAACTATTATTTCTGCTTTTCTCAGCTTAGAACTGATCTCATCATTCCGAGCCTTTAACACCTTGTTCTCCTCCTGTAATAGAGCACAAGCATCCTTTAGCGGGCATTTTTTTAGCTTTTCTATCTAATAATGAAAGAATGCTAGAAAACTAACCCTTATTATCTCAAGATGATGGATTTGTTGTTCCAGAATTTGCTGTCCCGGCAACTTCTTGATTTCGTCTTCAAGCTCAATCACTTTCATCTTGTAATTAGCAATCTCAGCCTACAAAAAATTTAAATCATTGGCAAAACATCCAAATTTTAACATAAGTGATCACCGGAACTGTAATTAGTTTTGAAACCTTAAATGTTTCGTTCTCTGTTGTAAGTGACTGTTCTTGCAGACGTATCTTTCGAAGTTCTTGTTCTAGCTCCTCCCTCTGCAAACGTTGACTTTCCGCTTCTCCTTTGACCATCTCAACCTTAGATTCAACAAAAGAGAGAATAATAAATACTTTATAAGTTACATTGTAAAAAATGGTGAATTTTTTGCTAAAACACCAACAACAAAAAAAGTACTAGAAACTTTGCCAAGTTACCTGGCTTTCCAATTCGTTCACGGTCCATTCCAGCCCTTCCATCGACTTCTGATTAAGTTTCAATTTCTCTTCAGCATAATGTTGGCTAGTTTCATATTCGTTCAAGGTGGATTCTAGCCCTTCCACGGACTTTACATAAAGTTTTAACTTCTCTTCAGCATAAAAGTTACTAGTTTCACACACCTAATATTTTTGCAATTTGCACAAAACGTTAATGAACTGTTACTGTTTGCTTTACTAATTAACTATATAAATACGGATTATGGTTAGTAAATTATTGTGTGTATTATCAGGTCAAGAAAATTGAATGAAAGCATTAGGAGAGTTGCTTTTTGAAAGAAATAGGCGAGGTTGCTTATCTATCGCTGAACATTTTCTTCAATATTATTTTACCAAAGAGTTCTTTTCGCCATTTGAAATCGAGTATAGTTAAGAAGTTTTTGTAAAGTTAAAGAAGTAATCATACCTGGTTTAATTGACTAGCAATTGCCTCGTTTCTTTCACAAGTAACACTTTCCAAATCTCCTTTCAGTGCTTCTATCAAAGTGTTCTTTTCGCCAAGAGCGGTTTTGAATTCAAGAATTTCAATTTCCAAACTCTCCATAGCCTTCTTTGTTTCCACCAATTGCACCTCAGCTAACGCTTTTTCTCTTAGGGCATCTTCAGCATTTTCTGTCAGCAAATGAATCTCAGAGGAAAGTGATTCCGTAGACTGATGCTGTCTGAAAAGATCTGCCTCAAGAGTCGATATTAGGGCTGCCTTTTCCTTCAACTGAGCTTCAAGAACAGCGCTTTTTACAATATTTTCATAAAGCTCACACGCCAAAGCTTCGAAAGAAGTTTCAAATTCCACAATATCATCTTTCTGGTGTTTTATTGCATCCACAAGTTCTGCACCCTTAATTTCTAGTTCATGTTGCAGTTTACATGACGATGTTTCAAGCATTTGAGTCTTGTACTCTAGAGCAGAGATGGAGTCGGAAGAGTTTATTAGAGCTTCTTCCTGCATCTTGATTTGGTTCTGCAAAAGACCAAAGTTTGCATCTTTAAAGCACGAATCCACATGAGAAACGATTATCTCTTCCTTAAACTTTTCAAGAACCGTAGACACATGTATGTTCTCATTCTGAAAGTCGTTATTTTCTGATGCCACTTGTTCAAGTTTTGACGACATGATGATTAATTCGATCTCTTTTGCAGACAAACTTCTTAACTGTTCATCTTTGTCATCCATAACTTCCTTCAATAACATAGAAAGCTCATGCCCCATATGACCAGACCGTTCCAACATTGCTTCTTCCATAAGCTGCAAGTCTAAAATCTTCTTCTCGAAACTGGTCATTTTGATCGAGAGTTTATCAGCTGCTTCTTCTTTCCTTGAAACACGATCATAACTATTCTTGATATCAGCCAGTAACTTTCCTCGAAGCATGCTACACGCTTCTAGTTCTTTTCTTGAATTGTCATTAAGTTGAGATACCAAAGAATTTGATTCACATAGGCCATGGTAAAGGAGACTCTTTTCTGCATTTAATCCAGTCACGGTATCAATCAGTATTCCCATGTGACACACATGCAACACAGACATAGCCCAGTCCTTTGCAATTATCTCAGACCAGATCTCGTCACACATTGTCCGTTGTAACTTGTTCGAGCTTTGAAACCGAGACTTGATTTCAACTAAGTCTGAACCCGTTTGCTTGAGTTCTTTATCTACTGTACCCTGAATTTCAAGAATCATGAGCTCAAGTTCTTCTACTTCTTTCTTCATTTCGATGGTATCTGTTTCAAGCTGTTTTTCAAGGACTAAATAACTGCCCTTAAGTATATCCCTCTCGTTTATCAAAGCAACTTGTTTGCTCTTCATTGCTCCATTTTCGGTCGCCAACTTGTTGATCATAGAGAATGTCTCTTTGGTGTTTTGTTGGGTTTCTAGAAATTTAGCAAGATAGCAAGACGATTCCACTGCGTGTTGCGCTGCGTTTTGCTTCGCATCCAGAAGCTCAAGCTCATATAGCTATGCAATTTAAGAACAAATTTAGTTAGAAAACTATGTTAGGATATACCACTAATGTGGCTTTTTTTACTAATCTACGAATGAGTATAATAATAGACTTTTATTAAGTAACGATGAAAGCATACCTTTTTATTTTCAGTAACAACTGCCTCATTTTCTTCAGCAAGGGTGTGTGCCATCTTAAGAGCTTCTACCTGCATCTCAACTTGTTTTTGCAGAAGACCAACTTCAGCATCGTTTTCCAGTGATATCCAATCTTTCAAGTGCATATCTACTATCGATATAATTAACTCTTCCTTATACTTCTCAATCACTGTAGCCATACAAGTGTTCTCTTTCTTAAGATCATTATATTCTAATGCCACGTGTTCTAATTTCGACAGCATGATAAATAACTCGATCTCTTTTGCAGACAAGTCCGTCACTAGCCTCTCTATGTCCATTGTCATTGCTTCATTTTCAGCCATGAGGTTGTTTATCATGAAACCTGCTTCTTTAACGTTTAGTTGTGCTTCTACAAATTTATCAAAATAGCATAAAGATTCTACTTCTTGATGTGCTGCATTAACCTTTGCATCCATAACCTCAAGCTCATATAGCTAAAAAAAGAATATAGGAAAATTAATTAATTTCTTTAACTGCAAAAAAATAAATGAAAATTTTGATTGAATTTAAAAAGAGATTCAAGTTATATACCTTTATTTGGTCTTCTAGCTGGCTAACGAGTGATAACAAGTGATGAATTTCTTGATCTTTTTCCCCGCAATCTTGCTGATGTGCTTCTGACATAACGAGAGTAGCCCCTCTCAATGACCTCAACATGGACTCCATTTCATTACCTCTGCTTTTTGCATCCTCCAAACACGAATTGAGTTCATCAATCCGTAACTCCTTTTCAAATATGTTTCTTGCAATAATCTGTAATTGGTCAGAAACCCATTTTCTTTTTCCAGTACCAATCATGTTCGCCTCATCGAGTGCCTTGTGACCAGCAGTAAGAACCTCTTCGACCTCTTCAAATAAACTGTTAAACTTTTGATCTTTCTCTTCGCACTTTTGCTGCAAAAGGGTCAGTTCGTGTTTGGTCTCTTTCTCCTTCAAAATACTTTCATGCATTTGGCTCTGAAAACCGCAAATTTCTTCCTGCAAACAGACTATGACATCTGTCATTTCAGCCTCGACTTGTTTGCGAACTTCATCCATTTCTTCTTCGTTAGATGCATGACATGCCCTATCAGTTTGGTACCACATATTCAGTTTCTTGGTTTTGTCAAGGGAATCTTGAACCTTGTTCAGTTTTGCTTGCAAAGATGAATCTTGATTTTCAAAACGGTTTACAGAAACTATTTTTGGCTCTTTTTTGTGCAGTATTTCATCATATTTCTTGTTAGTGTTTCTGAATTCTTCCAGTTCGTTGATTGACGCAAGCTGTTGAAACTCGAGAGCTTCAATGACAGATTTTGCTTCATGAAGCTCTTCCCTCAACTTTTCGAATTGTTTTGTTATCAGCGAGAACTTCTCTTCTGTTTCCCCACGGATTGATCTCTCCTCCTTAAGCATAATCTTGAGAATTTCTGCCTCGAGTTGTAGATCCACTACTTCTGTATCCTTCTTCTTAGGTGATTGATCGGCATTAGAAGAAAAGTCCAATCTCAATTCCTGAAAATCCGTCAAAATTCTTGATTATGAAGATAATACTTCTAACAACAAAAGTGTCGAACAGGTGTATAACAAGTAATTCAATTCACCTTTCTGACCTCGGTGTTACCATCTTGTTCATTCACTGCAGATTTCTGCATTTCTAGTAAGGCGGTTAGATCCACAATCTCCCTGTAGAATATGAAGAAGCAACTTATGATATAATCAGAACATTAAGACAACATATGTATAAATTTACAGAAGAACTAGGTTACCTGCAGAGTTTTTCATTTTTCTCTAGGCAAGAACTCAGGTTATCCCTGCATTTCTGTAACTCTCCGTGGCTCGCTTTCAACTGAAGTTATAAATAAAATGTCAAACGATAGTTTAAAATCCTGACGGGCTATGCATACTGTATTAAGATAAGAATGTAGCCAACCTCCAATTGAAGAGATTCATTTTCCTTTTTAATCGCTGCAGCTTCCTGTTGCCATTTGCAAAGAATAATGAGAAGTTAAAGACGTTGGCATGTGTGACAAGTCAAATCATAACAAAATGCAAATGTTACCTTTTCCATGTTTGGATTCATAATCTTATCTTGTTTTAAGTTCTCCTCAAGTAAAAGCGCCAACTGTCATAAAAAGATTCGAGTTTTAAAGAAATACGAAAGAACTGAATTTTTCTAGCGAAGTTTCCTTGAATTTTGAAAATACCTGATCTCTTAATTCAGACACCTCCGTTAACAACATCTCTCTCTCCCGTTCTTCAAAATCTTGGAATCTAAACATTAAAAACAAGAATCGTTTAACGTCACATGATAAAGCATTGGAGAATTAGAAAACTTGGTTAAAATCTTGTAATCTACCTTTCGAGTTGTTCAGAAAGCCTTATATTTTCAGCAGCAAAGCGTATCACTTCAGGGTTCCTATCAACATTTGCACGAAGTATACCGATTTCTTCTCTTAGTGTGTTGTTTTCTTCTAGCAAGTATGAATCCACAGGCTGATTTTGTCTTCTCAAAACTTTAGCAACAAGAGACTCCATTCGGCTGATTTTGTCTTCTCGAAACTTCAGCATCATTTTGTTACACATATTTTCCTCCCCCCTTTGATGAACCTAGTAAAAAAGTTCATGTTCAGTTGGAGCAAGTTACATTTGGCCATTTTGACGCGTTTACTTAGAAACGGTCAATTTGTGTTGTATTTTATTTCTAATGGGTCAAAGTGGGAACTTTAAGTAAAGTTAGCTTAAAAAGAACGGTTCAAATGGGTTGAAGGTCGCCTGCCCAAGGTCTACATTGCATTCATAAAACAATCATATCAGATTCAGACATACTATTAATTTACGAAAACTGTGGACAAAAGGACAACGTGAACCTGTTTTCACCCATTACTCAACCTGTTTCGCCCACCTAATAACCCGCGACATAAGTACATGAAGCGAAGACATACCAGGCTGTTTAACTGTTCTATTTCTTCTTCGAGTTTTCTAATACGATTTTCTGATGATTGTTCTCTCCTTAGGGATCCATTCAATGAAGTCTCCAAGGATTTCAACTGAAAAAAAAAAACAGCAAATAAAGCATACCGCTCAGAGGATATCAAACCTAATAGATATATAGCAACTTACCAACAACTCGGTTTTTCATATTTACCTGTTTACAAGATACCCTCAGAATTTGATCATCTCCTACCGCATTATCATCTTTTGATAGACTTGTTTCAGTTGAACTTCCATTGCTATAATTCTCGTCTTTTGAACTAAACCTCAAAGACCTGGCTATATTGTGACGTTTAAGGATAGCAAGCTCCTCCTAAACGATAAAATAAAAAATAAAAAAAATACATTTGTATTAAACATAAGGAATGATGGATCCGTCTCCTTTAACTTCAATGTCAGGAAATTAAAATTAAGATTTTACCTTTAGAAGTCGTATTTGGTGTTGAAGTGCCGCAACATCTCCTGATGCATCTTCATTTATCACAGCCTTGTCAAAGAAAAAGAAACATTAACCTTTTTAGCTTTGCAGAAGATATGCATTTTACATGAATAAGGATAACTTTCTTACATTATTCTGAATAAGTTTTGCACGCTGAGCAAACTTTAGAGTGTTCAAGGTCTCGATTGCAGAACTGAAAAAGAAAGCAAAGATTGTAAAATACAAATAAAAACAATCAAAAAGTACTAATAATATAAGGAAAGAAAACAGGCATACCTCATTGAAGGGCTGACATTAGCAATTATCATTGTTTTCGAGTTTCCACCCAGTGAGTCCTGCATTATATACAAAGTAAGTATACCATGTAATATAAAACTTTGGTGAACGATAATTAGAAACTTTTAGAACCTGAAGAAGAAATGTGAGCCTGGAATCTCGATAGGGAACATGTTTAGTCCTTGCATTAGCACCGTCTACTAGAACCATTATTACATGACTGTAAAAACAGACTTTGCATCACAAAACTGAACAATAATGTAAAAAAAAAGCAAGAAAAGGTAAATCGATTAATGTGTTCATACCCAAGTGTGGATAATGACTTGTTGATATTTGCCGCTTCTTTTAACCGTTCACCTTCAGCACCAGAGCTTTTTTGCCTGTCAAGAGATAGTTATAGAATTTAAGGCTTGTACTCTTAGTCAAAAAAACCAACCGATTATAGAAACACTCGAATAATGCTGATCAAATGCATCACCTTTCTGAACCAGCTAAGTCAACAAGATTTAGCCTTGCGAATCGTAAGTTGGATGTCGAGTCTTTTTCCCACCTACTTTCGATTACACATGTAAAAACACTGTGTGAACGACTGCTTTCTCTATTCATATTTGTTGCAGCAACTCTTCTGTTTGCAGAGCCCTAAATAACAAAGCACAACACTTGGTAAATAAAAAAAAGTATATAAAGGTTTCGAAGCGATTTAGTTGCCTAAAGAAAAAGAGCATAGTTTACCTGACTTAGAAGCTTGAGAATATCGCCCACAGTATGAACTTCAAATTCAGTAAGGTTTTCAACGTATACGCCCTTTTTAACATCTTCCCGCAGCTAAAGAAACAGCACTATATTACACATTTACAGTATACATGGTGGTATTCATAATGTCACAAAAGGCCAGAAAACGTACTTGCAAATTTGTGGAAGAAGGATCCAGGAGATCAGCTATTTGTTCATTGTATATCTCCAAGAAAGAACATTTGCACGTGTATACAAGCCTTTCATCCTTCCGACTTTCCTCTTCCTGTATATATATGTGAAATACTAATTTAAGGTGGAATTACTTATGAATGATTAGGCTAGAAATTGGTGTTTTTAAAATTACCGCAATGATTCTAGCAAATAAGAACTCGAATATCCGTGGTGTCATTCCACGATATTGGCTCGGTTTTACTTCAAGATCATTTATCTCACCAAGCATTGTGTGGGTCTTCCCACTTCCAGTCTGCAACAGTTACATAGTTTGTAAACGGATGAACTCGAACTAATAATACTAATTAACGTATGTTATACTAATAACTTATGTTACCTGTCCATATGCAAACATACAACTATTGTATCCGGACAAGCAATTCTCCACCATTGGCTGACCAACCATCTTAAATAGCGTTTCCTGCAAAATTCCCGGTTCTAACAATACATTCTAAAAAATATAAACGAAACAACCCGAGCATGAACTGAGTTTACCTGGTCGATTGTTTCACACGCAACATGGTCAAATGTAAACCGAGTTTCAGGATGCCCAACCCATGTTAAGGATTGTGCACTTTCCTGTTTCAGACACCTGTTGTACCCTTGTGAACTAATCTCCATACCATTAAGCGGTCTTACACGAATCAAAACCTAAAAAAGTTAAATAAAATCATACCCGTAAGCTAAAACCTACAAAAAGTAACTATATCAAACAAATAGTATCCAATAAATTCTCGAAAAGTTTCTTACTTGGACACTATGATCCATCCAGAAAGATGGATCTTCCTTAAGATCAAAATGAGGAACCTCGACACTATTAACATTCGTATAAGTATTATACGATACAGGAACCCCTTTAGACAACGCGGCAAAGTTACTACCACGCGCACCTCCAACAACCGGAGGCCTAGTACTACCTCCATAAACCAACCCAGGATTCGGCGGCTTACTCACACTCACACTTTTCGTAGGCGTACTATGTGTAGAACCACTCTCTATAAAACCCGAAGAGCCTCTCCCAGTCCCAAGCACCCTACAAGCCTTAGGAGTAGTATTCACATTACTACTCGAATCCGGGCCCCACCCGTATCGATTCCTACCCAAACCACCTTGCTTTTCGGGTGTTTTCATTACTTTCGCCTTAGTCGGTGTTCTTAACAATTTGGGGGTTTTAAACCCTAGTTCTTGGTCATTTTTGCTAGGGTTTAAAAGGGGTTCTTGGATTGCATTCAATGGAGGTCTAGAACACGAATCGAGGCTCATTCGACTAAAGCATTGTTCGCGTATGTTTGAATTTACAGGAACATTTTCGGGTTCATCAAAGTTTAGATTTTTACCCGAGTTTCGCCGCGAGAATTTGGAATCTCGTAACATTCTTGAAAAACAGAACTAAAAAACAAGAATCTGAAAAATGAAAAAAATTTGTCTTAAAACCTTAAACTGAAGTGGTTTGGTTTCATGGGATTAGATTCAAATGTGTTTTTCAGATTGTGTTTTTGTGGGTCCCACACATTAAGAAATGTTTTTTTTTTTTTTGAAACCTTTAAGATTAAAAATGTTGAGATGTGGTTTAAAATGAACGGTTGAGATGGGATGATGAAATTTGAAAAGGGTTAAAGATTTAAACGTCTTTGGCGCTTTGATTTGAATGAGGGGTTTTATTTGGTAAAGTTGAATAAATGAAGGGCTAAATTGGTAAGTTAATACTTGTGGTTTAAATTGTTACCCAACGGCTATAATTGTTGGGACCTAACTAACCTTAATGATGTGCTAAGAATGGATAATTGATAATGAAACTATGGAAGTGTTAATAAAGGTGTAAATGAGTTGAGCTGCATGTGAGTTATTCGAGTTTGACTTGTCAAAAACTTGACTTGAGCTTCTTTGATACCAAACGAGTTGAGTTCGAGTTTTGTTGAGCTCGAGCTCGATTCTGCTCGTTTACACCCTGACACCAAATGTGATCTTCAAACAATTTATTTGGAAACTATCGTGACACTACTCCATCTAAAGGAACTATTTAAATAAGAGGCTAATAATCTTTTTTTTCCTTTATTTTTATATGTAACGTTAAATAATCTATCACAAAAATACATCATAAGTTAACATCCAAAGACATCTTTTAGTCTCCTATAATAAAAGTATAAAACTATTCACTAACGACAATTCTAGCCTAACAAAGAATAGCATGCAGGAGTAAGGATCAAATAAGAAGAAAAATAAGAATGAGAAGAGTGAGAAGAAACCACAACCACACATATAAGATGCATCTACAAAAGTAGATGTATCTCTCCTTAAAATTCTCCCTTTCATGTTAAATACTTATTGTCTTTGTAATGATTGATAAGTATCAACCTAAACTCATTAGTGCATATTAGAGCAAGGAGTATGGACAATATCGTTTCTCGCCGAATCAAACGTGGCATTTCGCCACTTGTTTTTGTTTCTCGCCATGATACCATCGTGGCTCGCCACAATGGAGTTCGCCATTCAAACGACGAAGTAAACGACAAATGCAAAATACTTAACCGTTTCATTTTACAACGGTTACATTTCAATTATTTACTTTTCAAATTCAAAACCATTTCACACACACAATACTTAAACAACTCTATAAATATAAACCACAATCTACACAAAAGAAATCACATTTCACACACACAATTTAATTTCAAAATTCACATTCTCTTTACGCAACAAATGGCTTGTCGTCTCCCTCATTCTGTTACTGATATGCGAACGTACGTTCAAAATCAATGCGAGAACGATGATGAGGCTAGAAAAGAGGCTATTATACGCGTTATCCAATTCTTTGAGGACAAAAGGAATGAGAAGCTGCGGATGAGAGACAGCTACAAGACTTGCAACGACATCAGCACTGAACGAAAAGGTGTTATCGAGAAATTTCTGAAGGAGGAAGCCCGCAGAGATGACGAAATTATTGGCAAGTTGTGGAAGTGTGTTCAACGGGTT
Source organism: Chrysanthemum lavandulifolium (assembly GCA_022545495.1). Lineage (NCBI taxonomy): Eukaryota > Viridiplantae > Streptophyta > Magnoliopsida > Asterales > Asteraceae > Chrysanthemum > Chrysanthemum lavandulifolium. The sequence continues at coordinate 273,452,194 of CM040243.1, forward strand.
ACGAACAACATCAACACCAAAGTCAATTGGAGCTATCGGGTGAACAAAGATGATGATCCAGAGTCTCCGGTGAGGATCTCCTGACGAGGAAGCTTTGTCTCGCCGAGGATTATATACCTCGCGCTTGATCCTACGGAGGACTTTTCGATTAGGATTTAAAATTTATGTATTTTTCAGATGGTTTATTTTCGCACTGTAAGTTTTTTTTTTTTTTTTTTTTTTTTTTTTATGATTTTTTTTTTTATTTTGCGTATTGTAGTTGTATTTTTATTTTAAATGAATGAAATGAATTTTGTTGTGTTTGGAAAATATGGAATATAAATAAATTGATAGTGGGTGGGCCCCAAGTGAAGAGAAGTGAGTATGTTGTGATTGGGGGTATTTTTTTGTTAGTGTGTTGTAGTGATGTGGCACACGTGGGGCCCAAGTGAAGAGAAGTGAAGAGGTCATGACACCCCTTGCTCTTATTGTCTTCTTTATTAAGTGCGATTAATTTTTCATCTTTGTAGGGCCAACCCCCATGGGGCATTGAAGACTATATTCATCGATCTGGAAGGACACGAAGTGCAGGTATTTCTAAAATAGCAGCGTTCAACATTACATTATCGTTTTATCTTTGTTGGTAACCTTGCTTCCTGATCTATCACTAACTAATTTCTTAATTAAATATTAGTGTTGACATCGATGGTTACAAGTCAGTTGATGACATGCTTTACAACCCGAAAGCTTAAAATCTATGGGGATGACCGGTCCTTGAACCCACTAAAATTTCTTTATGAAGCTTAGCCAAAAGAGAAATGAGGAATATATCTCACTAGAATGCTACTTGAATCAATTAGAAAATAGAGTGGCACGCCGGTGGCGGTATGTCTACTATGTTTTAAACACATATATTTCTTTTTTTATCCTATAAAATTGTAAGGTTGGTGCAATCTTATTGTTACACTTCCAAAAGGCTGCAGCTAAATACCTCTATCAAGCTAAATACCTCTATCAAACAAAACAGAATGCAAGCATGGGGTTGATGAATTTGGCTGGCCCCCGTTTACAAAATGGCCCGTAGGTGATCAGACTTTCAATGGTTTTTCCAGCATGGTATTCAATGTTCCACAAGTATCGCCATTCCTACCTTTTTAAGTGAGAGCTATCAATTTCCTACAAAAAAAGTCATTTGTACCACATAATTGAATTCAGGGTCTTTTGATTTGTATCCAGGACACTATTCAAATTAACAACTATTTTCTTCTATGTTAATATTTGCAGCGCTTTAAAGTAATGATCATGAGTTACATGAACTGCTCAGGATGGTGATAAGAAACCGAAGGGATCATAGATCATCCAAGCTTAACATATTAAACAAGCTTATTTGATTCTCAAGGCAACACTAAATTCTAAAAGAAATGAAAACATCATACCAAATAATAACAAGCTGTGAGGATTTCAACTTAAAATATCTTCTAGATTTTGTATGTTGCATTTTATAAACTAACCAATTGTTATTTCATGTAATTTTATTATGAATCAGTTTTAGAAACTAATATTTAACAATTACTGTCTGATAGCAATGTTGATTCTTGTCTCAAAGGAAAAAACTTGAATTTACTGTTTCATTGTTTATATAAATGTCTGATATTTAGTATATTAATTACATTTCATGATATGGAGTTATGGACTAAGAAGTTAGAAGCTTATTGAAACTTTACTAAGCTCTGTTTTGTGGCCTTATGAGCTTATGGGCTTGAGGTATAAAGTTTCAAAGGTCAAGTGAAAAAGCTCATAACCCAGAAAAGTGAACTTATGAGCTTATAAAACTCTTAATAAGCTTATAAGCATAATAAATAAGCTTATGGAAACATTCGATTAAACATGAACATAAGTTCATAAAGTAGTTATGATATATAACCCGAGTCAAATAACTTAATAGGCATATACATAAGGGCTTAAATAAACACTCTTTTGTGTAGAATGCATCATGTTCTTAGCAGTCATTAGAGATATACTTTATAACTAACTGTATCTTTATGATACATTGGCTTATTTGCAGCTGCTGGGAACTTTTATAGCCGTATTTCAAGAGCTCTTGCTCCAATGCCTATCATTATCTGTGTTGCAGGTAAGTTCAAGTTTGGAAAACCATATGAAAAGATTGGGTACAACAAGGTAATAATTTTTTTATATGTGTTTATCGGGCTGATAGTTATGTATAATAATTTTTTTATATGTGTTTATCGGGCTGATAGTTATGTGCCATTAGTATCTTTATATTAGAATTATGAGTGTTTCTTTTTCAGGTCTTTGCTGTGTAGACCTTCGCCAGTGGATATTGGAAGGTGTAGTTGTGCTATTGTGAAAGAAAAGTCTTTAGATGGGCTAACTGGGCAGAGTCTTTACACTCTTTACACCAAATCATATACAACCGTATGCAAGTTATGTTATATGTTTTGTATTATACAGGTCGAAACCCTTTCTCTTTTAGATATTCTGCGAAAGTGCAATGAAATATGTTATGTTGATTTCAGTTTGAAGTTATATATTTGTTCATTTTTTACAAACAAAAGTGTGTATCTTATGATTTTTACAAACAGTTATAGCACACGTGTCTCGGTAGAAAAGATATTTTGGAAAAGGTTAAGAAGTGTATAAACACATGTTATACACAGTAGTAAAATATGTCAACGATATTCATAAGTCATACCCGCCCATCACTCATTAACTTTTATTTTCTCATATTGGATGAAAATTTATTTCTTTTCGTTCTTAATACATTCGAGGTATGTTTTGACACGTTTTCTATCGTGCTGATATGGCCACCTAATAAAACTTACGAATTTCTGTAGGTTTGTGTTGGGTCAGTTAGAAGCGGAAAAATGGTATAGTTGCTACGAACCTTCATTGGGAATCTACTTATTAGTGTTCGGATTGATAATAGACATCCTTAAGGACATCATGGAGATTAGGTTGATATGGAAAGATATGTTCCCCATCAGACAAGACAATTAACATAAACACATTGTAGATTTTCTTTAATAAAACACAAAATTAATAACAAAATGAAAACTTATATTATCCTATTATGAATATAATTGTATTGTCGAACAATAAAATAAACTACACGAATCGAATTCATATTTATATATCTTTATATTCGTAAAGTAATACATTCAAAGAAAAATCACAAGTCATACCCGTCCATTGGACGAGTATATATATATATATATATATATATATATATATATATATAATTACACCTTCATCAAACTATCTTGTTGTTCAGGAGATAGGTTTTTGAGTTTTCATTGATTACTTTTTTGTTTTATAGCAACGTACATGTCCGGTGTGGCGGGTACTCTATATATATATATTTTGACAAACAATGTTTGTTGATAATACATTTTTCGTGGCAATAACTTTATAAAAAAAAGAAGATAATATAGAACATATACATGTTATTTAATATATTTTTTTTATAGATTATATTAAATTCTATTTCGAATGTTTTAGTGTGTTTGAGGATAGTAATTAAAATTTTATTTTCATAGCTTTTCTTATTTGTAACATGTGATTTATTTATTGTATTCTTGAATTGAATTGAAAAGTGTTTTAATAATTACATTAATTGAAGGTGTTTAATATTTATGTTAGTGCATATGTTAATTATACAACATGCATATATAGTTGTATTGTTTTTATGTTATAAATTTATTGATATTTTAACAATTTAAAAATCTTATTATATTTAGCAAATGTATAAACTAAATTTCTTAATATTTCCATCTTTGGAAAGTCTAAAATGAATTTTCAAAAGTAAAGATAAAGATATGTTTCATAATTTTTTTACTTAAAAAAAAATAAAATAAAAAAATAAAATAACTATATTTGTTTATATCATATTTTTAGTTCATTATTTTTCTTTTTTATATTTAAGTTTTTCTTTACATATTCTTATATTTAAGCTTGAGAACAAACTATAAACAACTAGCTACTTGGCTAGTGGCTGAACAAATTAAAACCGCATCTCCTAAATATTTTGTGGATAACCTTGAATCATATGTATACTACTATGATTCATCATTGATCCATCGTTGTTTCCTAATATATATATATATTTATAGGTTCACTTGCTATTGAAATATTGAAGAATCAATTACCAAAATCTAAATAGAGTTTTATATATCAAGTTGAGGTACTTTTTACCCAAATGGGTATATCAAATTATGCATGTAGCTCTCATCTCTTCGTGGCATTTGAATTTAAAAACATTAGACGTTTAAAAATATTATTCACGTATTACTTTTTGATTGAAAAAGGAAAAAAAGTTAACGTCAATATAGTATTTTATGCATGTAGCTCTCGTCTCTTCGTGGCATTAAAAATTTTAAATGATATTATTTGTCCTAAACATTTTATACGTGAATACGTGATAAAGGAATATTCGGTGGTTGTAATTTCTTGACACCAAACAAATTATCAATATCGATCATTTATGGACACTTTAGAGATCATGCATAATACAGATAAATCAAACGTTAATGTAAAAGATTAGTTCAGTCTTTATATTCGGGTCTTATACAGTTGTAGTCGCAGTTTGGATGACACGTCATACATTGCTTAATGACATTGCGAGTGCTACTGTACAATGACCCGAATAAAGATTTTAAATCCAAGCTACATAAAGAGTTCTAACTATCAAAGCCCAAGGAGCTGTATACATGTATTTACGCTCCGTTCTCAAGAAAAAATATGAATGAAAGTGAAAAAAAGAGGAAGTAAAGTGACTTTCACCCCAAAAGTGGAGTGAAAGTTTTATAACTAAAATATCATCACTTTACTTTACTTTACCTCACTTTACTTCCTAAAAAAAACCTGGAGAACACAAACTTCTTCACTTTCACTTTACTTCCTCCCTTTTACTCAACTTGAGAACACAATGTTAAATTCAACTAATAAAATATGTATTTAGTACCTTCCTATATTCGAAAGACTAGTTGTTGTAATGGTTTCATAGTTCAATCGATATTGATTGTTTTTTTGGACAATCCAAGATGGAACCTCAGCTAGTCCGATATTAGCAGATGACTTTTCTCTCATTCTTTTCATGTACTTCGGAATTAGTAATCTTTGAATTTCAAACGTTGGTTCAAGCATCGATCAACCAATTAACCGGAAAGGATGCAAAATCACACCAGAACTTTTGACCTATTTTTGTGTACGAATGGACGGTTGTATGTAATTCAGTTTAAAAGAAAAATAATAACAATAAAAAATAAAAATCTAACGTATCTATGGATGCCTCATCGCTAATGAAATCATTCGTATAGTATAGCGAATATCGAGGACCACAAGCTTCTCCTTTTTAGAGGTTATTTCAAAAAAGCATCTAATAGTGTTTGTTGGGGTTTCTTATGGATATTATGTCTCAAATGGGCTTCGGATCGAAATGGAAGAAATGGAGTGAATCATGTCTTTCCTCGGCTTCAATTTCAATCTCATTAATGGCGCGCCTTCTGATGAGTTCAAAATGGAGAGGGGTCTTCGACAAGGTGATCCATTGTCACTCTTTCTCTTTCTCTTAGTGGCACATGCTCTTCAAGTAGCTATTATAGAGGCTTGCAATAAAGGCTTCTACAAATGTGTGTCTATCTTGGACGGAGGTGATAATCTTTCTATATTGCAATATGCAGACGATGCCTTATTTTTTGGTAAATGGCCAAGGTCCAATGCGAACATTTTAATTCTTATTCTCAAATGTTTTAAGAATGCTTCTGGATTAAAAGTGAACCTCGCTAAGAGTAGGAATTTTGGAGTTGGTGTTGATATTGAGGAAGCGAAAACAGTTACTTCCTCCATTGGTATGCACGATTCCATTCCTTTCATGTACTTTGGGCTCTCGGTTGAAAAAAACATGCATTTTTGTTAAGGTTGGGGTGAGGTCGTGAACCGTGTTCGAGATATGCTTTCCGCTAGGAAAGCTAAGGTCTTATCTATTGGTGGGAGATTGTCTCTTATTAAATCCCTACTTGGTAGTATCCCTGTTTACTGTTTTTCTCTCTTTAATTAAAGCTCCGGTTAAGATCATCAACCTCTTCGAATCGATTCTTGCACGTTTTCATTGGGGATTAAAGGAAGGGACTCGTGGTATAATTTGGGTTAAATGGAATAATATCATTATCAATCATAAGATTGTTGTCTTAGGCATTGGTAGTTTTCTTGCAAAAAAACATGGCAAATGAAAATGGCATTGTTTTTTTTACTGAAAAAGAGGCTTTATGAAGGAAAGTTATTAGAGGTTTCTATAGAGAGGATGGTGGGTTTGGGGCTGAATCGTAAGTTCGTGGTTATAAAGGCGTCTGGTGTGATATCCTCGAAGTTAATTTGCTATTAACGAGATTGATCCAACTTTAAATGATTTGTTCGGATTAAAGGTGTTCGGATTAAAGGTGTCTAATGGTTCTAGTATATCATTTTGGTAAGACCTATGTTGTCATGGCCGGTCTCGTCTCATGGACTCTTTCGCGCGGCTGTTTGCGCTTGACTCGTTTACTGAGCGCTCGGTTAAGGACATATGGTGGTTGGTCAATGGTTCGTGGGGTGGCTTTGTGGTCTTGGCGCTACCCCCTTGTGGTAGAGCTCTTATCGACTTGGCTTATCTTTTATCCCTTATTGGCAATCTTGTTCTTGTGGAGGATAGCGTGGATAAATTGGTGTGGTGTAAATAAATGTTTTGAAAGGCTAAAGGCGCACTAAGGCGCAAAGGGCTTATGGAGCCTTGAGGCGAGGCGCAGAGCAAGGCGCGGGCTTAAAAAATATGAGGCGCAGTGAATTAAATAAAGTTTTAAAAGTTGTGCGCGACAATTTATGTATTACTGATGACTTAAATAACACTAAAATACTTAATATATCGAATCAAATATCATATTCAAACCCAAAATATCAAAAAATGTATCAAGATGATGGCATGATGACATTTCATTATCTCATGCTCGAAATTAAAAGAGATGTCTATATGTATAGACACTTGAATTGAATGATAAAACTTTCAAATTGTCTGATTTTGTTAGTTCTAGGTTTGGTTTCACTAACATATGAGGTCGAAGAATTTTAAATTTGAAAAAAAGGTTAAAAACTTGCCACCTCTCCTAGGCGTGCCTAGGAGCAAGGCTCTAAAGCCCAAGGCGTTGCGCCTTTTGTGAGCCTTATGTATGTGTGGAGCCTCGATTAGAAAAAATCCTTAAAGCTTGAGCCTTGAACCGAGGCGCACCTAGACGGGCCTTAGGCACGCTTTTTAAAACAATGCGTGCAATGACGCTCCGGGTTCTTTCAAGGTAAAGCCTTTATCCTCTATTCTTCAAGATATGCTAATCTCCATCAATAGTCTTGGTTTACATCATGTGTGGAACTCATGGTTTCCACTTAAATTCAATATTTTTGTTTGGAGAGCCTCGGTTGATAGATTGGCTACTAGACCCAATTTAGTTAAAAGAGGAGTTATTATTGATTTGGATCTATGTTCTTTCTGTGAAGCTTGTACTAAATATGTGAATCACTGCCTCTTAATTTGCCCCAAGGTAAAGCCCGGGAGAAAGATATGGAGTTGTTGGGGCCTTGACAGACCCATGATGTTTCCTTTCTTTGACATCATTGAAATAAGTCTAAATAGGGTTGTCGATCTTGGATGTGCTCGGCTTAATAAAGTTATTAATGGAGTGTTTCAGTGTGGCCTTAGGTCAGTTTGGAATTGGAGAAATAATTTGGTTCATTCTTCTTTGGATGACCGTGTTAAGGTTAGAGAGGATGACATTTTCCCGTTGATCCAACGATTATCGAAGACATGGATTTCTGCTTGTTGTAATCTCATATCTAGTAACTGGAGTGTTTGGATATCGAACCTTAGATCTTTGTTGTCGCTTATCTAGGGGCCTCTTGTTGTATAGTTTGAGTCGCCATTTTGTGCCTCATTTATTTTCTCTCATTTTTTTTTCTTCCTTATATCGTTCTTGCGCTCCTCTTTAGAGCAGTTTTTTTTAATATATACTGCCTTCCAAAAGAAATAAGAATTGAGGTAATCTTATTCAAATAAATTAAGTTTGGTTTAACTAAAGTTATCTTGCATGGTTGTATGTTTCTCTAATACTACAAATATTAGAGAAAACAAATAGGCAAAAGAGACACTTTATAAACAAATAGGTAAGTATTAAAGGGGACCATGGATTATAAACACAATTATTTGATTAGCAAGACAAACCTTATAGCCACTTGGCTAAAAGGGTTTTTGGTGTCAATTATGATATAACAAAAAGTGTAATCAAGTTGGATTAGATTAAAGTATTTTTATACAAATGAAATAAAAAGAAACTTAGGGCCCATTTGTTTGATGGGTGTGGAATGGAAGAATAAAAAAAGATGTATATTATTGTTTGGTTTATCACGGGCCCATCACAATGGAATTTTGTGTGTTTGGTATCCTACTATGGGAATGAGACTATTACTATGAAAGTGATTAAAGGTGTTTGTTTAAGATGAGGGGGTCACCACTATGGTAATGAATGATAGATATAATCCATACTCTATATACATCAAGTAAGCTAGGTATGGATCTTTCATAGGTGAAGGACTCACCACTATTATCAAACTCATACCCATTGTCATTCATGACATAATACCAAACGCACCTAGTTAACTTGATACCCTTAGAATGATTCCACTAAAGACTTTTGTAATTTTTTTTTTGTCTTTTATTCTTTTCTTGTGGTCCCAACCCATTATCCTATATTTATTTTATATTTTAAAATTAATATTTTCAATTTTAGTATATATTTTAAATTTTACAACAAATATTATCTAAATCAATCAATCATTTTCTCTCTCATCCTTTTCTTTCAAACCAACCCAAATTCAAATCCGATTCTACACCCACCTTCAAACCAAACGGGCTCTTATCGTTTTACGAATAGGAATAGTAATGGGACGGGGCGGTTATCCCTATTTTTAATCCGATTATAAAAATCATCCCCAAACTCGTCCCACTTTCTATTGGGGATTTTATCGAGGCGCTCTGTTCGGGCAAGATGCTCTCCCAAACCCGCCCCATTCTTCATTAGAGTCTTATCGGGTTGTCTTTTTTGGCGCGATGCTCTATCATACTTGTGTTGTTCCCCGTTTATTCTATTTACATTGTTAATAATATAATTTTGAGGAATAACTTGAAGAATCGAAAACTCATTAATATTAAATCAAGTATTCGGATAAATCACAACTTTTTTAGAATATTATAACATAAAACAAACTTCTATAATCACAACTTTAAATACAAAGATAAAATCTAACAAAAATTAGAGAATCATATTTAATGCGTAAATTCTAACACAATACTTTATGTATATAGATATATGTATACGTATATATATATATGTTTCGGGGCGGGACGGGGCGGGGATGGTGTGCCCCATTCCAGCCCCAAACCTGATAAGAATCCCCGTTAAAGCCCCAAAACTCGTCCAGAAATCCGATAAGCATGACCCGCTTTGGTGTACGATTGTCCAGCTGTTTGTGATTTAGTTAATCCGAAAAGATAAATATTGTTTAAGTAATTTCCTGTAACTATGCTTTAGCTTCGGTCCTCCGGAGTCTTAGGCTTTTCCTGCGTCCCTTAACTGAAATAGCACAAAGCATCGTTAGCTTGTTCGGGGATTTGAATCCGAGATCAAGCTCAGGTGTGAGAGTAAGTATTTGCTTGGTATGAGTTTTAGTGACCCATGCTTCCCGATACGGGTATTGTGGAGACGATGTTATCGTCTTGGTGCAGCGAGAAGATCGCCATTGGTACGAGCCTTAGCTTTCGGGGCTCGACAGCGACCGTTGTGCGCCTATCACTGTTCCTTCTGTACTACATCTTACAATGGTTGTCAACGTCTGTCTGTCAAGCTCCGGAGTAGACTAGTCTCCTCCGCCATTACCTCCGGACCTAGCATAACCTTACTCTAGCTTCTCCGGAGGACCATTTCAGCGTAGAATGACTTTCCTAATATTTCATAAGAGATATATTAAGAGTGATTTAGCTTCTTCGAAATATATGGAGGAGATAATACCTCATCAAGTACCTAACATGAATTGGGTGACCTGATTCGGAGATTCAAGTGTTGCTTAGAGCAGTGGGTGTGGCCTTGTTGTGGCTCGCCATCGAGGTGAGGTGGCACCTTGTCATGGCTGTTCACCACACCGCCCTCCCTCTTCGTTCTTCTTCATCACAACCCTCTTCGTCGTGACGACGAGGGTGTATTTTAACTTTTGTCAGTTTTTTATTTATTTATTTATTTATTTTTTTTATTTTTTATTTTTTTTTTGTAAATATGTAATGTTTTATTTAGTGGTGGGTCTCAAATGAAGAGGTTGAGGTTTGTTATGAGGGAGGGGGTTTGTTGTGGTTAGTTTTGGAGATTTGTTATACTGATGTGACGCTGAGGTGGCGGTGATGAAGAGGTATGGGTTATTCAACACACCCGCTGCTCTTAATTGAATTTATATTTGGTTAATCAGCTTTATTGAGTGGTAATTATTATGTCTTCTAACACTAGAAAAAAAAAAAAAAAAAAACATAAAACGCATAAATTTGAGAACAAATACGGATGCTTTAGAAATAAATAACTAAATAGGCGAAAAAGGGGACCATGCATCACAATAATTCAAGACAAACCTTATCGCCACTTGGCTAAAAGGGTTATTGGTGTCGATTATAATAAACAAAAGTGCAATCAAGTTGGATTAGATTACTAGTTTTTCTCATGTAACAATCATGAGTGAGTTAGTGACTAGAAAAAAACACTTGCGCAAATAGGTATATTGTGCTAGTCGTTAGGTATTTGGTATTGTTATAAGAGGTTTTAAATCCAAAGTTTTTAGATACACATCTTGAGGGCTAGGAAAAAGGTGAAACAATAACATAGTATACTAATTAGACTACGTATATCTTAGTTAATGACTCGCTTTAAATAAGAAACTCATAACATAGTATACTGATCATTAGACTACGTACATCTTAGTTAACGACTCGCCTTAAATAAGAAACACTTTTTACCCATTTGTATATGTCATTTTCATTATGACCCAACCCGATATCATACTGTAATAAGTTTTGTAAAATTTTGAGTGGATAAGGCATGCCTAAAATAATGCAAGTCTTTGAGTCAATCTTGTTTTCCCATACATCTTCCATGCAGTTTCTACATCACACGTTTTCGAGATATTGAATATCTTTTATACAACCCTTCAAGTGCTCCAAAAGCCAAATAAAAGCAACAATGTTCATTCATTGTTCCTATCACTTTCATCATTTATACACACACCATATTCACACATATGTACACATGTATACATTTGTAACACCTATATATAGATGCATCTTGCATGCATATACAACACACAATAACACACACAAATAATAAATAAATTACTAAAAAAGAAGCTAGAAGAAATGATTCAAAAAGTGGAAATATGTATGGAAGTAATGAAGATGGGATTTGAGTTTGTGATGGGATTCTTTAAAGAAATGAAGTTAGCAATTGATCATCAAAACAACTTACAAAGCTCTTCTTTCACACCTCAAACACCCTACATTGGTCTTCTAAATTGATAGAGTTTGGTTTATTTAATTTTTTGAGTTTTGCTATATTCTCTTACTTCATATTCCTACTTGTCTTTACCCATGTACAATTTTAACACGTGTATTTTATTAATTATCTCTCTTCATCTAAACCGTCAGTTCTGGCTTGTCAGGATCTTGTGAGTAAGATGATTAGTAGGAACACAATAGAGGAAGAAATATCATTTCTCTATTCTTTTTGGTTAGATTTTGTTTATATTTTTCTTGTTTGATTTTGAGTTTTGTTTGATAAGTCAAAGTTCATATCTTATACGATATTGTAATTTTGACATGGTATCATTTGAGATACGAGATTATATAAAGGTTAGAGCTTGTTATTTGAATTGTATATGTTGGCATCTTGTTGATTCACAAGTGAACTATTACCAATGATGCTTTAGTCTATTGGTAAGAGCTTTGGATTTGGGTTAATAGACCCGGGTTCAAACCTCTTCCATGGCACTAAAGATCATTTGGTACCATCCCACCGCAAATGCTCAGATTGACTGATCAGTGAGGGGCTTATTGGAGAAAATGGCTAAGGTTCAGAGCCCACCTCCTGACAAGTACAGTCACTGGGACAGGTGCTCATTGCCTGGGGCCGGGTCTTTGGGGGAGGGTCTTGTTGGCATCCTTAGGATGCATAGGACCAGGGTGATCCCACCGATCTTCACTTTTTGGAGACAAGTGAACTATTGTGATTCAACCACCATGGTTAATTAGCTAAGTTGTTTACTAAAATGGAGCAAGTAATTTAGATATTGGAGGTCCAAGTTCTAAATCTGACTTGCAAAAGCTTTATCCGGTTTAAGTTTGTGTAACAGTCAATTAAATCATCCTTTTGTGGCCACGGAGGTTATCTGCGCCGATTTTGGACTATCTAAAAAGGTAGCCGCTCTATGTTAGTCGGATGCACATGGTTCAAAACATTGTGTTCCTTATTTTGTATAATTTTTCGTAAATACACATAGTCAAATTGTGTCCTGATTCCGTCTTTGATCATCGCGGATTGTTTATTAGACAAAATGTTGAAATAAGTTGGTTGCAAATGTACTTTGCAACATGAAATGAGAATAAAAAAGAGAGAATTAAATTGCATGGTAGGTGAGAAAATTGATTACCATAGCTTGGTGACAAAATTCATATAGTATATGCTATCTTAATATTACATATGGACGATGATCACAAATTGGGCATTTGGTCTAGTGGTATGATTCTCGCTTAGGGTGCGAGAGGTCCCGAGTTCAATTCTCGGAATGCCCCTTTGATTTTTTTTTTCGCGAAAGAAAATAAAAAGAAACTATTCATGTTTTGCCATTTTTCTCATAAGAAACATATTTATCGAAAGGGTGAAAATTTAAAAGTCTGTGACGTCTTTTTCGTAATTACACATCTATTAATATATTTTGTGAAGGTAAAAAATTTAACATACTTTCAATTTCACTCGATCTGGTAATACGACCATTGGTAGTAGGTTACTGGTCACCTTGGCGAAAAAATTTACAGATTAGTCCTCTGGGACTAACGACGATTAACTAGATGTTAACGACCGTTAAAAAAAAAAAAAAAAAAAATTAAAAATTTTTTAAAAAAACGTAAACTTTTATAAAAAACATAAAAATATAAAAAAAAAAAATAATTTTTAAAAATTTTTTAAAAATGTAATTTTTTAAAAAAAAAAAAATTAAAAAAAAAAAAAAAAAAAAAAAAAACGAAAAAATTTTTAAAAAACGTAAAATTTTTTTAAAAAACGAAATTAAAAAAAAAAAAACGTAAAATTTTTTTAATTTTTTTTTTAAAAACGTAAGATTTTTTTATAAAAAAACGAAAAATTAAATTTTTTTTTAAATTTAAAAAAAACGTAAAATTTTTGAATTTTTTAAAAAATAGTAAAATATTTTTAAAAGTTTTTTTTTTTTTTTTTTCGTTAGTCCTAGAGGACTAAGCTAGCAAATTTTTCGCCAAGGTGACCCAGAACCTACTACCAAATGGTCCTATTACCAGATCGAGTGAAATTTGAAAGTATGTTTAAATTTTGACTCTTAACAAAATATATTAGCTAGATGTGTAATTCTGAAAAAGTACGTTGCGTACCTTTAGCTTTCACCCTTATCGAAACTGCTTAAAAATATACATCTGGCTAGCAAAGGGGCATCTGGCTAGCAAAGGGTCCGGTACTTATATGTCGGTTACTACCAACGTTGCTATCATGGACCTAAAAATGAAAAAAATCGACAATTTTGTACTACCATGAATTGCATTATGGTGAAGGAACCATTTGTGTAGTTTAGTACTTTAGTCATTCTATTAGCACAACAGGCCCCTGCACGTCGTCGTGGTGTGTCTCATATGCGTCATGTGTTGGTCAGGAACTTTCTACCATAAAACGACTGTTTTTCTTTTGGTTAGAGTTAGAGTAAAACGAATCATTGAATTTACCATAGAACTTGTATATGTTATAAAATACTTGTCACACCTTTTAGTTTATTAGCACGAAAAACAGCATATATGCAGTATATGCACCTGTCAAAATGCTCACGAAAACTTCCTGCAGACGTAGCCATTGTTTGTATCGTCTAGGTTTTTAGAATGCTGAACCAAAAATCCAAGACAATCACTTGGTTTTAAACAAAATCGAATAAACTTAATGGTTTGATTTGGAGATGATTCAGTAGTCAGCAAACTCCCCCATATAACAGCGAGAGCATGACATGGTAGGAAAAAAGCTCAAGTTCATAACTTTCAAACTTGGGAACTTGTAGAGCCCGTAAACATTCGGTTTGGCCAATGGGCAAAGCCCAAATTTCATATCAAAGTGTGTATTCACAGACCATGTTCTTGCTTGTCTTCTACGCCAAAGTTCAGTAGATTTGGTCACCGATTATATGTCATCAGCAAAATTCATCTTTAGTAACTATCAGATGGCAAGGAATCTGATATGGTACAAGTGTGAAGACTATGTGACGATGGATGTAAAACCTGCGCTCTGACTGCGAGATTTCAGAATCGCTGGATTTTTCATTCGTTAACTGCCCTTCAGTTAGCCATGTCTATGTCGGGTGATCAGGCAGTTTCGTGGGCTTTTATAACAGACAACCTTTTTGGCTTTTATACTAAGATACAACAACGTATAAACTCCGCACTATATGTCTATATAGTAACAGTAAACCTAGAAACAACACAAGGTAACTACAGAACAAGATTATACTCTATTTATTAGTAATAATAACATTCCCCAAAATAGTCAGAAAAGCAAAGGGGCGATACATAGTATAACCATAGTAACACCATTTGTAATACGATACAACGCTATTTTTATAACAGTATATGGAAAAACAACACAATACAACAGGATTAACTTGCATTTCCGGATAACACTCACATAGCGTATACAATCTCCCCACTGCTATCAATATCAAGGTCGCAATCACTCAAAAGATCCTCATCCATGTCATCATCCATATCCAGACTACCAGTAAGATACTGGTTCAGATTATTGGCGCCAACAGGAGGGATGGTTGCTTCAGCGATTATCTGCATGATTTCATCGACAGTCTGAGTAGGCTGATCGGGGCCACCAAATTGGTCCATTGCATCGTCTTTTGTGAGATCTGCTGGTAGGTTTTTTATAAACCATTCGTGGTTTTTTATCTCGTCCATGGTTATCCGCTGTTGAAATTTGGCAAATTATTCTCGATTTTTATAATTAATAAACCAAGATAAGGGTTTGTAAAATAAAACGATAATGTCAAATATGGTACCTTAGCAGGATCTGCAACAAATATTCTGGAGATCAAGTGGCGGCACTCGGGGGATATATGAACATAGGATGGAATTGAGTACTGGACATTCAGAATTCGCTGCATAAAGTCAAACAAAGATACACCTTAAGTCAACTATAGCCGAGGAGATTAATTGCCCACAAACAGATACATATTAGCAACTTGGTAGGTTACCTGTATGGTCTTGCGAAAATTCTTAGGCTCTTCCGGATCCTCAAAAGGGTAAGCTCCCACAAGCATTACATATAATGTTACACCACAAGACCATACATCTGCAATCTGTATTCGTAGCATAAAAATCACCAACTGATACTAATTTGCACCCCACAGAGGTCTTATCACAAGGGATTATTAACAGATTTGTTTTTATTCTACGTAGTTACATAAATGAGTAACGTATTTACCTTGCCATCGTATTCTTTCTTAAGCAAGACTTCAGGAGCAATATAGGCAGGCGTTCCAACAGTAGATTTTGGTTGTGAATGCAGCACAGAGGACTGACCAAAACGATCAAGAACTATTAGGACCCAGAGGCAGCAATTTCGACCCATTAACTTATAAACGGGTCGATTCAGGTTTTTTTAATGGGTTAAATGAACAATTTAAAAATTATAGCTCTAACTAAATATGCATTTTAGATGCATAAATTCTCCTATATCATTTGGAAAGTTTAAGACGCTAATTAATTAAAAAAGCTAGAAGTTTTGGACAGAAAGTGTTCCGGGTCAACCCAACCCATACCAAAAGTACCCATTTTCACCTTCGACCCATTTTTTCTGTTACCCAACCTATCCAACCCACCCATTATGCCCACTCTATCAAAACCGAAAGATTACACAGAAAAGCAAGAAACTCAAAGAAATCCTATATCAATAGAAACAAAGATGGGATGCACTGTACCTTGGAGTAGCCAAAATCGCAAATTTTGAGCCGAGGAGCAGGGCTGCCATCTAGTAGTGTGTTCTCCAGTTTCAAGTCTCGATGGCATACTTGCTACGTTTTACAAATGCATAAATTATACTTCAGTAGTAACAATCCATATGTGTTCGTATTTGTATAGAAACAGAGATAAGCCATACCATATTATGACAGTAACTAACGCCCGAAATGAGTTGCTGAAAGAAGAACCGTGCCTGCAACACAACAACCATCAACACTTTTAACACAAACAAAATCGCATAGGCAATCCATTAAGAACAAACCTCATCTTCTGGAAACCGTCCAGCATTACATATCCGCTCAAATAACTCCCCTCCAGATGCATATTCCATAACAATCGCCAGATGTGTTGGCGTTAAAATAACCTAAAAGAGTAAATCAGCCAATTTCAATATAACCACTGCTTCAAAACATACTCTTCCGCAATTAACAAACACACATACCTCTTTGAATCTAACAATATTTGGATGCCTTAATGACCTGTGATTAATAATTTCCCTTTGAACATTCTCATCTATCTGTTAACAATAACGAAAACAAACAACAAATTAAAAAAACATCGTCGATTCCACAATTCAGAATCCTTTATCTAACTATCTATACTTATTAACTAGTACTAAAAACGCCAAATTGTCAACATGGGTATTTTTTCGCTCACAGAGATGACCCAAAAAGCTCACTTATCGAAAAATTTAAGGACCCGGAAAGTTTCAAAATCTTGCGCTTTCAGTTACATTTTCTCAGCGTTTCCCCTAATACTAAATCATACTCCGTATACAAGCGACAACAATATAACTACAAAAGAAAAAATCGAATCAAAACACTAACCTTCCTAATTAATCTGGTACTTTTAGTTACTCCATAACTCCATTTCTAGGCAATTTTTCCTATTTAGAAGGTATTCACTATTCAGGATTGCATTTTCACTATTTACTATATATCTAAGGGGGTGTTTGGGATTGCTTATTGAAAATAGCTTATGCGTTTTGAAAACGGATAATCAGATAATCAGCTGTTACAAAACTTGATTCTGAATAATAGTGTTTGGATTTGATTATGCTATTTGATATCGCAATAATCAAATAACCGGTTTCTCAAATGTTACAATAATACTATTACATCAAGCCCTTTGGTAACTCGAATCAAACACTAAGCTTCCTAATTAATCTCGTACTTTTAGTTACATTTCTTGGAAACTTTCCCTAATTAGAAGGTATTCAAGATTGCATATAATTTTCACTATTTACTACATATCTAAGCCTTTTACAAACGCAATAATCAAATAATCTATAATCTACTCCAAAACGCAATCCTAAACACCCTCCAATCAATACTATTACATATACACAACAAATCAAACACCAAAACAAAACAAGTACTAATTACCTTATCGCCACGCTCGATATACTTAACCGCAACTAGTTCATTGGTTTGCTTATCTCTCATCAACCTAGCAATACCAAAGTTACCTGACCCAATATCCCTAACAAGTTCATACCTATCACTATCATGCATAATTGGCAAATCCATACCAGGTCCCACAGTCAGCATAGATCTGTCCATGATAAAAAAAAAAAAAAACCCTAAACCCTAAAAACAGATGAAATGATCACATGAATAAAAAAGTTAACGTGGCATAACAAAGATCACAAGATTAAAAAGTGAGATTGTGAAGTGTAGCTCGTGATATGAAAATTTTAGTACTACTAGGGTTTTGATAATACTAATATATAGTGATGGATGAAATATAGGTGGTGATGATGTATAAAAATAGTAACAATAATAGAAGGTTGGTTACAAAAATTTAAAATATAGTTATTGGATATATATACATGTGAAGATTGGTGCTTTTATTAACTAAAGTAGTTGCATAGTCACTATGTGTGTGTTGTGTTGTGTTTTTGTGTTGTGTCAGTGTGTGAAGGAGACATGGGACACTACATAGTTTAAGCTGTTTTTGAAAGTGTGCATGTTTAGTGGGTGAGGAAGTAACCAGAAGGAGTTTATTTTTTTAGATTAAAACTATGTTTAGAAAGTTATTAGACTCCACTTAAAAGCTTTATTTTAAACCGTTAAGCGAAAAAAAAATATATCATTGTGACAAGCATTTAATTATTTTTCTATAAATAGGCAGTTTGATATACTTTCGATAAAAAAAAAATTCGTATTTTTCATTTTTTTTTTAAGTTTTTTGTTATTTCTACATTACTGAAATTTGCATTAAAAATCATATATGATAAAACACTAATTTGAATATCACATGTGATATTAGTGTAAAATCACATATGATATTATATATCATAAATGATTTAACAATAATATCACATGTGATTATTCAATTTAGTGTTTAATCATATATGATTTTTTCATCGAAATTCGAAAGAAAAAAAAAAAAAAAAAAAAGACGGAAAACGTGAAAAACGAATTTTTTTTTTTGTAAAGATATCAAATTGTCCGTCTATAGTAAGATAATTAAATCTTTCGTTCATGACAGTGTAAATATTTTCGCTAACGATTAACGGTTTAAGAGATATTTAAATTATAAAAATATGTGAAATAATAAAATGTTTTTAATCTCGGTACCATTGATTTTTTTTTTTTTTTTTTTTTTTTTTTAAATGGACGATGGAGATGTGTCCCTTGGTATGTGAGAAAAGTTTGGTATGTAAAATAACTCCATTAAATTTTAAATTCAATTATTTATCACCAAAGGCCTATTGACCTGTTGGCTTAGCGGTATGTGAGTGGCTCAACAACCTAAAAGTTATGAGTTCAAATATCGTTGAATTCATGTAAAATAAAATTTGTGAGATAAGTAGTTCAATAAAAATCTATATTTGATTTCACTTCTTTATCACCAAAGGTCTATAGGTCTGTTGGCCTAGCGATATGTGAGTAGTACAACAATTTAAAAGTTGTGAGTTCAAGTCTTGTTGGATTAATATAAAATAAAATTTATGAGATAAGAGGTGTAGGTTGTAAAAATTTATCGTTAAATAAAAGATCAATTTTTTTTTTATCAGTATCTTAAAGTTTTAGAGGCTTCAAACGTATATCTTTTTTGTGTGTATTTGGGTCTCAATATTTACTTTTAGAAAGCTAGATGAAGGAAACAATCAATAACTATTATTGGTGTATTACTTTAGCGTTACATCTACATTTTTCCAATAACGCAGGCACAACAAAAATTTATATTAAATTCACTTCTTTATCACCAAAGGTCTATACATAGTTTAAGTTGTTTTTTAAAGTACATGTTTAGTGGGTGAGGAAGTAGCCAGAAGGGGTTTATTTTTTATGATTAAAACTATGTTTAGAAAGTTATTAGACTCCACCTACAAGCTTTATTTTAAGAATCTGATATTTGTTTAATAAAAAACTGATTTTAAATTCAATTCTTTATCAGCAAAGGCCAATTGGTCCGCTAGCCTAACGGTATGTGAATAGCTCAACGATCTAAAAATTGTGAGTTCAAATCTCGTTAAAGTCATGTAAGATAAGTGATGTCAAGTTGTAAAAATTTGTCGTTTAAATAAAAAATCTAATTTTTTAATCATTGCTTTAAAGTTTTAGAAGCTTCAAACGTATATCTTTCTTCTATGTGTTTGGGTTTCAATATTTACTTTTTGAGAGCTAGGTGAAGGAGACTATCGATAATTGTTATTGGTGTGTAGGGATGGAGTTAGGGGGTTTTAGCGGGTGCCTGAGAACCCCATTGATTTTTTCGATTTAGTGTTAATTTTTGAAAGAAACACTGATTTTTCCTAAATGCATCTTAAATGCACCTGGTCCTTCGAAATGTGTTTCTAGTATTACGATTCAAAAGATTTTGTGCACCCGGTCATATTTGGTTCTGGCTCTGTCCTTGTGTGTCACTTCAGCGCTATGTCATTATCTCTCCAATAACACTTCAATAACTAAACACTCTCTCTAGCAAATTAGCAATAACAATAGCACGCCACTGGTATTGTGTGTCGTGCTTTTTTAGCATCAAAATGTTAATGATATATATTATGTTCTGTATGGTTTGTTAAACCGTACTTCAAATAGGCTAGAGAGACGAAAAACTTATGAAAATTTAGAGTTAGATCCTTATTATATCTTTGATCGATCGATATGTTTAGTTATTATATAATTTTTTTCACAAAGTAATTCATTAATCAAGAGTAGTCGATAAATCGTGACGAGTTTCATGTAAAACAATGTTGTGAAGCTACCAAACTGGATAACTAGTACGCTACATTATTTTCAAATTTGATATCAACACTAGTATACTACATTATTCAGTTTCACTGATAATTTTTTTTACTGGTGTAGCAAAATAATTAAATTTAATTAATTAGCACACTCTAGAAATATAACTCCTTGTCAGTTATTTAAATATTACGAATGCAATATGTCACCAAATGGTTAGCTTTGATTTTTTTTTTTAAAAAAACGTAAGATTTTTTTTATAAAAAAAACGTAAAAAATTTTAAATTTTTTTTAAATTTAAAAAAAAAACTTAAAAATTTTTGAAATTTAAAAAAAAAAAAAGTAAATTTTTTTTTAAAAGTTTTTTTTTTTTTAATTCGTTATCATATAGCTAACGGTCGTTAATCCTAGATGACTAATCTGCAAATTTTTCGCCAGGGTGACCCAGTAACCTACTACCAACAATGGTCATATTAATTAGATCGAGTGAAATTTGAAAGTATGTTAATTAACTTTGACCTTTAACAAAATATATTAGTAGATGTGTAATTACGAAAAAGTCGTTACGTCTTTAAATTTTCACCCTAAACAGAAATATTACTAAAATAGGATTTTTATTTTTAGCGATGATAAGGTTGTTGCTAGAAGTTGCAGTTCATTTGTTTTACCAAATATTTGCGTTGAAAAGGAAAAAGCTAAAAAAGTTTTAGCGATGACTTTTTCGTTGCTAAAGGACCTAGATCAAACTTTGAAAATTGATTATTTTGTTGTTTAGTGGACTTTTAGCCACGACGACAGAATATCTGATTCTAGTAGCGCGAGGTTTGAACTCTAGTCTTTTCTAAGATGTTGTTCTTAGACTTTTTTGAGTTGCTTTAATGATATTTGAATGTGTAAAGAAAACATTACAATAATTCTTAATTCTTAGAAAGTGTAAATACTTGAAATTGATAATGGATAGCCAATGACTCCGGATTTTCATGAAGTCCATTTACCACTTTATGGCGTGTTTACCTTGATGATACCAAGATTCATTTGGGTGTTTTTGGAATTGTACAAAGAGTTGTGACTTGCGAGATGCATAGTCTAAGAAACGCTTGTATCACTTGCACGTTAGAGTTGACCACTTGAGGGTGTGATCCAATAAACTTTGTTAGTTCGGCTTAATTGTGCCTTATTTGGTCTTGGCCTTGGTTTCTAATTGAGTGGTCTTTTAGAAAAATGCAATAACATGTCTCTAATGATTATGTTTAAAAAGTTAAAAGATAATGTTCCGAATATTGTGTCGTTAGAAAAACCACTTCAACTACTTAGGTGATCACTGCCTCAACTACCTTGATGTGATGTATCATAATTCATGCATACAAATTTTCTTAGACATATTATTCCTAACAATCCTTAAATAGTATGGCTAGTGGCATATTTATACTACTAAACTAGAGGTGATTTGCATGCTTTTTAAATTAATGGACACATTTTAATTTAGAGTATTTTGACATTTACACTCTTATATGAGTGAAAACATGTAAGGATATAAATGTCTAAACATTCTAAATTAACATGTGACAATCAATTAAAAGAGTGCGCAAATCACTTCCCTAACTAAATATTCTCTAAATAGTTGATGAATGTTGTGCCCTAACATCCGAGACAAGGAGGGGTCAAGGGGTACGTCCTCCTCTGCAAAAATATTACCGGGTAGCGTAATTTTTTAAAAATATCTAATTTTTTTGTAATTTGCCTCTTTCCAAAAATTAATTTGTAGTGTAGTTTTCAAAAATTATTAAAGTGTGACTCCTCGACCAAAATTTTCCGACTTCGCCCCACCTAACAACACGGGCTTTATTCCCATTTATGTCATCGAAAAAATTCACTAATTTTTTCGCATAGACACACAAGCAAGAACTAGATAATCAGATCTTTTTTTTCTTTCTTTTCTTTATGGCTTCAATCTATGGTGTTTTAACTTGACAATGCACATTAAAGATCCACTGAGATGATTTGATCTATACGACAGCTGCGACTTGTGAGATGTGATTGTGAACTATGTCATCAACACATAGGGAGCTGATTAAAAAAAAAAAAAAAAAAATGTTGTACTATTAGTCTATTAGAACCCCTCTATGATGTCACATCATAGGGGAATATTCTTTGTCCTCACTTTTTCAAGACAACACAATTTTTTCGGTTTACATTGCTCAGATACGGCGGTTTAAGCGTTTGACATATTAAGCTTTATATTCTGATTCGCATTTTCGGGTTTATATATTTTTTGATAAACAAAATTATAAAAAAAAAATAAAAAAAAAAAAAACAAAGAAAATAGGGGGGTTAATCTAAAAATATAGCCACCGTCCCAATAACCCCACCCAAAAAAAACATAGTACTTTTGGGCTTGGTTGGGCCTTATTTGGATTTGAACCTTTTTTTTAGTTAATTAGTTGTTTCACAGTAATACACTCGCTATTTATTATATATATATACTATTAGGCATTTTTGAACGGGGCAAATAGTAATTTTTTAAGGTGTCCGTTATCTATTAATTCGCACCCTTATTGGCCCATAAATACTCGAACAGTACATGCACAGGCCCATTAGTATGTTAGAGGGTTGTGTGTGAGTTTCCGATTGGTTGAAAGGAGTTGGGATTATTCCTATTCACCTCCGTTTTTGCGTAATTACTTCCATAATATCTACAAACGGTCTTTAGCATTGTTTATATAAGCAAAAAAAAAAAAAAATCTAACCTCCTCCTAGATCCTTCCAGATCTTCCCATTCTCCAGAAAAAACGTTAAGCATCTTCATACATACTTCCCACCAAATTCCAACACACACATCCTACTGAAATCTTCCCCACACACAGCTTTCTGAAAAAGTTCCCAAAAAAAAAAAAAACTGCCAACAGAGGTGGGTTTATAAAAAATTTATGGGGTTTCGTGTTCTATGGGGTTTAATTAATTGCATAAGGGTTTCTGGGTTATGAGTTACTTGATCGATGGTGATGGTTCCGTTGTCGCTTATCGGAAACAAGGTCGGAAAACATGAAATCACGGTGAGTTTTTTTTCTATAAAGTGTCACACTTCCAAAAAAATGGCGGATCATCAAAAGTTACGCAAGCAGGATTGACTAATTTTGAGCAGGTGGTGAAGAAGGAGAAAATAAAATTTGTAACTTTATCAACCCTAATTACATATTTGAACATGTTTATATTTTAGGGTTTTGTAATGTCATTATAATTAAGGATTTTAATCTCTTGGAAAAGTTTTTATTTTATTATTATTATTATTATTATTATTATTATTATTATTATTATTATTATTATTATTATTATTATTATTATTATTATTATTATTATTATTATTATTATTATTTATTTTTGATGATTGATTTCGACTTCTTTTGTTTTTTATGTTTCTCTGTTTTTGTAGAGTGGCTAAAGGAGGCATTGAAGGCACTACAAGGCAAAGGAGGCGGAGAAGATGTTCTTGCGCAAAAACATGTATGGGAGTTTAGCTTACTATTATTGCGTTATACTATAGTTGGGTGGGTAGGGTAATGGGCCAATAAGTGTTAGGCTCACAACTGGTCAAGTACACGTGGTTTATCTTTCTTCTCATGTAGTTCGCTGTTGTTAAC
The DNA here is from genome assembly GCA_022545495.1 of Chrysanthemum lavandulifolium. NCBI lineage: Eukaryota > Viridiplantae > Streptophyta > Magnoliopsida > Asterales > Asteraceae > Chrysanthemum > Chrysanthemum lavandulifolium. The sequence goes on from CM040243.1 coordinate 273,476,382, forward strand.
AATCAAAGGGGCAAAACACATTTTCAGATATTTAAAGGATTATACTTGATGAGTTTAACATCTTTGACAAAATCAAGTAATTTTACATATTTACGGTCAATTGGTTTTGTTGTTACTGCTTCTTAAGGAGATAAGTATAAAAAAATATGTGAATGATGAAGAGTTTTATTTAAGGGGTGTTTGGGTTTATTTGGAAGTGTTTATCTGCTTACAGAACAACCATTCACTAAGCAGACCTAAACGACGTAGGGAGAAAGAAATGTAGTTAATTGGAATATGATAATTAGGTAACGAGACTGGATGTTACGATAATTGCTTCTGCTGCTAAAAGTTGTGAAAATTTGCTTCATTCTCAATTAAGGGGTTGTTTGGGTTGAATGAGTCTTTGAAGTTTAAGTTGGACAGGCCGCGTCATAGTTGTATTGTGAATTATGGTTTACGTAGTGTTTGCTGCAAAAGAGGTGTTTGTTCATGGTCTTTATAGGCGGAAGAAGAAGGTTAACGGTTAAATTTGAAGGATTCGATTATCTGAATTGAAACCAGTAAGTACCTCTACTGTGAATTCGTGATCACGCTTACTTTTAAACAATTCCCATGGATAGCTAAATTTGATGTGGTATTAAGACCTAACTTCTGCATTTCGGTTAGTGATAAGTGTCTTTCGGCTTACTAATTCTTCCTGCTCATGCTTATTTGCAGGAGTACGTATTTGTAATTTGGTTGACATAAGTTCATGATAATGGTGTTTGGAATTGTTTATTAAACAGGTATGCATGCTTATGAAAATGATAATCAGAAAATTGAATGGTGACATTATCTGTTTTTCATTTGTAGTGTTAAATATTGTTTCAGTCATATAACCATGTAAATAACGTAGAATGCTAAAAATGTAAGTAAACTGATGGTGCATGTATCTAAAATATTTTTTTTACACTTTATTTTTCAGGTTCGATCGAAGGAATTACACCGCCGCACTAAAATCTTAAGTAACTGCTATTTTATTTATGTCTATACACGGTAGCTTTATATAGTTTATGTATTTTATTTTTTGGCCACTTTGCCATACAACATCTCAAAGTATTGAATCTGTGAACTAATTATATCTTTTACTTGGTTGCTTTTTCTGTAGCTATCAAATACCCAGGCAGGAGTTAGAACGACGAGGCTTGCGTTACAAAGTTGAAACTACAGTTATCAATCCATTGCAGGTATGTGGTAATAAAAGACTAAAAGACCCACACATGTTGCTGACCGATCCATAATCACTAAAAACATAAAAATAAGTCCAACAAGATCGGTTCAGATAAAAACAACATCATCTTTTAAATACACACGTTTGGCACATGTTTGATTTGATCTTTCTTTTTATACTATAATAACAAGGTTGCATTTGTTACACGTAAACACAAACACCTTGATCTTGGGTGTGTTTTTGATTAATTATGGGGTGATTAAAAAATGAAGATGAGCTAGAGGATCAAAGAATGCTATTTTGTATCTTAATGGTGTTCTTAAAGTGCTTCGTGATGGTTTAGCTCACTTACCTCTACTTGAGTATCTTAGAGGTATAATACTAATACATATTTGTTGACCCTTTGTATATTTTTATGTTCTTGGCTTAAAAAGTGAAAAAAGGTATTTTGGGGATTTGGATTCGTGTTTGCATCACTTTTCAAGCCTTTTTTTATATGTCTGTTCCTTTTGCCTTTTTTAGTTGTTTAATTTTCCTACTAAGAGGGTGTTTGGGAATTTGGATTGCTTATTGAAGCTGCTTAAATGATCAAATAAGTTGTTTGAAATATGCTACTTGGGATGTTTGGAATGGTAATTGCTAACCTGCTTATTTCAAACTGCTTATATGAGATGAAACTAATATTTGATTTTTTTATATTAGCTTCATACTTAACACAATACCTCTTATTATACGTTCTCACTTAAAGTATTTTACGATCATTATTGAATTTCTTACAAAACTAACATATTTAAGTACTTTTCTATGAAGTGCTTATTTTGACGGCGCTAATGAGTAGTTATTTATAACCAATAAACAGGAAAATTAAACATTCCCAAACACCCTGTTGAAGACTAATTGTTTAAAAGTGTTGATGTTTTTTTCATCATCAAATAACTGTATAAGCAATTTAGATCGATATGCTATCCCAAACACCTCTAAAGCGCTTCCTATGGAAACCAAATAATCATATTAATAGTTTTGGTATGGCGTTAAATCTGAAGGATTGTGATAAAATGTTTGGTTTTTAGGTGATATATAATACGGATACTGAATAAAGTAAAGGGTTTCGGTTTCTGACTATGAGTACAATTGAAGAAGCTGGGAAATTCGTGGAAGCATATAATGGGTATGTAAAGTTCTTAGTTTTTATGATTTCTATCAGTGTACGTTGATTTCTTTGAGAGTGCACACGAGTATTAAGGTTGTACAAGTATTTGTTTTTAATCCTTTAACGAGGAGAAATCATTTGAAGAGCATAATTAAGTTGAAGGTAAAATCAGGGTGATGGTTTCAAAAGGATGGACTACGAAGGCAAAAGACGCTCATTCTTTTCATCTATGCAGGTAACAGTTCTTACCTTTTTTTATCTTTATTCCGGCAACTACTCTCTTCCTAATAAGGAAGAGAAGTCAAATTGTAGTTTTAGATTACATTCGGATTTTAGAATCAATACTACTTTTAGTATCTTTCAATAAAAAAGCTGCGATTACAAAGGGAATTCCTAAAACCGAGAAATGTCGTTATAAACATATTGTATATATTTTGAGTCTCATCTCAAAGATGTAGGTTTTTGCAAATCTAACATAGTTGTGATGAAATGGGGGCTTCTTTGGTATTATATAATTAGTGACATATTATTCGTTTGTTTTATTGTATACAGCTGTTCGTAGATGACAATGCTCGAAACACTGCAGCAGGCAACAGTGTTGGTCTCCAAACTGTTCTGGTAAATACCATCACTCAAAATATCTACATTTACATTATTATGGGTATAAATAGTTATTTTCAAAGGCAAACCCGTTACCTTCCTGGCCTCCTTAATCGACCCAAAGTTAGTGTACATACTAATAAGCATTGTACCAAAGTAAGTATGCATGTCAGGGCCATAAACTATCCCTATACAACGCACCTAAAGCCCACTGCTTATTCGCATTGGCTTTAAGCACAAAAGCTACTGTAAAACTTTCCAAGTACACAATGTGGGACACTACGCTTTTTGTTAACCGTAGGCAGTCCGTTCCACGATTGATCAAATTCTACGTATCCGCGTACAAGGGTGTTACACATAAATGCAGTTGGGTTTGGAAAATGGTGTAAAATAGAGTGCATATAGAATGAAATCTGGAATGATGATGGAACAATGGACTATGCATTTCAGGTTTAAAAAATTGAAATGTTTGATATTTCAACCTTTAAATATAGACATGGGATGTGTTAAGTTGATATGTTGTTTCAAGTTATAATAATTTATTTGGTGCTTTCTTTTCATAGGTACAACGAGAAATTATCTTACTAGCTCGAAGACATGCGCCAAGCCATAGGGGTGATTTTAAACATCATCAATTGAATGGTTATACCCTTTGCAACCCACTATGCTCATTTTGTTTCTAGGATAGGAAGTTAAGCTTCGGTGGTTCTTAAGTTGTTTACATTTTAGTTCTTGTTATTTTTTAACTTATCGTCTTGAACAAATCATCTGACCCATATTTTCAATTGAATCTACTAATACCTTTTTTAAAATTTACTTGCCTTTGGTTTGGCAAAATTATGTCTCATTCTCTTGAGTTGCAATAACTGATTTTCATTACTAAATATGATTTGCATGAATGCTTCCCCGCAGCAACGCGCGGGAAAACGTGCTTGTTTTAGACCATTTGGTAAACTGGCAATGGATGGTTGTCTATCACCAGGTGGTGACCCAATCACGCAGCAACTTCATTACAACATCCACTCCCATGCACGGACTCACTCTTTTTGCCATGGTTTGGTGGTGCATACCACCAAACGGGCTGCATTTTTTTGGTTATACTATTAGGCATTTTTGAACGGGGCAAATAGTGATTTTTTAAGGTGTCCGTTATCTATTAATTCGCACCCTTATTGGCCCATAAATACTCGAACAGTACATGCACAGGCCCATTAGTATGTTAGAGGGTTGTGTGTGAGTTTCCGATTGGTTGAAAGGAGTTGGGATTATTCCTATTCACCTCCGTTTTGCGTAATTACTTAGTAATATCTACAAACGGTCTTTAGCATTGTTTATATAAGCAAAAAAAAAAATCTAACCTCCTCCTAGATCCTTCCGGATCTTCCCATTCTCCGAAAAAGCGTTAAGCATCTTCATACATACTTCCCACCAAATTCCAACACACACATCCCTCTGAAATCTTCCCCACACGACTTTCTGAAAAAGTTCCCAAAAAAAAAAAAAAAGCGCCAAGAGGTGGGTTTATAAAAAATTTATGGGGTTTCGTGTTCTATGGGGTTTAATTAATTGCATAAGGGTTTTACAGGTTATGAGTTACTTGATCGATGGTGATGGTTCCGTTGCTGCTTATCGGAAACAAGGTCGGAAAACATGAAATCACGGTGAGTTTTTTTTTTTCTATAAAGTGTCACACTTCCAAAAAAAATGGCCGGATCATCAAAAGTTACGCAACAGGATTGACTAATTTTGAACAGGGTGACTGAAGAAGGAGAAAATAAAATTTGTAACTTTATCAACCCTAATTACATATTTGAACATGTTTATATTTTTAGGGGTTTTGTAATGTCATTATAATTAAGGATTTTAATCTCTTGGAAAAGTTTTTATTTTATCATTATTATTATTATTATTATTATTATTATTATTATTATTATTATTATTATTATTATTATTATTATTATTATTATTATTATTATTATTATTATTTTCTTGATGATTGATTTCTGACTTCTTTTGTTTTTTATGTTTCTCTGTTTTTGTAGAGTGGCTAAAGGAGGCATTGAAGGCACTACAAGGCAAAGGAGGCGGAGAAGATGTTCTTGCGCAAAAACATGTATGGGAGTTTAGCTTACTATTATTGCGTTATACTATAGTTGGGTGGGTAGGGTAATGGGCCAATAAGTGTTAGGCTCACAACTGGTCAAGTACACGTGGTTTATCTTTCTTCTCATGTAGTTATTGTTGTTAACAATCAAAGGGCAAAACACATTTTCGGATATTTAAAGGATTATACTTGATGAGTTTAACATCTTTGACAAAATCAAGTAATTTTACATATTTACGGTCAATTGGTTTTGTTGTTACTGCTTCTTAAGGAGATAAGTATAAAAAAATATGTGAATGATGAAGAGTTTTATTTAAGGGGTGTTTGGGTTTATTTGGAAGTGTTTATCTGCTTACAGAACAACCATTCACTAAGCTGCAGACCTAAACGACGTAGGGAGAAAGAAATGTAGTTAATTGGAATATGATAATTAGGTAACGAGACTGGATGTTACGATAATTGCTTCTGCTGCTAAAAGTTGTGAAAATTTGCTTCATTCTCAATTAAGGGGTTGTTTGGGTTGAATGAGTCTTTGAAGTTTAAGTTGGACAGGCCGTGTCATAGTTGTATTGTGAATTATGGTTTACGTAGGGTTTGTTGCAAAAGAGGTGTTTGTTCATGGTCTTTATAGGCGGAAGAAGAAGGTTAACGGTTAAATTTGAAGGATTCGATTATCTGAATTGAAACCAGTAAGTACCTCTACTGTGAATTCGTGATCACGCTTACTTTTAAACAATTCCCATGGATAGCTAAATTTGATGTGGTATTAAGACCTAACTTCTGCATTTCGGTTAGTGATAAGTGTCTTTCGGCTTACTAATTCTTCCTGCTCATGCTTATTTGCAGGAGTACGTATTTGTAATTTGGTTGACATAAGTTCATGATAATGGTGTTTGGAATTGTTTATTAAGCAGTATGCATGCTTATGAAAATGATAATCAGAAAATTGAATGGTGACATTATCTGTTTTTCATTTGTAGTGTTAAATATTGTTTCAGTCATATAACCATGTAAATAACGTAGAATGCTAAAAATGTAAGTAAACTGATGGTGCATGTATCTAAAATATTTTTTTTACACTTTATTTTTCAGGTTCGATCGAAGGAATTACACCCTGCTGCACTAAAATCTTAAGTAACTGCTATTTTATTTATGTCTATACACGGTAGCTTTATATAGTTTATGTATTTTATTTTTTGGCCACTTTGCCATACAACATCTCAAAGTATTGAATCTGTGAACTAATTATATCTTTTACTTGGTTGCTTTTTCTGTAGCTATCAAATACCCGGCCGGAGTTAGAACGACGAGGCTTGCGTTACAAAGTTGAAACTACAGTTATCAATCCATTGCAGGTATGTGGTAATAAAAGACTAAAAGACCCACACATGTTGCTGACCGATCCATAATCACTAAAAACATAAAAAATAAGTCCAACAAGATCAGTTTCGTATAAAAAACAACATCATCTTTTAAATACACACGTTTGGCACATGTTTCAGATTTGATCTTTCTTTTTTTATACTATAATAACAAGGTTGCATTTGTTACACAGAAACACAAACACCTTGATCTTGGGTGTGTTTTTTGATTAATTATGGGGTGATTAAAAAAATGAAGATGAGCTAGAGGGATCAAAGAATGCTATTTTGTATCTTAATGGTGTTCTTAAAGTGCTTCGTGATGGTTTAGCTCACTTACCTCTACTTGAGTATCTTAGAGGTATAATACTAATACATATTTGTTGACCCTTTGTATATTTTTATGTTCTTGGCTTAAAAAGTGAAAAAAGGTATTTTGGGGATTTGGATTCGTGTTTGCATCACTTTTCAAGCCTTTTTTTATATGTCTATTCCTTTTGCCTTTTTTAGTTGTTTAATTTTCCTACTAAGAGGTGTTTGGGAATTTGGATTGCTTATTGAAGTCGCTTAAATGATCAAATAAGTTGTTTGAAATATGCTACTTGGGATGTTTGGAATGGTAATTGCTAACCCGCTTATTTCAAAGCGCTTATATGAGATGAAACTAATATTTGATTTTTATATTAGCTTCATACTTAACACAATACCTCTTATATATCGTTCTCACTTAAAGTATTTTACGATCATTATTGAATTTCTTACAAAACTAACATATTTAAGTACTTTTCTATGAAGTGCTTATTTTGACGGCGCTAATGAGTAGTTATTTATAACCAATAAACAGGAAAATTAAACATTCCCAAACACCCTGTTGAAGACTAATTGTTTAAAAGTGTTGATGTTTTTTTCATCATCAAATAACTGTATAAGCAATTTAGATCAGATATGCTATCCCAAACACCCTCTAAACTGCTTCCTATGGAAACCAAATAATCATATTAATAGTTTTGGTATGGCGTTAAATCTGAAGGATTGTGATAAAATGTTTGGTTTTTAGGTGATATATAATACGGATACTGAATAAAGTAAAGGGTTTCGGTTTCTGACTATGAGTACAATTGAAGAAGCTGGGAAATTCGTGGAAGCATATAATGGGTATGTAAAGTTCTTAGTTTTTATGATTTCTATCGATTGTCGTTGATTTCTTTGAGAGTGCACACGAGTATTAAGGTTGTACAAGTATTTGTTTTTAATCCTTTAACGAGGAGAAATCATTTGAAGAGCATAATTAAGTTGAAGGTAAAATCAGGGTGATGGTTTCAAAAGGATGGACTACGAAGGCAAAAGACGCTCATTCTTTTCATCTATGCAGGTAACAGTTCTTACCTTTTTTTATCTTTATTCCGGCAACTACTCTCTTCCTAATAAGGAAGAGAAGTCAAATTGTAGTTTTAGATTACATTCGGATTTTAGAATCAATACTACTTTTAGTATCTTTCAATAAAAAAAAACTGCTGATTACAAAGGGAATTCCTAAAAACCGAGAAATGTCAGTTATAAACATACTGTATATATTTTGGAGTCTCATCTCAAAGATGTAGGTTTTTTGCAAATCTAACATAGTTGTGATGAAATGGGGGCTTCTTTGGTATTATATAATTAGTGACATATTATTCGTTTGTTTTATTGTATACAGCTGTTCGTAGATGACAATGCTCGAAACAACTGCAGAGAACATGATGTTGGTCTCCAAACTGTTCTGGTAAATACCATCACTCAAAATATCTACATTTACATTATTATGGGTATAAATAGTTATTTTCAAAGGCAAACCCGTTACCTTCCTGGCCTCCTTAATCGACCCAAAGTTAGTGTACATACTAATAAGCATTGTACCAAAGTAAGTATGCATGTCAGGGCCATAAACTATCCCTATACAACGCACCTAAAGCCCACTGCTTATTCGCATTGGCTTTAAGCACAAAAGCTACTGTAAAACTTTCCAAGTACACAATGTGGGACACTACGCTTTTTGTTAACCGTAGGCAGTCCGTTCCACGATTGATCAAATTCTACGTATCCGCGTACAAGGGTGTTACACATAAATGCAGTTGGGTTTGGAAAATGGTGTAAAATAGAGTGCATATAGAATGAAATCTGGAATGATGATGGAACAATGGACTATGCATTTCAGGTTTAAAAAATTGAAATGTTTGATATTTAACCTTTAAATATAGACATGGGATGTGTTAAGTTGATTTGTTGTTTCAAGTTATAATAATTTATTTGGTGCTTTCTTTTCATAGGTACAACGAGAAATTATCTTACTAGCTCGAAGACATGCGCCAAGCCATAGGGGTGATTTTAAACATCATCAATTGAATGGTTATACCCTTTGCAACCCACTATGCTCATTTTGTTTCTAGGATAGGAAGTTAAGCTTTCGGTGGTTCTTAAGTTGTTTACATTTTTAGTTACTGTTATTTTTTTAACTTATACGTCTTGAACAAATCATCTACAGCCCATATTTTCAGTGAATCTACTAATACCTTTTTTAAAATTTACTTGCCTTTGGTTTGGCAAAATTATGTCTCATTCTCTTGAGTTGCAATAACTGATTTTCATTACTAAATATGATTTGCATGAATGCTTCCCCGCAGCAACGCGCGGGAAAACGTGCTTGTTTTAGACCATTTGGTAAACTGGCAATGGATGGTTGTCTATCACCAGGTGGTGACCCAATCACGCAGCAACTTCATTACAACATCCACTCCCATGCACGGACTCACTCTTTTTGCCATGGTTTGGTGGTGCATACCACCAAACGGGCTGCATTTTTTTGGTTGTGTGTTTGTAACACCCTAACCCGACAAGGGTAGAAGTGTCACATTCTGGTGTCATATCAGAACATACAAATAAAATATTTACAAATGGAAACCTTAAAAAGGAAGTATCAAATCATATAATAACAATTAACTGACGAGGGAAATACAATATCCAGAATGAAATGGAATATCAAAACAAAACTCTTCAAGGTAAGTCCAAACAATAAGGTAACTAGGGTTGGTCCACTCGGATAATCCAACTCTCACCCATCAAAGCCCATCTTGGTCCTAAAACCCGCCGCGGGAAAAGAAATGCGGTGAGCTTAAAAGCCCGGTGAGAATGATGTAACAAACGAAAGCTAAATAAAAGCAGAAACGAAATGAAACAAAGGAAACTGATAACAATTCGCAACGGAAGGAAAACAATGAGTCAAGGAGGATCCTGCAGAACACAATTATACAGATACCAAAAGAACAGATAACAAGGAGAACAAAGGGAAGCAAAGTATCGATGACAAATATACAAGAACATACAAATCAGGCATACAAGTACTGAAACATAAGCAAGCATAGCAGACGTCGTATCCACACAACATATAGAGCATACAATCAATTCAGGAAATCATAAGCCATACAAGTCAAAGGAGAAATCTAAAGGCAAGCGGAAGCAATTAATTAGTAAGTGAGCATGGCAATCACACAGGTAAAAAACCCTTAGTTGAAAACACAACCAGTATCATGACAGCGGAAGTACTAACAACAGTCAACACATGGCAGTCACACGTAATAAGTAGGAATACAGTATGAGCATTATAATTAAATGAACTAGGGACATAGCAACACAGTTAAACAAGTTAACTAGCCAGACGTCACAAGTTGAACCATTTACCCAAGCAAGCCGTAGCATAGACATAAATGTAAACATGGCAGGTCAATCAACAAGCAGATAAGGATAGAACGGATAGTCATAGTCTACGAGATTAACTGAACGAAGTACACGTGATAAACAGACAAAACTATCGATTGCACAAAAGCATGGTTACCATACAAATCAAAGGGTCACATAACTGTGAGATCACATATCATCAGATGACAACATGTAACTCGGATAACCACATATTAATCACATCATAGCAGGATAATCAGTAGTCACATAAAACATGAATAGCATAATCAAATCTAATAAACATATAATAACCCGGTACGTGAATGGAACGATAGTCTGAAGTAACGGAATGAGAGTGTGACAGATCAAAGCAATGGAATATATATATCTTGGTAGTAGAGCGAGTCATATAAGGGTACTGAGTAATGAACAATTAACATAGAATATGGTGCGTTGGGGAATGCAGAAGGTACAATATAGGCATATCAAAAGTGTAAGGGTTGTCAGAAATCTACCACGAGCCCGGAACATATCATATCATATCATAAGTAACCATTGTATTCGGAGGGGTGACCTCGGAATACCATACATAATAGGAGGGGATACCTCAGTAACAAATGAAGTAGCTAGCTCCCAGAATGTGAAGACGCGTATTGCACACGACATCATTCACCATATAAATCATATCATATCATATTAAATCCACTAATAACATATCATATCTAGGATGCATCCATACGCCCCCCGGAAACATAGTGGCCAAATCATATACATATAGTGAGCTCATAATCATATCATAATGGGGACGGTGTGTAACATCACTCGTACACACTGGAGTCATGCCATTGGTGCATCAATGACACGGTCATGTTACCTTCATGACTAGGAACACATATTTGGCTCGGGTATCAAACTGACGGGTCAAAGCATAATCATATCATATCATAAGGGTTCATATCCAAGTTCATATCGAAGTTCATATCAAAGTTCATATCAAAGGTTCATATCAAAGTTCATATCGAAGGTTCATATCGAAGTTCATATCAAAGTTCATATCAAAGGTTCATATCAAAGTTCATATCAAAGGTTCATATCGAAGGGAGCATAGCAAAGTCATAGGGAATCCCTAATAAGGAGGCTTAGAGTAAAGCATAACAGTTCAAGCTAGTATCGAAAGATGTATACGGATCATGAGAAACCTTAAGAGGTAAGGTCAGAATATCTGTACCTTAGCAATGAAAGCCAATGAAATGTGAACACGAAGAAATAACGTCACGTCTTCTTCAACGAATCTACATGAATTACGGTTCGTATAATACTTATTAGTTCATTTAAGTCATAACGGATTTATTGGTTATATAAATCGTATTAATATTATTTTTAGAGTTATTAAGCGTATTCTCATTTTTAGTAATGGACCGAAATAAATACTTTAAGGTAATAATTATTAATAAGCAAAACATATGGGGTTATAAATGATAAATGGTAAAATTTAAAGGTTTAATATGACAATATAGCAAATTTAGAGGTTTCAGTATATCATAATTCGAAGTATAGGGTTCACAAGGTAAATATCTCAAAGTGTAGGGTTTATAATGTAATTAGATTAAATGTTTATTTTATTTCCTCCTTTGCCATGCACGTTAATAGAAAGGGTAAAAATATGATTTATAACAATTTCATGCATAATATTAGTTAAACATCGAGCTTGCTCGCGGTTCAAACAATCAACAATCACGACTTAGTAAAAATATATTATGATTAACCCCTACTCACCTTCCGACACACTTTCAAACATACAAAATGGTTTACCCATTTGCCCCGCGATCGCCCTTAAACATAGCCCCCCGACAAGACCAAGTACATGCTTTTCTTAATTCTTGTTATACGTTTGGTGAACAAGTTTAACAGCCCCTTGGACCACCTAATACTACTTACAAAATTCGACCATAACCATGACGAGACAAGAACAGGTTTATGAGATTTATTAGCCAATGCTACACATGCATGTACTCCTCCCTACGACCCATAGAATACACCCACACAACACCATAAAATGACACCCATTGTTAACAGTTTCATGAAGTTTTATTTTTTTCCCAGATTTATAATACTCGAAAACATAAACTAAGGTTACTTTTGGGGTCTGAAAAATTGGTTTATATGTGACATACATGTGATCGATTCAAACGGCAAACCATGGTTGATTAGTACCAGATTTATACAAGTTATTAACATGATTTCATGTGACGATTTATTAGGCTCGTTATTAAATCTTTCATGTGGCATGTTGATGGTAATACCAAAAGCAACGTTTATGGCTGATTCTAGCCACGAAAAATCTCGGAAAATGGAAATAAAGTGAAGGTATGATATACCTTGATGGTCGTGCAGAGAGAAGAAGAAAAAAAACAGAGTCCAAAACAAAGTAACCAAATTTCTTTTCCACCCTAGGGTTTACGACAGTGAAGACAAGCAATATCCCACGATCAAACACCGACAATACCCGTACCAAGCACGTGTTTTCAGCGGCCTACAATCACCTTCGAACCTACCTTGGCCTGAGTTTTAGTGTTGACAGAAAAGATGGAGGATGGAGTATTTTCTACCGTGACTTTCTTAGAGGTATTAGGGTTTCTCCTTATTATTTTAGGTGTACATTGAATGAGATATGGTGACTTTTAAAAAGGGATTTGAGCGTGTAAAATGGGGCCAAGAAATCAGGGATTGGCGTTTCATTTGGAGCTGATTATGGGGCAATCATAAAACAATTTACCTATTTAATTTTTGCCTTCCAAAATAACTTGTACACATATTTATTATTTGTCCAAAAAGGTATATTGTACATATATAGAACATTTTAAGGTGTTACATAATTATTAGCAAGTTATATATAAGTTTTATTTGTATGCATTGTGTGATTATTTATAAGGTAGACATGTAATGCTTTAACGAGCTCCTTTTTCTTTACGACTATTTTTACGATGAGGGTTATAATAGTCTTTTTAACGCGTTCACGATTTTAGGGTTTTACAACTCTTCCCCTCTAAAAAAAAATTTTCTTCCTCGGAAATTGAAGTCGCAGGGGTACACAGAGACGAACGAGTTTAAAGCAGACGTAGCAATCCATAGCCTCACACAGATCATAACGATATCGGTTCCAAAGCGTACACATCCCATACGTAACAGACGTTGGTGAGAATCTCGCAGAGAGGTACAGAATTCCAACGAACATGAGGAGTGACAAAATAACGGATATAAGTCCTAGTCCATTTACGTACCAACCCCAGGCATTTCCCAAGATGTCGTATGATTTCAATAAGTTCAAATTATATGATCTCGGTATTATCATGTTGATCAGGCGTCATAATACTTGCATCACATAACAAGTCCTTATTGTCATCATATTCTGCCTCGGGTCATGACAAACGACATAACCAATATCACATCAAAACAGATAACATCTGGATAAAAAGTAACATACCAAAACAGCGGATCACATACATACAACATATACTACATCAAACAACTTACCATATCACCAAAGAAGAAGGCCACCAACTTGCTCAAGCGGTTCCTCATGACTCATTATCGACGATCCAAAAGAAAAGGCGAGATATTAACAAAATGTCGAAGATAACGCTTCACGATTCAAACCGAGTTCTGAACAAATCAAAGAAGAGCAATGCCGATCAAAATCACATAGCAAAATATCAAACCGCCACAAACGCATGACAAACAAATCGGAGTAACACCAGTCGCGCCCAGTCATATAAGTGGATGAATCTTCTCAGCTACCAGTTGAATCTTGTCTCCGTATTTGCACCTTTGGTTGATCCGTCCAGCCCCCTTCCGCAGCATCCTGACGTCTCCGGCAGCATCACGACCGGGTGCGGATTCTGCTTCACGAACCTCTCCAGTTCAGAAACTGCTGCAGCAACACCGGGTCGGCACCATCATCTTCGACTCCACGAGTAGTCTCCACCTATCGATCGACAAACGGATGTACGAAGACAAAATAACAAAGTTTGATGCGAAAAGAAGAAGGCCAAATCAGTGAAGACAAATGAATATCAATTTTAAATCTGAACGACAATCAAACAAATCGAAAAAAATAAGAACAGACGGAAGCCTAGTGTCTACCCAGTCCTCACAGGTCAATCCTAAGGTCAACAAGACGAAACCTTGGCTCTGATACCATAATTCTAACACCCCAACCCGACAAGGGTAGAAGTGTCACATTCTGGTGTCATATCAGAACATACAAATAAAATATTTACAAATGGAAACCTTAAAAAGGATGTATCAAATCATATAATAACAATTAACTGACGAGGGAAATACAATATCTAGAATGAAATGAAATATCAAAACAAAACTCTTCAAGGTAAGTCCAAACAATAAGGTAACTAGGGTTGGTCCACTCAGATAATCCAACTCTCAGCCCATCAAAGCCCATCTTCAATCCTAAAACCTGCCGCAGGAAAAGAAATGCGGCTGAGCTTAAAAAGCCCAGTGAACATATATAACAAACGAAAGCTAAATAAAAGCAGAAACGAAATGAAACAAAGGAAACTGATAACAATTCGCAACGGAAGGAAAACAATGAGTCAAGGAGGATCCTGCAGAACACAATTATACAGATACCAAAAGAACAGATAACAAGGAGAACGAAGCGAAGCAAAGTATCGATGACAAATATACAAGAACATACAAATCAGGCATACAAGTACTGAAACATAAGCAAGCATAGCAGACGTCGTATCCACACAACATGTAGAGCATACAATCAATTCAGGAAATCATAAGCCATACAAGTCAAAGGAGAAATCTAAAGGCAAGCGGAAGCAATTAATTAGTAAGTGAGCATGGCAATCACACAGGTCAAAAACCCTTAGTTGAAAACACAACCAGTATCATGACAATGAAGTACTAACAACAACAACACATGGCGATCACACGTAATAAGTAGGAATACAAGATGAGCATTATAATTAAATGAACTAGGGACATAGCAACGATTAAACAAGTTAACTAGCCGACGTCACAAGTTGAACCATTTACCCAAGCAAGCCGTAGCATAGACATAAATGTAAACATGGCGGTCAATCAACAAGCAAATAAGGATAGAACGGATAGTCATAGTCTACGAGATTAAGCGAGCGAAGTACACGTGATAAGCAGACAAAACTATCGATTGCACACAAGCATGGTTACCATACAAATCGTAGGTCACATAACGGTGAGATCACATATCATCGATGACAACGGTAACTCGGATAACCGCATATTAATCACATCATAGCGGGATAATCGGTGAGTCACATAAAACATGAATAGCATAATCAAATCCAATAAACATATAATAACCCGATGCGTGAATGGAGCGATAGTCGAAGTAACGGAATGAGAGTGTGATGATCAAAGCAATGGAATATATATATCTTGGTAGTAGAGTGAGTCATATAAGGGTCTTGAGTAATGAACAATTAACATAGAATATGGTGCGTTGGGGAATGCGAGAAGGTACAATATAGGCATATCAAAAGTGTAAGGGTTGTCAAAAATCTACCACGAGCCGGAACATATCATATCATATCATAAGTAACCATTGTATTCGGAGGGTGACCTCGGAATACCATACATAATAGGAGGAGACCTCGGTAACAAATGGAGTAGCTAGCTCCGGAATGTGAAGGCGCAGATTGCACATGACATCATTCACCATATAAATCATATCATATCGATTAAATCCACTAATAACATATCATATCTAGGATGCATCCATCGCCCCGGAAACATAGTGGCCAAATCATATACATATAGTGAGCTCATAATCATATCATAATGGGGACGGTGTGTAACATCACTCGTACACACTGGAGTCATGCCATTGGTGCATCAATGACACAGTCATGTTACCTTCATGACTAGGAACACATATTTGGCTCGGGTATCAAACTGACGGGTCAAAGCATAATCATATCATATCATAAGGGTTCATATCAAAGTTCATATCGAAAGTCCTGAAGTTCATATCATATCATAAGGGTATCAAACTGAAGTTTACCTTAAAACCCAATCCAAATGGATATGGAAAAAATCTAGCTGATTACAAACCAAAGCTTTCACTAAAAACATTCAAACCAACTCACGAAGTTTCGGTCAGAATACCAAATTGATAATCTTGTCATGAGTGTTGTTGAATATCATCGTCAAGAGGAATTAGATGCGAGAAGGCGAGTCGATCTAAATTAAAACCGTTGTTTACAACAAACCTTTTAATTATAAAAGCGGTCACTTCGTCACACCAACGGATTCTTCAAACACACCTGTGGTTATCATCAAAACACCGAGTCTTCTATTGTTAATCCCAAAGCAGTCTTTGCACAAACTTATGGTCCTTTACCTTCCATTAGCGAAGTAAACTCACAACCCGAAAATCGAAAAATTCTTGATATTTTGACATTTTCATGGTCGACCTCAAAATTTTACAACATGAGATAGAATATCGATCCGAAATCAAAGTTGAACATTTTCAATCGCCTCGCGCGAGAACAAAGAGACATTTTTAGAAAAATCTTTTACCTAATGTTAAAAACTTGAAAAGTTGTGCAATTGCACGGGAAAAGGATTTTCATAAGGAACAGGGTAATGAAAACGTTTCGAGAAAGCGAAACATCTATTACTAACACAAAGCGCAAAAGAAGCGTTGAGAAAAGATGTTGATCGACTCTTGGAAGATGTTATCCGTCTTGATATCCATAATGTTGTGCTATTCTATTCGTTGCCATATGCATCGATCATATCTCTGCGATATTGTTGAAAGCTGTTATGCTGTTGAGAACACCGATAATGTGCTTGGATCGACTCTTTAAAAGGCGAAAATAAACGATTACACACGGAAATTAACAATGCAAAACGTCGTCTTCATTGGTGTGAAAAGATATTCACAACCATCAACTCGGTTTTCAAAAGAAAATCGCTCAATTGAGTGCAAAATCTTACGATCATAAAATTGAGCAACTGGATGATCAAAGCGTGTCTTTCAAAAGTCAAATCTCAAAATATGAACAAGAACTTTTAAAAGTTAAGCAGAATATGGTGTCATATTTGATTTACTCAAAAGACTCGACTTGAAGCATCTAATGAACTTGATCACTATCTTGCTCACACTAGAGAAGTCATGAATTTTCTTTGGTAATATTCGTTCGAAAATCAAGATCGATTCACACCATCTCTAAGTTACGGAAATGTTAGGAAAGTATGAACTACTCCCGCCTCTTGTGATTAAGAGATTAGCACCGGTCACACTTAGTAATCGTGAACCAAGAATTCCCACCGCCAAATCACAAGTTTCTAATGTGTTTCCTCTCTTGAAGCAGAATAGTTGCATCTTTTCCAAACGTCCGCACTTCACGCCTAGAGCACTCAATCGAAGAATAGGAAGTTGCGACCTAAGAAAAGATCAATAAGGAATGCTAAAGTAGAAGAACACCCTAGGACTCGAATAAAAATCATGTTGCTTCCACTATAGATGTTACGTCGGCAAATGTAATAGAAATAGTGATGTAACGAATGCTAAACCGTTAAGTACTTTTGATACTCGATCGATGCACCTTGTGTTATTTGTCGAAAGAGTATGAATTCGATTGTCATGACAAATGTGTTGCTAAAGCTATAATCTCTAGATTACGGAATCCTAAGAATCGGAATACCTCTAGGCCCCTAATCATTCTAAGTCCGTGCTTGGTAAACCACTTTCTTTAGATTCTAAGGCAACCATTGCTATCACGGTAGCTACCGCTTCACCTCCTAAGAATGTAGTACCACCTAGTGCTTTCACTAAGACTAAAGCAAAGAGTAGTTCTGGATGGCGAAATGGATATATAACACACTAGGATTTAAGTGGATGCCTAAAATTCTCAATGTGTGTATGTCTAATATATCGCTTGGAACCCTCTAACATTTCGGGTTCCACATCTACTTCTATTCCATCCGTGTAAATGCATGTGTAATGCGGTGATCTGAGATCATTCTCTCGTAATGTGTAATGTAATGTGTGACAGCAACCTTAAGCTGTTATCAAACTTTATTGCAAAGTTCATTGGCCTTTGTCAGTTAAGGAGCGATCACTTAGCGACCATCATGGGCTACGGAGATTATGTTAATGGGAACATCGAAATCGCAGGGTTTACTATGTGGAAGGCCTCGGTCACAATCTGCTTTCGAGAGGTCAATTTTGTGATGGAGATTTGGAGGTTGCTTTCAGGAGACAACTTGTTTCATTCGTGATCTACAAGGAAGCGATCTTACGTCCGGCTCGCGTAATTCTAGTCTCTACACTATCTCTATGCAAGACATGGTTGCTTCCTCTCCCATTTGCTTACTTTCAAAGGCAACATCTACAAAATCCTCGGCTATGGCACCGTCGTCTCTCACATCTAAACTTTCAAACCATCACCAACCTTGCTCGACACAAACTAGTTGAAGGACTCCCACGATTCGGTACTCAAAAGATCACCTTTGCTCACTGTGAACAAGGGAAAAGCACTCGTGCTCATTTTCCTTCAAAGGTGGAACAGATCTCGACATGTGCTTCATCTTCTTCACATGGATTTGTGTGGCCCGATGCGTGTGCAAGCGATCAACGGCAAGCGCTACATCTTAGTAATTGTTGATGACTTCTCACGATGGACTTGGGTCTACTTCTTCGTAGCAAAGACCAAGCTCCACAAATGATCATCACCTTTCTCACAAAAATCTGTGTTCGACTCCACAACACCGTCCGAATAATCGAACCGACAAAGGAACCGAATTTGTTAACAAAACCCTTCGTGAATTTTATGAGAAAGTGGAATTCAAACATCAAACATCTATTGCACGCACACCGAACAAAGCGAAGTTGTTGAAAGAGCGAAACCGAGCGTTAGTGGGCTGCAAGAACAATGTTAATCAATGCTAAACTTCCGGACTACTTATGGGCGGTCGTATCATCTGCATGCTATACTCAAAACCGTTCTATGATCACTCGCGCCACAACAAAACACCTTCGAGCTTGTCCACAACTATAAACCGAACCTCAAACACTTTCATGTATTTGGATCCCTTTGCTATCCGAATAATGATCGTGATGATTTTGGAAAGCTCAAAGCCAAAGGCGATATTGGAGTCTTTATTGGATCTTGTGACAATTCTAAAGGTTTCGAACGGAATCGTCGAACTAAGGAGGTAATGGAAGCGATTCATGCTCATTTCGATGAACTCACGGAGATGGCTTACGAGTATAACGACTTAGAACCCGGTCACAACCGCTTAAACTTCCTCAACCCTCATCATCACCAAGAAAGCCCTCGGCTAACTCGTCAACAAATGGAAAGGTTATTTGCTCCTCCGCATTCGGACGATATTGATGAACGTGCTCTGGTGTATCCATTGTCTCATTGCACAACCCGATAATATTCCTATACGATACACTGCTACAACAACCATTGTTGAAGATGCACCTACACCAATTGACTCCAACACAACAGTTGAACATACCGCCTCCAACAATGATGAACCGGTGATGATATTACGAATGAAGTAACCCCACCGCAGATTTTGATCCAAATCGTTCTTCAACCCGTTTGCCAATGAGGCGCCGCACGGATGTAGCGGAATCTTCAACAAATCGCTTGAATCCTCGAATCGCACAATGTATACCAACATCAACCCTCTACACATAGATGGACTAAAGACCATCCTATGGCTAACATCATTGGCAACTGAATCAACCGGTCGTTACGAGACAACGTCTTCACTCGGATGGTGAACATCGCATTTATGCACTAACCGTCGCGCAATCGAACCTAAAACATTAAAGACGCAATGACAAAAGACAAGCTGGATTGAATCTATGCAAGAAGAACTCAACCAATTCAAACGTCTTGAAGTATGGGGCGGTTGAAAGACCAACGAGTCTCGTCATTGGTCTAAAATGGATTTGGAAAAACAAATTGGATCTTTGAAGGGAACGTCATCCGAAACAAGTCACGTCTAGTTGCTAAGGGTTATCGTCGGGAAGAAGGAATAGACTTTGAAGAATCTATTGCTCCGGTTGCTCGTCTTGAGGTCGTTCGGATATTTCTCGCGTTCGCTCATATGAACATGACGGTCATCGGATGGATGTCAAACGGCGTTTCTCAATGGGCAACTTAAAGAAAGCGGTCTATGTCGACCAACCGGATGGATTCGTTGATCCCGAGTTCCCGAACCATGTCTACAAACCGAACAAAGCTCTTTATGGTCTCAAACAAGCCCCTCGGGCATGGTACGATAAGCTATCATCCTTCCTCATTGCCAACAATTTCACCAAAGGCTCGGTTGACCCAACTCTTTTATACAATATCACGGGCACATATCTTAATTGTTCAAATTTCGTGGATGACATCATTTTGGGTCTACACATAAAAGTTTTCAATCGCTTTTGCAAAACTAATGAAGAAAAATTTTGAAATGTCCATGATGGGTGAACTCACGTTCTTTCTAGGACCGCAAGTTCATCAATCACCCGTGGTATTTTTCTAAGTCGATCCAAATATGCCCTTGAATTGTTAAACAAATTTGGAATGAAAACTGTGATATTTATGCCACACCAATGACTCATACCAAGAAGCTAGATGTTGATTTACATGGGAAATTGTTGACCCCACCAAATACCAAGTATTATTGGGTCCCTCATGTATCTAACACTAGCGAGACTGATATTGTCTTTGCCATTTATCTATGCTCCGTTATCGATCGCGACCAACCGAAACCCACCTCTATGAGGCTAAAAGAATCCTCCGATACATCAAGGGAACCATTAACTTGGGATCCGTATCAGAAGGATTCGGTTTTGAACTAATCGCTTTTGAACCGACCACGCAGGATGCTTAGACTCAAGAAAAAGTACTTAAGGAGCTCTACAATTTCTTGGTGATAAAGCGGTGTCTTGGCAATCAAAGAAACAGGATTGTACATCGTTGTCATCAACCAAGCGAATATGTAGCCATGTCGCGTGTTGTGCTCAAGTCATTTGGATGAGAACACAACTCAAAGACTATGGTTACGTGTTTGAGAATCCCGATGTATCATGCGACAACCGGAGTGCCATTGCAATCTCGTGCAACTCGATTCAAGACTCGAAATCAAAGCACATCGATCACGCTATCATTTCATCAAGGACCACGTGGAGCAGTACCGTTGAATTATACTTTGTGGTATCGAATACCAATTGGCGGATCTGCTCACCAAAGCTTTGCCTCCCGCTAGGTTTAATGAGTTGGTCCACCGAATTGGTATGAGGTGTTTGACTCAAGAGGAATTGGATGACCTCTTAAAAGCAGTCTTAAAAACATCAAACACCAAAACAATTTTTGTAAATATATTTTCAAAACAAAATACAAAATATAAAATCCTATAAAACAACAAAATATTCTCCTAATCTACCTTTCTTTCAACATGGCAAGTACATTTCTTCCGTCAACACTTTTATCTTTCAAAATTCAGTATTTTTTCCGATCAAGTGTTGAGGGGGAGAAAATAAGCTATTAATTATTTCAAAACATTTGTGTACTTGCATGTTATCCTATCTCGGTTGATTTTTTACAAATGGTGGTACACTTTCTGATTCAAAGACACTCCTTGGACTTTAATTAACAACCTTTCATTATTTTCTCAAGTCAAGGGGGAGTTTCATCAAGTTTCTTTCCTAAAATCTTCATTTGGCAACCAAAAATGGAAGTTAAAAAGGCTTTGTGTGAAAAAGGAAAAGGTGGAGGGACTAAAACTGTCAAAACCTTAAAGTTATTTTATACAAAATACTCCACCCACCACATTTATTCTCATCACATTAAATATTTCACCTAATATCATCCACGATCCATAATCATTTTTTCAAATCCGTGCTTTCGATTATCAATCTGTAAGTGTTTCTGTGTTTGGATCATGTTTTTAAACAATGGTTTTAAATCTTTCATAAATCCAACGGTTAAAACATGTGATATATTGATTTGTGTGTTCTACGCGTAAGTATATGAACACACAATCATATTTGTGTGTTTATGGTTAAAATGATTGTATCAAAATGTTGTAACAACATCTATGATATCATTTCTATGCTCATAACACACCCAGAATCACGAATCTACGATTTTTGAAAATTAGGGTTTATGTGTCGATTTGGGTGTTTCCAAATGTAATGTGTTTTGGTCTAAAAGATTGTTGGATTATGCTTATATGATGTTGAATTGATTATATCCGTGCTCTATAACTACCCGTAAACACCGATTTATTCGTAATTTGAAATTAGGGTTTAAGGTTCATAAGTTTGGGTATTTTGATTCACCATGAGTTAGATGTTATAACTTGGTCTATATGCTCATACAACATGTTAGAACTACCGTATCATTTGATGCAAATCCATGGTTAGAAAACTTACGCGTAAGTCATAACCATAGGGTTTTGACCCACGCGTATGACTTTCACGCAGAATCGGTTTATGAATGATTCATGCCATTTTTGTTGATAAAATGAAGGTTTGTGTTAATGTTGATGATTTGATGGATTTATTTCGGGCTTTGCTACACGTAATATTCGTAATCAAGGTGGTTATTAATCACGCATAAGGATCACCCACGCGTAGCTTGTTATCGCGTAAGACTTGTCTTACGCGTAGCTTCTACGCATAAGGTTCTACAATGGACTACGCGTATCCTCGTGAAGGATATGCGAACGATGACCTCACGCATAAGGTCAACTCTCACGAGTAGCCTTACGCGTAAGGTAAATATATGCCCACGCATAAGCTCTACGCATAAGGTCTCCTTTTCCTACGCGTAACATTTCTTACGCGTAAGATAGGATTCTACTGGCGTAAGTTTACGCCTAAGCATATATCATTCACGCTCACGCATAACTTTGCCAAAACTACGCTTATCCTCGGATTTACCTTCATGATGAATTGTTACTTGTACAAACTTGTAAATAAACTAATCATATCATCACGAATCCAAAATGTCACTAAGAAACTTAAATCGTCGATATATTGTGAACAATAAGTGATAAAATAAACTTTAAAACTTAAAGTTAACTAACTCATGAAACATTTCACGATATCATTGAACTATTGAACATACAAGTGACTTAGGACTCGTATCAATCATTATCACTATACATTCAATAACTAGACAATAAGACTTTCGTTGACTAACATTATGTCTTTCGATATGTTGGTTCTTTTGGCTAATGTTATTTCGAACACGACATGGGTGAACAAATGAATGTGTATGCACACAAGTTCTCTCCATTCTCGATATCTATCCTCATGGCTATCCAATGAAGATAGGAAAGAATAACCTCCGTGTTGACTTTGACACCCTCACTTGCTCGAATCTTCATGTCTTATTGCTATTGATATTCTCGAGGACTCATCCGTATCGTAACATGCTTACACACTCGCAAGCTGTTCACGAGATCTACATCCAACAGTTCCGGAACACTATGGAAAGGGTCAAGGACAAGCTAGCGTGACGGTGACTCGAATCACAAACAAGTCACCATTACACTGCAGACTTAAGGGTCATTCTCCTAATTCAAGTCGAACCAACCAAACTATATGCCTCACTGTTTGAAGAGCTCACTCTCCAATTCTTAATCGATATCGGTTATGACGAGGCTACGTGGAGTAATCAACAAGCATTCTCACGTAGAGCTTAAGAGTATTCCTCAACCCCGAGAACTCTCTACATGATCATCACCAAGTCATTTACGGTCGTGACGGTGACTATGAGCACCCTAAGCTCATGGAACCGCAAATATTCTCGGGCATTGGTCAACAAGAAACACATCGCTATCGAAGCTCGATTTGGGATGACATGATGTCATTTCTCAACAAAATTGGCTCAAAGATTCCTTACATCGATATACTAAATTGTTGATCCAGAGCACTTGGACTTCATCCCGACATTCCCAAGAGGCTCAATGACCCCGACAATCACGACATGTTGACGGAACCTATTCTATCCGTCGGAATCAAGGAAAGCGTCTACAAAGAAACAAGGTCTTTGTCTTTGCCGATTTCCTTCATCAAGATGTCGAAGCTCGAATCGTATAAAAGGTATCCGGAAGCGGTGACAAGGCAAAGTTGGTCACTCGATGAAAATCTTCCGAACACTGTAAGGAGAACCGAGAAAAGGAAGTCTTGGAAGTGTCACAAGTACGAGATAGTCAAAGGAATGTTCCAAAAAGAAACCTATTCCAAAGAGAAACCCACCCTAAGAAGAAAGTTCCTTCTCTCGAAGCCACTCCGATCCTTTTACTTGAACCGCAAAGACGGCTCGGGGACGAGGACTCGAGGTCACGACTCGAGATGAAGAGATCACATACTCGAAGCGCAAGGATGAAAATCCTCGGTGCCAAAACCTCCAAGTCCCCAAACTATTAAAGGAAAGACTCTGCACTTGTACCTCGTGATGAAAGCTCAAGATGAAGAAGAGCAATTGGATCAAGGATCTGAGAAAGAAGTTTCACAAAGTCAAACACCTTCAAAAGGTCAAGAATTTGCTAAAGATCAAATGGATGGCCCCGGAGGTTCAAGTGGTCTTGCCACTCTAAACCATCTCGATGCGGTTAATCAACCCGATAAGGGGCTGGTGCCACCACTCTTCGCAACTACAACGACTGTGGAGGACACTATTGTGTATGATTTTGAGAAGCAGTGGCGAGAAAGAAAAGTCTAAGGATGACGAGGATGATTATACAAAGTTTCTTCTCGACGGTCCAACACACTCAAAGGAGAAAACCTCGAAACTCCTAAGGACATGAAGTCTCCTCATGTCTCCTCATCATCGGACTCTTCATCTCATTCATCACCACCACCATCAACGAAGTCAACGGATCTTCATCCAAACCGTGAAGAAACCACCTAAATCTTGGATTTCAAACACATGCAAGAATTGTGAAAGTGTCAAACAAGTTAGAAAGAAGGACATGCTTCACGAGAAAACTTAATTGGTATGTTGAACAAATGCAAGACTTACATGATGAGAATGACGAGATGCGGAAAGATAGGAAAGCTATTCGAGAATTCATGAGAAGTCATCGTCGAGGAACTGAATGAAATGATTGAAGGTTACACTCATAAGTACCTTGAGGATATCGTTCCAAAAGTCCAACAGAACCGGAGAAGTCGATGAAGAGAACAAACCCACAAGTTTCTTCTCGACACCGCCCCGGTGTGACTAGAGAAGTATTCTCCGCACAACTCACTCCTAACATCGTAGCATTGGTTAAACATACAATGGCCAAAGAAGTCGATCTCTACGAATCAGGTTGATTGCTAAACTTGTGATGCAAATGTCAAAGCGATCCGGGCGCTTACTTGGAAGAAGCTAAATTTTTCAAAATCTACTTGATTTTCAACTCGATCATCATGCAAGGAGTCACCGATCAACCCAAAAGACCAAGAGATGGCGATGATAAGGATAAGGACTCGCACCTAAACATCGAAGCGCCGGTCAATCTACATCTATGCCACCTCCTCCACCACGGACTTCTTCTCAACATAAGTCTCCTCCACCTCGGTCTTCATCGATAAACCTCGGGACGATTCCGAGTTACCACCCGACTCATACAACCGGTGACTACTTTGAGTATACGGGTGGTGACGATGAAGAGGTCCTTGAGCCCCGACAACAACCCACCTCACCCAAACAAGTGCAGAAACCGGTTTCATCATCAAAGCCTTCCAAAAGAAGAAAGCAGACGACTCGGCCCGTAGTCGTATCATGGCTAGATGACGATAAAACCGAAGAGTTTGAATGGTTCTCCACACTTGTCAATCAAACTCCATACCCCGATGAAGGCCAAGAAATGGTAGACGGTTCTACATTGGAGCACGCAAAACTATTGCAAGAAAAGTTCCATGTGAAGAAAATGACAAAATCGAGTTGAAGCGAATCAAAATGAAGCTTTTAAACTATGGAAAGACAGACTCGAAAGCGCCTTGAGGTCGAATATCATCTTGAGAACATCGCTCGAGCTATGTCTAACAACATGGATTGGCTCAATCCGAAGCAAACATTGACTTCACACAAAGGGACAACCTCCATACTACACCGTGGACCAAACCTCTACCAACCATTGGCCAAGCAGACGAACCAAGGATTCCTTCCGATATTTCTTCAACAAAGACATGGAATTTCTTCTCCATGGTGGCGATGGTTCGAGAAAATACACTACATCATTGACTCTTCCATTCCAGTGACCATTTACTCTAAGCGAATAGCTATCGAGGAACGTCAACTCACTTGTTTTCGACAACGCAAGCATACGACCAAGATGCATTATATGGGATTCATCATTGGCACGAGCGCCAAGAATCTACTACAAGTCGCACGGTTCAAAAGTCTCAACATGCGGTGTATAGCTCGAAGGACATCGTGGCCATCAAACACATTGATCTCAAGTCTAAGTGGGACTACACATTCTTAAAGAATATCATAGTCAAACGACAAGATGAACAGGACTATGGATTCTCCGGTCGACTTTGAGAACTTGTCCTCAACGACATCGAAGACATGTATCTTGCCAAAGTGCGGTCGTATGAGACAATTCTCATTGAAGTTCAACGTGAATTTATCAAGTCGGTTCTCATCTTCATTAGACGATCGTGATCAAAGAACGTGTCAAGATATCCGGATGGTGTTGAATCATATCGAAACGTGTAAACTTCACTCCACCACGCCTGATCTTCCCGACATCAACCGGCTTAAACAACTCACGCTCATCAAGAAACCTTTCGGCGTTGTTTACCGACCGAATCAAGAAACCGCTTAATGGCGTGTAGTGAGCTCCACAAATTCGGGATCATACCTTGAAGATGGTTAGGGATGGATTGGCGTCTGATTGAAGGATATCGCTGAAAGTTGGGAATCCTAAACCGGAATTCTCGGGGCGGGAGGGATGTGAGACGCATCATCACCATGATTGATGAGCGGTTGTTCGAAGGGATCGATTCTGACGATTGGAAAGCTATGTTGGTGGTCGACTCGGGAGAAACATCATCGGCTTTCAACGCCTGTGCACTCACAGGAATATCACCGCACTTCACGGTACCCGTGAATTGTTTTCTTCATATAATTTTGGATGTATGATTATATATGTGTATGGCTTGTGCACACATAACGATGTACAACCCGTAATTGTCAAGAAAGGACCACGTGGTGCGCCTCGGTGCCACAATCCTTATAAAAGGAGCGAAAGCTTCTTATTTTTGAGTAAAACCTATCAAACCTTTCATTATTCAAGGTTTTGCTCAAAAGACAAGTACTTCCCATAAGATTTTCAAAACCTCAACCGTTTATATCACTAATTGAGGGGAGTATTTGATTTAAAACTTTGTTCACAAATTGTTCATAGTGGTCGTCTTCCCGCAACACTCGAAATGGTCATATTTATTCTCAATCGTTTCAAAAATAACATTGTCATATGCCATTTTTGAGGGGGAGAAAATTGTGTGATAAGAAATATGTTGTGCAAAATGCAAATGAATCATGTACTTGAGACTTAAACAACGAATTGACGGTACTAAAGCGTTAGTAACTCGAAAAGACTTGTCTGGACGGGTAATAATTTCAAGCTAGTTCGCTAGTGATGTAAGCGTGTCTCGCAAAGGACTTGTCTCGAGTAGAAAGTACCATTCGAGAAACTTTTGATAGACATGAACTACGACGGGTTTGACAACCTTCCAAGGTTTGTCTACACCTTCAAGGTAGTTATTAGAGCTAGTTGTCACCTAAAAGTCGACAATATATCTCTTTAACTATTCAACGTAACCGTGTCTCGCGGAGATTGTCTATCTTTAGTGGATCAATTCAAAAGTGCGCGCTCTTTCCTCACTGTGCATTTAACCATTAAAACTATTAAGCACATGTGGAGGGGTATTTATGCAAAACTTATCTCTCACAATGGTTCAAACATGTTTTTCATTTACAAACCCTTTGAGAGATATTTTCACATCTGATGGTTTTAATGGCAAACATAGGTTAGTCATGGAGTTATAAGGTGACTAAGGTTAGGAATAACCGTCCTATGATCCGCCAGAGCCGGAGGGATCTACCCAAGGACACTACCATTAGTTAGTGTTAGAAGTCCTTAGGAATGATTGTAAAAGGAGAAAATGAGAATCGGAGAAAGAAGGAGTTGAAGAATAAAAAGAAATGAAAAGTAAAGGGTGAAAAGAAATATCCCTCAGATTATTCAACTTAGGGCGGACACGGGTTCAATTCATATACTCTTGGTTGTCACTTAGTGACACCGGTATTGAAGATTAAAAGTCGTCATGGACCCGGTGGCGCATGCACTAAACCTTCTTAGCCACTCAAGTTTCTCTCAGCGAAGCTTGTTTCATTCTCACTGGGGAATCCTACATAATCTATTGGCTTTCTCTTAGAGATCGTTGGTATTGAAGAAGGAGACCCTCTCCTAGTCTCCGCTCGGGAAAACCAAAACGCACTATTGAGTCTAGAGCCACGAGATTCATCAAAAGATCTCTTAGGAACACTTGACATTTAATCACTTGATGATCAACAAATAAGATCATCGGTGGTTCATATCGAGTCCTTCACGGATCTTAGCAATGTCGAGAACATTTATGAGAGGTTCACATCGTGATCCTCGGTGATTGAATGGAAACTCTGCCGCCAGGTCAACATCAAACGACCACAAAGCGGTCACTTCGGTAACTCCCGTGGATTACGCGGAGTGTGTCTCATATGGTCTGATCAGGAGGTGATGCTTGGTGTACCTCAACGACTCATCCGAATGTAGATGTACTTGTACATCGCGTTATCTCACTTGTGGGACTCCATTCGAGAACGGCCTTGTAAGAATTAGAGTTGTGTTTTCACACTATGTTGTTAACACTCTCAAGTTCAAACTTGTAAGTGCCGGAAACCGCTTATTACTAACCGCTTGAAATGTTTTCTTCTTATGGAAGCTCGGAGCGGGATGATCGTCTTGACTCTTCTCATGCTCATGCCAACATCATCACCAATGGAAGTTCTATTCAAAAGCAACACAACCGTCGAATGATTCTTCGTCTAACCAAAGAATCTACAAAGTTAAAGACTTAGAGAACTTCATCAAGATTGAATTTCAACGTCATAGGCGTGTGAGCATGTTGAAGAATGACGTGGAGACTTTGGAGCAACAAGGCACTGAAGCGCATCGATGCGCACAACAACATACTATCACTTTCACCACAAAGAACAATGATCAAAGAACAAAGTTAAAGATGACGTCAAAGCATAACTGCTCAAAGATAACTATCTCTACACCGGGAGATTGTTGAATCAAGACAATTCCTCTCACAAGAAAGAAGAATGTCGAAGGCGTCACACTACTATTACATCAACGCCTTCACCGTTTACATTCATATATACTTGAGGGGAGATTGTTGGAATCACTCTAAACAAGATTTCAAGTATTTATATTTCATATGTAATAGGTAGCTTTATTATGGCCTTTATGTTTGTTTAAGGTCAAGCTTATGTAGAAGGCCCATAAGCTTGATCCAAGCCCAATAAGGAATAGGGAAGGAGAGGGAGTGTTGCCCTAGCTCCTTGCCTATATAAACTCTTGTAAACCCTCATTTGAGGGTTGGTTGTTCAAGTTTTTCTCTCATTCATACTCTTTGCATAACCGGTATTACTATACATGTGTGTGTGTGTGATTTACTTGTTCAATCGCCTTCATCTCTTCTCTTATAAGCTTGTGTTGTAAAACTAGTGACCTAACAGAAGTTCATATCAAAGTTCATATCAAAGGTTCATATCAAAGTTCATATCAAAGGTTCATATCGAAGTTCATATCAAAGTTCATATCAAAGGTTCATATAAAATTTCATATCAAAGGTTCAAATCGAAGGGAGCATAGCAAAGTCATAGGGAAGCCCTAATAAGGAGGCTTAGAGTGAAGCATAACAGTTCAAGCTAGTATCGAAAGATGTATACGGATCATGAGAAACCTTAAGAGGTAAGGTCAGAATATCTGTACCTTAGCAATGAAAGCCAATGAAATGTGAACACGAAGAAATAACGTCACGTCTTCTTCAACGAATCTACATGAATTACGGTTCGTATAATACTTATTAGTTCATTTAAGTCATAACGGATTTATTGGTTATATAAATCGTATTAATATTATTTTTAGAGTTATTAAGCGTATTCTCATTTTTAGTAATGGACCGAAATAAATACTTTAAGGTAATAATTATTAATTAGCAAAACATATGGGGTTATAAATGATAAATGGTAAAATTTAAAGGTTTAATATGACAATATAGCAAATTTAGAGGTTTCAGTATATAATATTTCGAAGTATAGGGTTCACAAGGTAAATATCTCAAAGTGTAGGGATTATAATGTAATTAGATTAAATGTTTATTTTATTTCCTCCTTTGCCATGCACGTTAATAGAAAGGGTAAAAATATGATTTATAACAATTTCATGCATAATATTAGTCAAACATCGAGCTTGCTCGCGGTTCAAACAATCAACAATCACGACTTAGTAAAAATATATTATGATTAACCCCGGCTCACCTTCCCGACACACTTTCAAACATACAAAGCGGTTTACCATTTGCCCATGATCGCCTTAA
Source organism: Chrysanthemum lavandulifolium (assembly GCA_022545495.1). Classification (NCBI taxonomy): domain Eukaryota; kingdom Viridiplantae; phylum Streptophyta; class Magnoliopsida; order Asterales; family Asteraceae; genus Chrysanthemum; species Chrysanthemum lavandulifolium. The sequence goes on from CM040243.1 coordinate 273,507,186, forward strand.
ACATAGCCCCGACAAGACCAAGTACATGCTTTTCTTAATTCTTGTTATCGTTTGGTGAACAAGTTTAATGACCCTTGGACCACCTAATACTACTTACAAAATTCGACCATAACCATGACGAGACAAGAACAGGTTTATGAGATTTATTAGCCAATGCTACACATGCATGTACTACTCCCTACGACCCATAGAATGCACCCACACAACACCATAAAATGACACCCATTGTTAACAGTTTCATGAAGTTTTATTTTTTTCCCAGATTTATAATACTCGAAAACATAAACTAAGGTTACTTTTAGGGTCTGAAAAATTGGTTTATATGTGACATACATGTGATCGATTCAAACGGCAAACCATGGTTGATTAGTACCAGATTTATACAAGTTATTAACATGATTTCATGTGACGATTTATTAGGCTCGTTATTAAATCTTTCATGTGGCATGTTGATGGTAATACCAAAAGCAACGTTTATGGCTGATTCTAGCCACAACAAATCTCGGAAAATGGAAATAAAGTGAAGGTATGATATACCTTGATGGTCGTGCAGAGAGAAGAAGAAAAAAACAGAGTCCAAAACAAAGTAACCAGCCCTTTTCCACCCTAGGGTTTACGACAGCAGCACAAGCAATATCCCACGATCAAACACCGACAATACCCGTACCAAGCACGTGTTTTCAGTGGCCTACAATCACCTTGAACCTACCTTGTCACGAGTTTTAGTGTTGACAGAAAAGATGGAGGATGGAGTATTTTCTGCCGTGACTTTCTTAGAGGTATTAGGGTTTCTCCTTATTATTTTAGGTGTACATTGAATGAGATATGGTAACTTTTAAAAAGGGATTTGAGCGTGTAAAATGGGGCCAAGAAATCAGGGATTGGCGTTTCATTTGGAGCTGATTATGGGGCAATCACAAAACAATTTACCTATTTAATTTTTGCCTTCCAAAATAACTTGTACACATATTTATTATTTGTCCAAAAAGGTATATTGTACATATATAGAACATTTTAAGGTGTTACATAATTATTAGCAAGTTATATATAAGTTTTATTTGCATGCATTGTGTGATTATTTATAAGGTAGACATGTAATGCTTTAACGAGCTCCTTTTTCTTTACGACTATTTTTACGATGAGGGTTATAATAGTCTTTTTAAGTCGTTCACGATTTTAGGGTTTTACAACTCTTCTCCTCTAAAAAAAATTTGCGTCCTCAGAAATTGAAGTCGCAGGGGTACATAGAGACGAACGAGTTTAAAGAAGACGTAGCAATCCATAGCCTCACACAGATCATAACGATATCGGTTCCAAAGTGTATACATCCCATACGTAACAGACGTTGGTGAGAATCTCGCAGAGAGGTACAGAATTCCAACGAACATGAGGAGTGACAAAATAACGGATATAAGTCCTAGTCCATTCACGTACCAACCCCAGGCATTTCCCAAGATGTCGTATGATTTCAATAAGTTCAAATTATATGATCACGGTATTATCGCGATCAAAGCGCCATAATACTTGCATCACATAACAAGTCCTTATTGTCATCATATTACGCCTCGGTCATGACAAACCACATAACCAATATCACATAAAAGCAGATAACATATGGATAAAAGTAACATACCAAAAGCAGGCGGATCACATACATACAACATATACTACATCAAACAACTTACCATATCACCAAAGAAGAAGGCCACCAACTTGCTCAAGCGGTTCCTCGTGACTCATTATCGACGATCCAAAAGAAAAGCCGAGATATTAACAAATGCTAAAAGATAACGCTTCACGATTCAAACCGAGTTCTGAATAAAATCAAAGAAGAGCAATGCCGATCAAAATCACATAGCAAAATATCAAACCGCCACAAACGCATGACAAACAAATCGAGTAACACGGTCGCGCCCGGTCATATGAAGTGGATGAATCTTCGACTACCAGTTGAATCTTGTCTCCGATTGCGCCTTTGGTTGATCCGTCCCACCCCTTCCGCGACATCATGACGTCTCCCAAAGATCACGATCGGGTGCGGCTTCGCTCACGAACCTCTCCGGCTCAAAGCTGCTGCAAACAACACGTGGTCGGCACCATCATCTTCGACTCCACGAGTAGTCTCCACCTATCGATCGACAAACGGATGTACGAAGACAAAATAACAAAGTTTGATGCGAAAAGAAGAAGGCCAAATCAGTGAAGACAAACGAATATCAATTTTAAATCTGAAAGACAATCAAACGAATCAAAAAAAATAAGAACAGACGGAAGCCTAGTGTCTACCCAGTCCTCACAGGTCAATCCTAAGGTCAACAAGACGAAACCTTGGCTCTGATACCATAATTCTAACACCCCAACCCGACAAGGGTAGAAGTGTCACATTCTGGTGTCATATCAGAACATACAAATAAAATATTTACAAATGGAAACCTTAAAAAGGAAGTATCAAATCATATAATAACAATTAACTGACGAGGGAAATACAATATCCAGAATGAAATGGAATATCAAAACAAAACTCTTCAAGGTAAGTCCAAACAATAAGGTAACTAGGGTTGGTCCACTCGGATAATCCAACTCTCACCCATCAAAGCCCATCTTCAATCCTAAAACCGCCGCAGGAAAAGAAATCTGGTGAGCTTAAAAGCCCAGTGAATGATATAACAAACGAAAGCTAAATAAAAGCATAAACGAAATGAAACAAAGGAAACCGATAACAATTAGAACGGAAGGAAAACAATGAGTCAAGGAGGATCTGCGAACACAATTATCTGAGATACCAAAAGAACAGATAACAAGGAGAACGGCGAAGCAAAGTATCGATGACAAATATACAAGAACATACAAATCGGGCATACAAGTCATCAAACATAAGCAAGCATAGCGGGCGTCGTATCCACACAACATATAGAGCATACAATCAATTCAGGAAATCATAAGCCATACAAGTCAAAGGAGAAATCTAAAGGCAAGCGGAAGCAATTAATTAGTAAGTGAGCTTGGCAATCACACAGGTAAAAAACCCTTAGTTGAAAACACAACCAGTATCATGACAGCGGAAGTACTAACAACAGTCAACACATGGCAGTCACACGTAATAAGTAGGAATACAGTATGAGCATTATAATTAAATGAACTAGGGACATAGCAACGCAGTTAAACAAGTTAACTAGCCAGACGTCACAAGTTGAACCATTTACCCAAGCAAGCCGTAGCATAGACATAAATGTAAACATGGCAGGTCAATCAACAAGCAGATAAGGATAGAACGGATAGTCATAGTCTACGAGATTAACTGAACGAAGTACACGTGATAAACAGACAAAACTATCGATTGCACACAAGCATGGTTACCATACAAATCAGAGGGTCACATAACAGTGAGATTACATATTATCAGATGACAACAGGTAACTCGGATAACCGCATATTAATCACATCATAGCAGGATAATCAGTAGTTACATAAAACATGAATAGCATAATCAAATCCAATAAACATATAATAACCCGGTACGTGAATGGAACGATAGTCTGAAGTAATGGAATGAGAGTGTGACAGATCAAAGCAATGGAATATATATATCTTGGTAGTAGAGTGAGTCATATAAGGCTACTGAGTAATGAACAATTAACATAGAATATGGTGCGTTGGGGAATGCAGAAGGTACAATATAGGCATATCAAAAGTGTAAGGGTTGTCAGAAATCTACCACGAGCCCGGAACATATCATATCATATCATAAGTAACCATTGTATTCGGAGGGTGACCTCGGAATACCATACATAATAGGAGGGAGACCTCAAGTAACAAATGGAGTAGCTAGCTCCGGAATGTGAAGACGCGATTGCACATGACATCATTCACCATATAAATCATATCATATCATATTAAATCCACTAATAACATATCATATCTAGGATGCATCCATACGCCCCCCGGAAACATAGTGGCCAAATCATATACATATAGTGAGCTCATAATCATATCATAATGGGGACGGTGTGTAACATCACTCGCACACATTGGAGTCATGCCATTGGTGCATCAATGACACAATCATGTTACCTTCATGACTAGGAACACATATTTGGCTCGGGTATCAAACTGACGGGTCAAAGCATAATCATATCATATCATAAGGGTTCATATCCAAGTTCATATCGAAGTTCATATCAAAGTTCATATCAAAGGTTCATATCAAAGTTCATATCAAAGGTTCATATCGAAGTTCATATCAAAGTTCATATCAAAGGTTCATATCAAAGTTCATATCAAAGGTTCATATCGAAGGGAGCATAGCAAAGAAGGAGGCTTAGAGTAAAGCATAACAGTTCAAGCTAGTATCGAAAGATGTATACGGATCATGAGAAACCTTAAGAGGTAAGGTCAGAATATCTGTACCTTAGCAATGAAAGCCAATGAAATGTGAACACGAAGAAATAACGTCACGTCTTCTTCAACGAATCTACATGAATTACGGTTCGTATAATACTTATTAGTTTATTTAAGTCATAACGGATTTATTGGTTATATAAATCGTATTAATTTTATTTTTAGAGTTATTAAGCGTATTCTCATTTTTAGTAATGGACCGAAATAAATACTTTAAGGTAATAATTATTAATTAGCAAAACATATGGGGTTATAAATGATAAATGGTAAAATTTAAAGGTTTAATATGACAATATAGCAAATTTAGAGGTTTCAGTATATCATAATTCGAAGTATAGGGTTCACAAGGTAAATATCTCAAAGTGTAGGGTTTATAATGTAATTAGATTAAATGTTTATTTTATTTCCTCCTTTGCCATGCACGTTAATAGAAAGGGTAAAAATATGATTTATAACAATTTCATGCATAATATTAGTCAAACATCGAGCTTGCTCGCGGTTCAAACAATCAACAATCACGACTTAGTAAAAATATATTATGATTAACCCCCGGCTCACCTTCCCGACACACTTTCAAACATACAAAACGGTTTACCCATTTGCCCCGCGATCGCCCTTAAACATAGCCCCCCGACAAGACCAAGTACATGCTTTTCTTAATTCTTGTTATACGTTTGGTGAACAAGTTTAACAGCCCCTTGGACCACCTAATACTACTTACAAAATTCGACCATAACCATGACGAGACAAGAACAGGTTTATGAGATTTATTAGCCAATGCTACACATGCATGTACTCCTCCCTACGACCCATAGAATGCACCCACACAACACCATAAAATGACACCCATTGTTATGATTTCATGAAGTTTTATTTTTTCCCATTTATAATACTCGAAAACATAAACTAAGGTTACTTTTGGGGTCGAAAAATTGGTTTATATGTGACATACATGTGATCGATTCAAAGCGCAAACCATGGTTGATTAGTACCAGTTATACAAGTTATTAACATGATTTCATGTGACGATTTATTAGGCTCGTTATTAAATCTTTCATGTGGCATGTTGATGGTAATACCAAAAGCAACGCTTATGGTGATTCTAGCCATGACAAATCTCGGAAAATGGAAATAAAGTGAAGGTATGATATACCTTGATGGTCGTCAGAGAGAAGAAGAAAAAAACGAGTCCAAAACAAAGTAACCAAACTTTTCCACCCTTGGGTTTACGACAATGACAAGCAATATCCACGATCAAACACCGACAATACCCGTACCAAGCACGTGTTTCAGTGACCTACAATCACCTTGAACCTACCTTGGCACGAGTTTTAGTGTTGTGAAAAGATGAAGGATGGAGTATTTTACGTGACTTTCTTAGAGGTATTAGGGTTTCTCCTTATTATTTTAGGTGTACATTGAATGAGATATGGTGACTTTTAAAAAGGGATTTGAGCGTGTAAAATGGGGCCAAGAAATCAGGGATTGGCGTTTCATTTAGAGCTGATTATGGGGCAATCACAAAACAATTTACCTATTTAATTTTTGCCTTCCAAAATAACTTGTACACATATTTATTATTTGTCCAAAAAGGTATATTTTACATATATAGAACATTTTAAGGTGTTACATAATTATTAGCAAGTTATATATAAGTTTTATTTGGATGCATTGTGTGATTATTTATAAGGTAGACATGTAATGCTTTAACGAGCTCCTTTTTCTTTACGACTATTTTTACGATGAGGGTTATAATAGTCTTTTTAACGCGTTCACGATTTTAAGGTTTTACAACTCTTCCCCTCTAAAAAAAATTTGCGTCCTCGGAAATTGAAGTCGCATGGGTACACAGAGACGAACGAGTTTAAAGAAGACGTAGCAATCCATAGCCTCACACAGATCATAACGATATCGGTTCCAAAGCGTACACATCCCATACGTAACAGACGTTGGTGAGAATCTCGCAGAGAGGTACAGAATTCTAACGAACATGAGGAGTGACAAAATAACGGATATAAGTCCTAGTCCATTCACGTTCCAACCCCAGGCATTTCTCAAGATGTCGTATGATTTCAATAAGTTCAAATTATATGATCACGGTATTATCACGTTGATCAGGCGTCATAATACTTGCATCACATAACAAGTCCTTATTGTCATCATATTCTGCCTCGGGTCATGACAAACCACATAACCAATATCACATCAAAACAGATAACATACAGATAAAAAGTAACATACCAAAACAGGCCAGATCACATACATACAACATATACTACATCAAACAACTTACCATATCACCAAAGAAGAAGGCCACCAACTTGCTCGAAGCGGTTCCTCGTGACTCATTACTGACGATCCAAAAGAAAAGCTGAGATATTAACAAAATGCTAAAAGATAACGCTTCACGATTCAAACCGAGTTCTGAACAAATCAAAGAAGAGCAATGCCGATCAAAATCACATAGCAAAATATCAAACCGCCACAAACGCATGACAAACAAATCGGAGTAACACCAGTCGCGCCCAGTCATATGAAGTGGATGAATCTTCTCAGCTACCAGTTGAATCTTGTCTCCGTATTTGCGCCTTTGGTTGATCCGTCCGGCCCTTCCGCAAAGACATCCCGACGCCTCCGGCGAGATCTCGATCGGTGCGGCTTCGCTTCACGAACCTCTCCGGTCAAAGCTGCAAAGAACACAGTGGTCGGCACCATTATCTTCGACTCCACGAGTAGTCTCCACCTATCGATCGACAAACGGATGTACGAAGACAAAATAACAAAGTTTGATGCGAAAAGAAGAAGGCCAAATCAGTGAAGACAAACGAATATCAATTTTAAATCTGAACGACAATCAAACGAATCGAAAAAAATAAGAACAGACGGAATCCTAGTGTCTACCCAGTCCTCACAGGTCAATCCTAAGGTCAACAAGACGAAACCTTGGCTCTGATACCATAATTCTAACACCCCAACCCGACATGGGTAGAAGTGTCACATTCTGGTGTCATATCAGAACATACAAATAAAATATTTACAAATGGAAACCTTAAAAAGGAAGTATCAAATCATATAATAACAATTAACTGACGAGGGAAATACAATATCCGTAATGAAATGGAATATCAAAACAAAACTCTTCAAGGTAAGTCCAAACAATAAGGTAACTAGGGTTGGTCCACTCGGATAATCCAACTCTCACCCATCAAATCCCATCTTCAATCCTAAAACTGCCGCAGAAAAGAAATGCGGTGAGCTTAAAAAGCCCGGTGAGCAGATATAACAAACGAAAGCTAAATAAAAGCGTAAACGAAATGAAACAAAGGCGATAACAATTCACAACGGAAGGAAAACAATGAGTCAAGGAGGATCTGCGAGAACACAATTATCGAGATACCAAAAGAGCAGATAACAAGGAGAGCGAAGCGAAGCAAAGTATCGATGACAAATATACAAGAACATACAAATCAGGCATACAAGTACTGAAACATAAGCAAGCATAGCAGACGTCGTATCCACACAACATATAGAGCATACAATCAATTCAGGAAATCATAAGCCATACGAGTCAAAGGAGAAATCTAAAGGCAAGCGGAAGCAATTAATTAGTAAGTGAGCATGGCAATCACACAGGTCAAAAACCCTTAGTTGAAAACACAACCAGTATCATGACAACGGAAGTACTAACAACAGTCAACACATGGCAGTCACACGTAATAAGTAGGAATACAGTATGAGCATTATAATTAAATGAACTAGGGACATAGCAACGCAGTTAAACAAGTTAACTAGCCAGACGTCACAAGTTGAACCATTTACCCAAGCAAGCCGTAGCATAGACATAAATGTAAACATGGCAGGTCAATCAACAAGCAGATAAGGATAGAACGGATAGTCATAGTCTACGAGATTAAGCGGGCAAGTACACGTGATAAAGACAAAACTATCGATTGCACACAAGCATGGTTACCATACAAATCAGAGGGTCACATAACAGTGAGATCACATATTATCAGATGACAACAGGTAACTCGGATAACCGCATATTAATCACATCATAGCAGGATAATCAGTAGTTACATAAAACATGAATAGCATAATCAAATCCAATAAACATATAATAACCCGGTACGTGAATGGAACGATAGTCTGAAGTAACGGAATGAGAGTGTGACAGATCAAAGCAATGGAATATATATATCTTGGTAGTAGAGTGAGTCATTTAAGGCTACTGAGTAATGAACAATTAACATAGAATATGGTGCGTTGGGGAATGCAGAAGGTACAATATAGGCATATCAAAAGTGTAAGGGTTGTCATAAATCTACCACGAGCCCGGAACATACCATATCATATCATAAGTAACCATTGTATTCGGAGGGGTGACCTCGAATACCATACATAATAGGAGGGAGACCTCAAGTAACAAATGGAGTAGCTAGCTCCGGAATGTGAAGGCGCAGTGTTACATACCGACATCATTCACCATATAAATCATATCATATCATATTAAATCCACTAATAACATATCATATCTAGGATGCATCCATCGCCCCGGAAACATAGTGGCCAAATCATATACATATAGTGAGCTCATAATCATATCATAATGGGGACGGTGTGTAACATCACCAGACACACTGGAGTCATGCCATTGGTGCATCAATGACACGGTCATGTTACCTTCATGACTAGGAACACATATTTGGCTCGGGTATCAAACTGACGGGTCAAAGCATAATCATATCATATCATAAGGGTTCATATCCAAGTTTATATCGAAGTTCATATCAAAGTTCATATCAAAGGTTCATATCAAAGTTCATATCAAAGGTTCATATCGAAGTTCATATCAAAGTTCATATCAAAGGTTCATATCAAAGTTCATATCAAAGGTTCATATTGAAGGGAGCATAGCAAAGTCATAGGGAAGCCCTAATAAGGAGGCTTAGAGTAAAGCATAACAGTTCAAGCTAGTATCGAAAGATGTATACGGATCATGAGAAACCTTAAGAGGTAAGGTCAGAATATCTGTACCTTAGCAATGAAAGCCAATGAAATGTGAACACGAAGAAATAACGTCACGTCTTCTTCAACGAATCTACATGAATTACGGTTCGTATAATACTTATTAGTTCATTTAAGTCATAACGGATTTATTGGTTATATAAATCGTATTAATTTTATTTTTAGAGTTATTAAGCGTATTCTCATTTTTAGTAATGGACCAAATAAATACTTTAAGGTAATAATTATTAATTAGCAAAACATATGGGGTTATAAATGATAAATGGTAAAATTTAAAGGTTTAATATGACAATATAGCAAATTTAGAGGTTTCAGTATATCATAATTCGAAGTATAGGGTTCACAAGGTAAATATCTCAAAGTGTAGGGTTTATAATGTAATTAGATTAAATGTTTATTTTATTTCCTCCTTTGCCATGTACGTTAATAGAAAGGGTAAAAATATGATTTATAACAATTTCATGCATAATATTAGTCAAACATCGAGCTTGCTCATGGTTCAAACAATCAACAATCACGACTTAGTAAAATATATTATGATTAACCCCGGCTCACCTTCCGACACACTTTCAAACATACAAAACGGTTTACCCATTTGCCCATGATCGCCTTAAACATAGCCCCGACAAGACCAAGTACATGCTTTTCTTAATTCTTGTTATATCGTTTGGTGAACAAGTTTAACTTGACCTTGGACCACCTAATACTACTTACAAAATTCGACCATAACCATGACGAGACAAGAACAGTTTATGAGATTTATTAGCCAATGCTACACATGCATGTACTCCTCCTACGACCCGAGAATGCACCCACACAACACCATAAAATGACACCCATTGTTAACAGTTTCATGAAGTTTTATTTTTTTCCCAGATTTATAATACTCGAAAACATAAACTAAGGTTACTTTTGGGGTCTGAAAAATTGGTTTATATGTGACATACATGTGATCGATTTAAACGGCAAACCATGGTTGATTAGTACCAGATTTATACAAGTTATTAACATGATTTCATGTAAAGATTTATTAGGCTCGTTATTAAATCTTTCATGTGGCATGTTGATGGTAATACCAAAAGCAACGTTTATGGCTGATTCTAGCCACGACAAATCTCGGAAAATGGAAATAAAGTGAAGGTATGATATACCTTGATGGTCGTGCAGAGAGAAGAAGAAAAAAAAACAGAGTCCAAAACAAAGTAACCAGCCCTTTTCCACCCTAGGGTTTACGACAGCAGCACAAGCAATATCCCACGATCAAACACCGACAATACCCGTACCAAGCACGTGTTTTCAGCGGCCTACAATCACCTTCGAACCTACCTTGGCTCGAGTTTTAGTGTTGATGAGAAAAGATGGAGGATGGAGTATTTTCTGTGACTTTCTTAGAGGTATTAGGGTTTCTCCTTATTATTTTAGGTGTACATTGAATGAGATATGGTGACTTTTAAAAGGGATTTGCGTGTAAATGGGGCCAAGAAATCGTGGATTGGCGTTTCATTTGGAGCTGATTATGGGGCAATCACAAAACAATTTACCTATTTAAATTTTGCCTTCCAAAATAACTTGTACACATATTTATTATTTGTCCAAAAAGGTATATTGTACATATATAGAACATTTTAAGGTGTTACATAATTATTAGCAAGTTATATATAAGTTTTATTTGTATGCATTGTGTGATTATTTATAAGGTAGACATGTAATGCTTTAACGAGCTCCTTTTTCTTTACGACTATTTTTACGATGAGGGTTATAATAGTCTTTTTAACGCGTTCACGATTTTAGGGTTTTACAGTGTTTGTGGAATATATTGTATTTCTATTTGTTTGGTTTGGTAGTCACCACCACACCTGTTTAGCGATGAGTTTGATGATGTGACATTGACATAAAACTAATGGGCTTGATTTCCAATACATCTAGCCTTATGTTTTAATCAGTGTTGCAAAACAAGGCTTACAAGGCTGATTAATCGCCGATTAGGTGCTGCAAGGCCACCAACCTTTCCGATTTATGTAAATCGGTCAAACAAATCGGTCAAGCGTGGTCAATGGTTGTCAATGACGGTTAATGGTGGTTAAACTTGTCGAAAACCTTCATATCTTGTCGAAAATACTTAAAACTACCCATAAAATTGTTTGAATAACTTATGGTCATTGTTTATATCTAATACAAGATATTTTTCAAGAAAAATATTGCCAAAAATACATAAACTTGTCGAAAATACCTAAAACTTGTCGAAAATACCTAAAATTTGCCAAAAATACTAAAAACTCGTCAGAAATGCCAACCCGATTAATCCCGCCTAGACCGATTACAGTTACAGGGAGGCCGATCGCCCGACTACCGATTCACGATTTTTGCAACATTGGTTTTAATGTAATAACTCTTTTTAGGGATTTCCGAACTAATGATTTATTTCCCATGTCAAATTCTGACATATACAATTATACGGTATAAGAAACATGAATTTTGGACCTCCCAATCCTCTCATATCTTTGGGCCAATATTAATAGAGCATCCACAATGCAAAGAGCATCTGTAATGGACACTTTTACAATGAATTATTACTATTTAAATAAGCTTTTTAAAAAGGTTTTTGCATTACACAAAAGACTTGATGAAAAGCTTTTTACGAATTTAATTTATTGTAAAAAGCTTTTGAGACAAAGACTTGGTAGATTACAAGTCTTTGAGACAACGACTTGGTGGTATTTTTGAATTTCATTTATTGGCAAAAGCTTTTGAATAGATTTTTTGTATTGAAGAACTTTAAAGCACAAGTTTTTGGATGATAAAATTAATGAGATAATGATGCAACACCAAAAAGTCATTTAGAGGAAAGGGCCACCAAAATATAGAAACATTTGTCATATATATGTATAATATATTTTATTCCAATTCAATAATACTTCCTGCAAATATTAAGTAATATCTGAATTTGGCTTTCGCTTCTTAATAAGGCCTGACCAATAAGGGCTAAAGCCCAATATAAGGATAATTTGTGTTAAGTACTTTGTTTTAAAGGTGAATTTCTTATTAAGTGATTCGTGTCGCGGTTCAACAGCGGGAGGTCTAGACTACGTTGTCTAAACCGGGTCCGCGCTAGAGAGCTCCCTCAAAGCGGAAATGTCTATTTCAAATACCCGATGGGGGGAAAACCCCCTACTAATTCGTCCGAAGGCACGACAATTAATAGGGGAAAACCCTTGCCTTTTCCAAGATTCGAACACAGGGTTACTGTGCCCAAACCCTTCATTAAAGGACTACCTTGAAGGAAAATCCCTCATTAAAACACCTTGCAGGATTTGAACTCAAGACCTCCCTCCCCCAAAAGCCCCTAAGGACTCCAAGGTGGCCACTTGAGCTAACTCAAGTGGTTGTGTGGTAAGTACTTAAGTATTATTTTAATCAACAACTTTGCCTCCATAAAAGCTATAAGAATCGCACTGTTTGAATAGATAATTTAAATGCTTGTAACCTGGTTACCATTTTCTGGGTATCGTTGTTTTAATGCTTTTGGAATATTAGTAATACATTTTACGTATTATTGATGGATCTTTTTTATTTATATATTTAATTTTTGTATTTAGTGGGGCTTCCGTGTAATCATGGCACAGGGCCATCAAAATCAACGAACCGGCCCTGACAAAAGCTTTTTACTATTTTAAAAAGCTTTTTGAATTTTTTTAGGCATTATATCAAAAGCTTTTTGATTTTTTTTAACAAATACTTGATAAAACCTCAAGCTTTTGTTAAAAGCTTTCTCTCTTAATGCATCAAGTCATTAAATGCATTAAGACTTGATGCATTGCTCATGCTAAGAGTGATGTGAATTTTTACCATTCTTTGGAAAACTAGAAAGGGGGGTTGAATAGTTTTACCAATTTAAAACTTCCTTTTAAATATTTAGATCGACTTATGTCAATCTATTTGGTTGTTTATGTTGGACGTTGATAGATAGATATATAAATGTGTAATGAAAGATAAAGAGTAAGAAGCACATCACCACGACACAAGTATTTATACGGTGCTAGGCTAACCACCAAGTTCTTTCACACCTTAGGAGAACTAATCCTATCACAACGTCGCCTACCCTTTATTAGGTACTAGGCTAAGCACCTAGTTCCATTACTATGGAGGAACTACTACCCTTCACGACACAACACCTAATCTCAAGGAGATCTACTCCTTGTTACAACACCATCAAGGATATCACCATCCTTGTAAATAAACAAATACTTATATGTATAACGATGCACCTCATCGATTATACGACCTAGACATTCTTCCCAAATGCTACTTGATTCGATTCTTCGGCATCCTTCACTAATGCCTTTGACACAACACTTGGCACCCTTCACTAATGCCTTCGTCTTGACATCTATAGCATTCTTCACTAATGCTCTTGACACGATCGATAAGCATCTTTCTAATGCTTTCGTCTTGACACTTTCGACATCCTTCACTAATGCCTTCAATCCAACATCTATGGAGAAAGGAAGAACTACCAACAAGAGAACCTTAGCACGTCTTCAAGAAGTGGTGATCTCTCATTTAAGAGGAACCTAGAAGATCACACAAAAACAAAAGACAAACTACATAGATCTCTTGGATTTGAGGTTAGAGAGATATAAAACTTGGAGAGAGTATATGTGAAGTGGTAAGTAGAAAGGGAGAAATGGCTCTCTATTTATAGAGGAAATTCTCTACTGTTCCCCGGATCCCACGGATCCCTCCCACAAGGGATCCGGCTAGTACAAAGCCAGGGATCCGTGGAACGCTCCCTTTTACCCATGGGTATTTTTGTTATGGGCATGGGTCTTTAGCTAGTTACAATGTATCTCTTGAGTGCTCACCAAGGGTTCAATGTATCTAGACATTCTCTTGAGTGCTCACCAAGGGTTCAATGTATCTAGACATTGGGTATGGGTCATGGGTTATGGGTTGATCCATGGTTTTCTTTCTAGATACAATGTACCTTAAGGATACAATAAACTTGGTTAAGTGGTATATATAAAACCATGGGTTATGGGTCAATACCATTTACTAGTTTTTACCTTAGTATATACTTGTTTTTACTCATTTTAGTATATACTTCTTTTTACCCATTTTAGTATACTTAGTTTAAGTATATGCTAACCCAATATGTAAACACTAGTTGTTGTACATATATATATCTAAATCATAAAACCATTTATACTTGTTTTAGTGTTTTATGTAAAAATGTGAATATGTTAAAAACTATTAGTTCAAACCATTTACGTATTTTATTTGTTTCGTTAATATGATTTTACGTTTGTTATCGACAAAACATTAGAAGATCGTAAAATATAAATAAACGTTTTTACGGCTTATTTGTATTAACAATCTCCCCCTTTTTGTTGATGACAAAACATAAAATTATTTTAAGGAAAAGCTAAAATTGTAAAGTTTGAATTTGTAGTTTTACTTTCTTCTCCCCTTTTGTCGAAACAAAAGTGTTTGAAGGAAAGCAACACATCGCTTTTAAGAAAAACATGTGAAAGAAAATAAAAGAGATAGAGAGCAAGTAACGGAGAGGATCTCGTCTTTACTCCCCCTTGACGAGTCCATCCCTATGTAAGGGCGTCAAGTAAGTGATGCTAATCTAGTTTGTTTGAAACTAAGTTTGCAAAAGATTTCGTCTAAGTGACAAATGTGCTCCCCCTTGATGATTGCAATTTTGCAAAGGGATGTCGAGAAATGTAATCCTAATATTGCAAGTAATTTGCAATGTATTGTTTTGACACAAAGCTCCCCTAGCTTTAGGGTGTCAAAGGCTTCAAGTGTAGATTGAATAACTACAAAACAAAGGTTAGAAAACAAGTATAATGCACAATTTCACGCATATGTGATCCAAGTTAGTAGAAAATAGTTTTCGTCTCACGGATCCTACGGTTCCCTCCTAGTAGGGATCCGTCAGGCAAATAAGAGGATCGGTCTGGCTGATGAATAAATTCAGCAAATAGTGGTATAACAAATAATGTTATCACAAAAGTGAGATATGAATACAACGTAATCATATACTCAGAAAAATAGCAAGTAGCATGTATTTTCATAAAGCTAGAGATATGATATACATGACTCTAAAAACTAAGAAAATGATCAATACAAGACTTGGATGTTTTGAGGAGGTTCTACAAATGATGGTGGAGGTACATTGAGTAATGTAGGATGAGGTTCTACTAGGAATGAGGGTGGTGGTAATGGAAATTTTTCCATATGATCAAGTCCTCGGTGGTTCCTTGTTTCCAACGATGGATTAGTTGGTGATGTAGGTGGTTCCCTATTTAATGATAAGGTTAGTGAATGGGAAGTTCTCGGTGGTGAATGCTCTAATGAATAGAGATTTGGGTGAGAGAGAGGCTCGGTGAAGGAGTGTAGTCCATGCTCTAGGAATGAAGGTTTAGACATTTTCTAGAACTAGGTACGTTTGGTTTAGAGCTCGATGATCCCTTTTCTAACCTAAAAGGTTTAATGCTAATTCTTGCGGTTCTCTTGGCAATTTTGATTGAGTTTGTTGAGGTGGGATTCTAGCACTATTATCTCTTACGGGTGATGATTCGGTGGATGGAAATCCTAGCATTTGTGGGTTTAACCGAGATGATTCGGTTGAGGAAATTTCGTGTACAACACGATCAAGTTTCTTAGGTGGTTCTTGGGTGGATAAGTTAGCACTAGGAGCTTTCCTCATGATGAAATGATTAAGGAAAAGGTTTCTAAATCTTGAGAATTATGTTGTGTTTGATGACTAAGGATTCTAACAAGATGACTTATAAAGGGAAGGATTTAGCAAGTGCATTCAAGACTTAAGTCTCTAATATCCTTTGGAATGTGATGATTAGCATGCACAAGAGTCAACTTTAGAGTTTTACTAATCTAGGGATTTAATTAGGATGAGGCGGAGTGTTCAAGTTAGCAAGATGAGCTTGAAATGATTGTTCGAGCAAGAGTTGACATAAATCATCACCCCGATCCTACGGTTCCCACCAATGGGGATCCGTCTAGGCTAATCCTAGGGATCCGGCTCTCGGCAGACTAGGACGGGATAGAAGTGATTTTGAAAGGTCTAAAGCCTATACCTTTTCAGTTCTCTAAGTGTCTTTCATGGAAGGTTACTTAAATGTTAAAGGGCAATGAGTGATGTAGCTAATGATTGCCTTATATGGAAGAAATTGGAACTTTGTGAGTACCAATGAATGAACAAAGATGACACTAAAATCTTGAGAGTGTCAAATGGAGCTAAATGATCCTAGTGATCGATAGTGACTTAGGATAATGTCTTGGAGAAGATCCTAAAGGTTTTAAGGTGGAAGAACTAGAATTTGATCCATTTCGACCAATTTTGAGGTAAGGATGATTATGATCAATTTTGACACAATTGAAAGATTTCTAAGTCTAGATGTGAGGATCATGTGAGAAATAATGAGTGATCTAGAGGCGGAAGAGTAATGAGTTTAGGTGAAATGATAGATCAAAAGCACTTTGAGTGTGATCCTTAATGACCTATGAGTGAGTGTGAAGCTTACTAAGCTTGAGAAGGACTTAAGAGATCCTAAGGTATTAAGTTCACTAGTGTGAAGTAGTCTAGGAACATGGTTTGAGGTGTAAAGGATTGAAACTCCACTTTATTTGCCGGATCCCACGGATCCTTCACTGAGGATCGAGATAGTTACAAACTAGGGATCCCGCATTTGGGACGCTTTTACTTAACGGTGAGCGCTTGTTCTAAGTATCGAACTTAGAGGCTAATGATCTCACAAGAAGCATACATGTATACAAGTAAAACATACTAAGAGCATGTAGAAATAGCACATAAGCAATTAAATGAGATCTAGCTCACAAGTAACACATAGGTTTATCAAACTTAACAACCGCTATTCAAGAAGCTCAAAATAGATTTACGATCTAGATTAGTAAATCGTTTGTATTAACAATGGCATGCAGAGTAGATGATGGTGTTCAAGACAATAGGGTTGTTTTGGCCAACGGAAGCAATGAACTATGTATAGTCATTACGGATGGTGATTAACATACAATGAACTTCATCCATGAAGTCATGTAGCTCTTCTCGATCAAAGCAAGATAATCGCTTGATGAGGCAAGTGGTTGTGATTAACTAAAAGAAAAATTAATTTTACAACTTGTTTGATTAGTAATCCTAAGACAATGCAAAGTATTTCCATTGTAAACTTACTTTAGGAAAACATAGGAGTATAAATTTCCCAAGTGAGAGAATGAATATAAGATCATTACTAGCGGTTGCTCAATTACGCCAAACACGGCCATTTTACGGGTGATTCCACATACCCAACTTCTATCAAGGAAGCAATTCAACCGTTAGGTCAAATTGAGTTTCTAGTGCAATAAGTTCTCCAATATTCATTCTCAAGTTAGGAAAATTTATATTCCTACAATGGCCTATCAAGAGTAACAATGATGATACTTTGCTTCGCTTAATATTATACTTGAGACAACTAAGGTGACGAAGGCGTCATGTTAAAATAAGTTTAAAAGTTGTCCATATGGTAAACAACAAAAATGGTTGAATGAGCTAGTTCAACATATGTTGTTGGAAAGCTTTGAGTTTGGACTTTCGGATATGAACAATTATATTTGCGTTGCAAAATAATTTACTTGAGTATATCGGAAGAAATAATCAAGTTGTTAATCCTACTATGAAGCTTGGAGAGCGATCATGAAAAGGAAAATGGGAGAGTACATCATCAACACAAGTGTAGGTTATGATCCGATGTACATTCTTGTTGTTTTTAGAAAACGATACAAGAACAAAAGAAATCATATAAGCACATAAAACATTTATGTTGCACACATGACAAATCAAAAATCCATTTAGTGTGTTATATGTTTTAAACATTTTTCAACCTATATGACTTATCTAAGTATCTAAACTAACATTTTCGACACAACTAGATGTTATCCCAAACACTCCTTCAAATAGCACATTGATTAGTAGAATATTACTAAATCGACAAACAAGAGAATGAATAGCAAGGTAAGGAAACCACATATGCTATTCAATCAAACAAGTATAAAAGCTATTTGAGATAAGCAAATAATCAAGTAATGCAAAGAAGACAATTTATCATTTAGCATAGCATACGAAAGTTCTTTTCATCGCTTTGTGTTAAATATAAACATGTATACCAAGCTTGATTAGTTTATTTTATATTTATAAATATGATCAAAACCTTAATTTCAATAGAGGACACATTGTTATTCAAAAGCGAAAACATCCGTCTCCAATTAGATAAAAAGTTTGTGCAAAAGTTATGACCGAAAAATGACTTTCTATTATTAATCAATGATTCTGTAAATTATTGTTTTGAATCAGTTTATGAAATCATTTTTAAATGAAAGTAGACTCAAATACCTTTAAAACGATAGGTGGCACGACTTCTAACGACTTACGGTTAAAAGTTATGAATTTTGAAATTGAGACAAAAGCGTCTTCGTACCTACGGATCCCACGGATCCCTTGCTTGAGGATCCGTCCGGTGTAACTCGAGGATCCGCGGATCGACATGTAATTACAAAAATGTACGGTTTGACCCGACGAAAAGGTTTAGTCTTTGTAGACTTTTTAGTGAAGTTATATTAACCATTTTTACCTTTATTCAAGCTTGATTAACAAGATATCTAACAACAAAACTTCAACGAAAAAAAATCACTAAAACACTTTTCATATTATGCTTATTATAAGATAGAAGCATATATCACCATTTTGTCCACAAGCAATTTAACACGTTTTTGAAAAAAAAAATGTAACTAAGAAAACATACCTTTGCTATATCCCCTTTTTATGGTTTTAGAAACCATAGACGCGAAATACTTCATGATCTTCTAAGATACCCCAATCCTTTGCTATATTCCCTTTTTATGGTTTTAGAAACCATAGACACGAAATACTTCATGATCTTCTAAGATACCCAAATCCTAGTATGAAGACTTCTCAAAGAAAAAAAGTTAGAATGATCTATCACTATCTAACATATGATGATTTCTAAAAACATGACTTTTTGTTTTAAGAAATTCCCTTATTTGTAGTTTTCAAACATACACGGATCGTATCAAGTTTTCAAAGTACAATATACAAAAAAAACTTGGTAACGAATCTCTGATACCAATTTTGGAAAACTAGAAGGGGGGTTGAATAGTTTTACCAATTTAAAACTTCCTTTTAAATATTTAGATCGACTTATGTCAATCTATTTGGTTGTTTATGTTGGACGTTGATAGATAGATATATAAATGTGTAATGAAAGATAAAGAGTAAGAAGCACATCACCACGACACAAGTATTTATAGTGGTTTGGCTACAAGGACACCTTCCTTGCCCTACTCCACTCCCCGAGTCACCTACTCGAGAGTTCGTAAACACTACACCAACTCCTTATGGTGGAGAAGCCTTCACAACGTCGCTTAACCTTTTTCCGGTACTAAGCTAAATACCGAGTTCCTTCACACCAAGGCGAACCACACCTAACACAACGTCGCCTACCCTTTATACGGTGCTAGGCTAACCACCGAGTTCTTTCACACCTTAGGAGAACTAATCCTATCACAATGTCGCCTACCCTTTATTAGGTACTAGGCTAAGCACCTAGTTCCATTACTATGGAGGAACTACTACCCTTCACGACACAACACCTAATCTCAAGGAGATCTACTCCTTGTTACAACACCATCAAGGATATCACCATACTTGTAAATAAACAAATACTTATATGTATAACGATGCACCTCATCGATTATACGACCTAGACATTCTTCCCAAATGCTACTTGATTCGATTCTTCGGCATCCTTCACTAATGCCTTTGACACAACGCTTGGCACCCTTCACTAATGCCTTCGTCTTGACACCTATAGCATTCTTCACTAATGCTCTTGACAAGATCGATAAGCATCTTTCTAATGCTTTCGTCTTGACACTTTCGGCATCCTTCACTAATGCCTTCAATCCAACATCTATGGAGAAAGGAAGAACTACCAACAAGAGAACCTTAGTTGTCTTGATGATGACGAAGCATGGCAACTCATGGACTTGAGCTTGCACGTCTTCAAGAAGTGGTGATCTCTCCTTTAAGAGGAACCTAGAAGATCACACAAAAACAAAAGACAAACTACATAGATATCTTGGATCTGAGGTTAGAGAGATATAAAACTTGGAGAGAGTATATGTGAAGTGGTAAGTAGAAAGGGAGAAATGGCTCTCTATTTATAGAGGAAATTCTCATCGCTCCCGGATCCCACGGATCCCTCCCACAAGGATCCGGCTAGCACAAAGCCGTGGATCCGTGGAACGCCCTTTACCCATGGGTATTTTTGTTATGGGTCATGGGTCTTTAGCTAGATACAATGTATCTCTTGAGTGCTCACCAAGGGTTCAATGTATCTAGACATTCTCTTGAGTGCTCACCAAGGGTTCAATGTATCTAGACATTGGGTATGGGTCATGGGTCATGGGTTATGGGTTGATCCATGGTTTTCTTTCTAGATACAATGTACCTTAAGGATACAATGAACTTGGTTAAGTGGTATATATAAAACCATGGGTTATGGGTTAATACCATTTGCTAGTTTTTACCTTAGTATATACTTGTTTTACCCATTTTAGTATATACTTGTTTTACCCATTTTAGTATACTTAGTTTAAGTATATGCTAACCCAATATGTAAACACTAGTTGTTGTACATATATATATCTAAATCATAAA
This sequence comes from Chrysanthemum lavandulifolium, assembly GCA_022545495.1. NCBI lineage: Eukaryota > Viridiplantae > Streptophyta > Magnoliopsida > Asterales > Asteraceae > Chrysanthemum > Chrysanthemum lavandulifolium. Next base: position 273,528,376 of record CM040243.1, read on the forward strand.
ACCATTTATACTTGTTTTAGTGTTTTATGTGAAAATGTGAATATGTTAAAAACTATTAGTTCAAACCATTTACGTATTTTATTTGTTTCGTTAATATGATTTTACGTTTGTTATCGACAAAACATTAGAAGATCGTAAAATATAAATAAACGTTTTTACGGCTTATTTGTATTAACACATTCCATTTATTAATTTCATACCTCCTACATCAGTTTACGTAAGTTCAAGTTATCAAAGTCTTTAAAATTGTTTGTTTAATTAATATTTTGTAATCTTAGTCATAACGCGGTGTTGGCGCGTGAGACCCAACATGTCGGGCTGCTTTTCGTGCATTTTTTGTTTTGAGTTATCGCTAACAAATTTAAATGTCTCTTTCAGGGCCGTCTCATTGATTTCAGAGGCCCCGTGCAAAAAATCAACGTAGGCCCTAAATCGTTAAAAATAACACTTTTGTAAGAATAGCCAAAACTTATTTGATTCTAGACAATACTAATATGCCTTTAACTACTTGTGTATTTTACAAAACTTTTTATAATAAAACTTATTTGTAAAATATATGTCCTATTTTGGCCTCGCGACCAAGGATTGTTAACCAGACCTCTTGTATTCTCGCTACACTAGTATTAAATATGTAATATATAAAAGATAAAGGAGCTAACTTGAAACTTAATACTAATATTGGGGTCACAAAATAAAAATAATTAGATGGTCCCATGTACAGATCCTTTTACAACCCACTCGGGTCATCTTCCCCATTACATGCTAACTCCATTAATAAACAAACAAAAGCTTTAATTTTCAGTTTGTCTTGGATTGCAAGTTCATAATCTTTCTAAACTCATATTACCCATCATAAAATGCCAGACATTTGCATAAAATCATCCGAAGATTAGTGCATACTAATACTGACTTTTTCGACATTGGGGCCCCCGGAAAAATGAAGCCCTGTGCGGTCGACCACCCCGCACATGCCCAAATCCGGGCCTGGTCTCTTTATATATTTATAATAATCATTAACGCATAAAGAAAATATATGTCATCATTTACACCAACAATTTCATCAAACTAAACAATGAACAAATCTTGAATTTGGACATATTAATTATACTAGCTGGGTACCCGCGCATTACGACGGCGGGTACCCTGCAATATGCTTTATTAGGGTTAACATGTAATGCGAAAATAGTTACTACATCAACGTAAGAGCATCTCTAATGCAATAAGCTTCCGATATTATTAACTCACTTTTCAACATAGCAGGGTATCCGCTCGTTACGACGACTGGTACCCTGTAATTAAAACTTCCAGCGAACAATGTTTTTCGATTATACATTTTTTGTCACAATAATTAAACGGATGGTGATAATTTTAAGTTGTGCTAATCTTTAGCAATATGAAACTATTCATATAAATATAATAAGGTAATCTGACGTTAATAATTCACAATATAAACGGTAATAGTGTGAAGTTAATACAAAAACCCGATTGGGAAATGCCAAAAATTGCGTTAATCCAATTATTGAAATAGGAAAAAAGATAAGTCTAATAATATTTCTCATAATTACATTAGTGTCTTTTTCAAACTGATGCTTTTTATTACCCGTGCATGATCTTAATTTTCACAAGATACAACACTATAAGCTTATTCATCCCTTATAAAATAATCTTATAAACAACACAATCTCCTCCTCTTCTACTACTCCACCCCATCCAAACTTACCATTGTCCCTGCCGCCTTCCTCCACCTTTAACCACCATCGATCCACCTCCTGTCATATCCTTGCGGTGGCAACCACATATTTCTTGCTACCGCCGTCAAATATCTGACATCAACCATCATAAATCCTCCCATAAAGGCCTTAGTCACCAAATTCCAATTATTTTCATTCTGTCAAACTCGAATAACAAACATCAACCGTAAAACAACCAACTCGAATAACAAACATAAACCGTAAAACAACATAGTCTTCAAGATCTTCTTTAAGGATGTCACGTGTAGGTTTCTTTTGCATTTGCTTTTAATTGAAAGATCAATGACGAGTTGTTTCGAGTTTGAGTTATAAAGATCTTTAAAGGTATTGCATATCTTTGAAAGATACGAACGAAACACATCACCGAGATCTAACATTTTTCTTTTGAGACGATTTGTTTGTGTTTGATTAGTTGTAGATGTGAGTTGACGAGTGAAGGTCAGGATATGGGTTTCGGTGTTGGTTATTAGTAGTTGGCTGTTAGCCAAGACTTTTTGGTTTGTTATTACTCGTTTCACTTTTATTGGAACTAAGATAGGTTGTTAAAATAGGAGTTGGGTGAGGTTAAGTATGATTACTTTATATCTTTCATAAACCTTGAGTTCTTTATATATAAAAATTTCATAACTGACATTTTAATGTATATCAATACTTTTTTTTACAGTTTTGTATGTTACAAGTATTGATACGGTGGTCACATTTTTTTTTCTTTAAATCATTTATTTGATCATTAATAAGTTTTTAATACTGAGGTTGTTACAAGTTTATATAATTAAGACATTTAATTTTCTTTCTTCAACTTTAATTATGTGTATTATACAAGTTTTGTAAAATACTTCTTTCCATTATAAGTAATTTGTTGAATCTGAATTTTTAAGCCTTCTATTAATAACATATCTCAAATGTTTTATATAGTAGTATAGATTCATCATAAAAGGAACATCATACAACAACAATCATTTACGTTTATATAAGGACTTTTTCTTTTGGACGGCAGTTACGTTTATAAAAAAGACTTGGGCCAACTTGTAAATTACTACGATGCTAACAAAAGCTAACCAACCAATTACCAAATACAACTTCAACTTTCTAACTTCAGCTACTTCACTGGTAGTTTTAAGCATGTTTTCGATCTTCAGCTGCTTCACTCATAGTTTTAAGCGTGTTTTCGATATGAAAAATCCAGGGATAATTTGAATAGCACGAGAACACATAGGTGGATCAACCCAACCAATAAACCTATATTACGACCCTTGTACAAAGAAAAGGAAAAAATTGAGTTTTTGTGGGTTTTGATTATGTAACACCCCAACCCGACAAGGGTCCGAATGTCACAGTATGGAGTCATATCAGAACATACTAATAAAAATGCAAGCGGAAGTCTTATTAAATAAAATACCAAGTCATATAAACGAATGACTTACAAAGGAAAATACATAATCCAATATGTTTAAAAGATACGAAATACCAAAACAATGTTGGAAAATTTAGTGCACTTGTGGGATTAGTTCACACCTTGTAATGGGTTAGGAGGTACGGAGTGTACACCCATAAGGTCCATGAACACCCTGACTCTTATAGTGGTTTGTATTGATAGTGCTAGTGGAAAGTACTGATTGTGGTTTCCACTGATATGCAGTGTTTCCATTGAAGCGAGTGTCAATCAAGCAAGCGATGTTTCCATCAAGTAGTGTATCCAATGCTAGTGCTATGAAAGTACCGCTTGTAACGGCTTTGACCTATTCAGTGGCGCTTCAACCGCTTAATGACCACGTTTAATTGGTCATGTAACCACTAACTATTATAATGGGGATAATTATGAGGCTATTAATGGGCCGATTAATACTCATAATTCCATTTGACTAGCTAAGAGTAACCTCCTATAAATAGGAGATCTGATTATGCATGAAGGACACACAAAAAACGATTAACACTTATAAGCGCAAGGGTTATAGAATTGTGCCTAATTCCATAACTACATTTGGTCTTATCCCAAGTAGATATTCGTGTAACCCAGGCATTAAGGTCGAATAGTTTACTTTGGAAAGTGATCACACGATTCCAAGTGATATCAGGTAACCACCTAGTGGTATTTGTTTCTGCTGACTTGTTGTTTGTTTCTGCTGACATTGATTATCTTACCCTGTTTTGGGAGTTACACACCAACAATCAAAGTAAACTATTTTGTGATAATCAATGGCAACTGCTGCAATGAAACACATGGCTTCAAACTTTTCCAAGCTTGATAAGTTTGAAGGGTGGACTTTAGGAGGTGGCGTAAGAAGATGCATTTTTCTTTGTCAAGTATGAGTGTGTTGTATGTGCTTACTACACCTATTCCCGATGATGGGGATGATGCTCTTGTGGAGCGATCGTGAGGAGGAGCAAATGGGAGAATGATGACTACATATGCATAGGTCTAATTCTCAATGGTATGTCCGATTCTCTATTTGATATCTATCGAACATTGAATCTTCCAAAGAACTGGGACTCCTGGATGCCAAATATATGGTCGAGGATGCATCAAGTAAAAGTTCCTTGTTAGTAATTTCACAAATTACAAAATGACCGATTCAAGACCACCATGGAACAATACAATGAACTTCTTGGAATATTTGGAAGGTTTACACAACATAATATGCACATGGATGAGTCTATTTCGGTCTCTTGTATCATTGACAAACTCCTCCTTCTTGGAAAGATTTCAAGCATACCTTGAAACATAAGAAAGAGGAATTAACTCGGTTGAGTCAGGCGGTCATCTGCGCATCGAGGAATCTCTCAAGGTGCGTGATAATGACAAGCCAAAGAGTAGCAATGTCTTGGTGCATCTGTTGTCAATATGGTGGAGCATAACAACTCCACCGTGTACAATGACAACAAAGGCAAACGCAAATATCATGACAACATAAGGCGCGATCCTAACAAGAAGGCAACACCTACTTGTTGGAAATGTGGCAAACCGGTCACATTAAAAGGGATTGCAAGGGTGTTAAAGTTGGTGGTAAAGCCAATGGATCGTGCACTAATGGTTCGTGGAGTGGTGGTTCTTCCAACTCACCGAAAGGTCGAATATGTTTAATAAGTCTTTTCGATTTATTATGTTACATATGTATCTCGAATCTAATTATGTGCGGATGATGATGTTGCGTGGTGGGTTGAATCTAGTGCAACAGCTCATGTGCAAAGATAGAAGTCGGTTCAAGACTTATGAGTCACTGAATGATGGTTCTATTCTTCACATGGGAAATGAGTCAACAGCCTTGGTGCATGGTCATGGTTGTGTAGATCTTAAGTTTAGTTCTGGAAAGATTGTAACTTTGTTTAATGTTATTCATGTTCCTAATATAAGGAAGAACTTGGTTTCAAGTAGTGTTTTAAATAATCATGGATATAAACAAGTTATTGAATCTGATAAATTTGTTCTTTCTAAATGTGGTGTTTTTATTGGTTTTGGTTATTTATGTAATCAAATGTTCAGGCTTAATGTTTCCACTGATAGTGTATATATTGCCACTGATATTAATTTAGCCTTTGTGACCACCTCTGACCTGACTGACTCTACCCTTTGGCATGCTAGACTTGGCCATGTACACTATAAGAGAATGCAAGATATGTCTAAGGATGGGTTAATCCCAGCATTTGACATGGACACTGAAAAGTGTAAAACTTGCATGTTGACCAAGATAACTAAGAAACCTTTTCAAGGTGTTAGTCGTGAGACTAAGCTCTTGGAGCTTATACCCAGTGACCTGTGTGATTTGCATGCCACTCCATCTTTGGGGAATAAGAAGTACTTTGTGACATTTATTGATGATGCTTCTAGGTTTTGTTATGTTTATTTGGTACATACTAAGGATGAAGCATTAGATAAATTCAAAGTGTTTAAAACTGCAAGTTGAATTACAACTTAGGTCTTTGATCAAAAGATTAAGGATCGATAGGGAGGTGAGTACATGGATACTCAGATTTTCATCTGTTGGTATAAACCATGAAACGATCGCCCTTATACTCCTCAAAGAAATGGTATTTCGAAAGGAAAACAGGTGTCAAGGAAATGGTTAATTCCATGTTGTCCTATTCAGATCGAGTCAACGATTGCTCGGGTGAAGCTATGAGCTTGCTATTTATTAAATAAGGTTCCCAACAAAAGGAACAAGGTTACCCCTTATGAACTCGGTCTAAAAGGAAACCCAACCGAACTATCTCAAGGTTTGGGGTTGTAGGGTGTTGTAAGACTTCGATCCAAAGTTGAAAACTTTGGGTGAAAGAGGCATCGATTGCATCTTTGTTGGATATGTTGAGCATTCCAAGGCTTTTAGGTTCTATGTTATTGAACCTAATGAATATGTTTCAATTAACTCAATAATTGAATCAAGGGATGCAAACTTTGATGAGAATAGATTCTCATCGCCCCTAGACCAAGTCGAGGATTCCTAATGGAACTCATGACACCGGTGTATCGAAGTCCTCGATGATGAACCATCGCTGGTCCCCGATGAGGTTGTGGTTCAACAACTCGAACCCGTGCTCGTGAAGAGCAAAAGGGTCGAGACTCCAAAGTCATTTGGACCGAGTTTCAATTATACTTAATTGAAGGAACAAGGGATGAGGTCTCGACCAATACCCTATTGCTTCATTGTTGAGGATGATCCCAAGACATTTGAAGAAGCAATGAAGTCCCGTGATATTGCTATCTCGGAAAGAAGCAATCAATGATGAGATGGATTCCATCACGGGAACAACACTTGGGTGTTGGTTGATCTACCACCGGTTGCAAATGGATTTTCAAAAGGAAAATGAAGGTAGATGGAACTATTGAAAATTTCAAGGCTAGACTAGTCATTCGTGGCTTTAAACAAAATTCGTGAATAGACTATTTTGATACTTATGCCCCCGTGGCTCGATCGCACTATAAGACCGCCGATTGCTTTGGCATCTATTCACAACCGTTATTCATCGATGGATGTGAAGACAACTTTCTTGAATGGTGAATTGGAAGAGGAGGTTTATATGAACCAACCTCGTGGCTTCATCATGCCCGGTAATGAAAACAAGGTGTGCAAACCGATTAAGTCTCTTTATGGACTGAAACAGCACCTAAGCAATGGCATCAAAAATTTGATGAAGTGGTTTTGTCTAGTGGTTATGTTCTTAACAAAGTCGACAAATGTGTATATAGCAAATTTGATGAATCGGTAAAGGAGTCATCATTTGTCTATATGTTGATGACATGTTGATCTTTGCACCGACCAAAATCAGTTGACTTGACAAAGGAATTTTTTTCATCAAGGTTCTCCATGAAGGACATGGGGAGGCGATGTTATCCTTGGTATAAGGATGAAACATGAAAGTAAAAGAATTTCTATCTCTCGCCTCACTATATTGAGAAGGTGTTGAGGAAATTCAATTACTTTGATTGTACTCCAAATGAGTACACCTATGGATACTGTGAGAAGTTGATGCCTAATAATGGCAAGGTCAGATCTCAACTTGTGTATTCTAGGGTAATTGGTCGCTTGATGTATGCCATGACTTGTACAAGACCGATATTGGTTTTGCGGTGGGAAAATTGAGCGGTATACTAGTAATCCTAGTGCTCATCACTAGCAAGCGCTCGTAGGGTATCAAGTATTTCAAGAGAACTATGGATTATAGTCTCCTATATTGGTTACCCATCGGTGTTGGAAGGATACACCGATGCAAGTTGGATCGAAACATCAAGACAATTCGTCTACCGGTGGTCGGGTATTCCTACTTGGTGGAGGTGCAATTTCTTGGGCATCCAAGAAGCAAACTTGAATCACCGCTCAACAATGGAATATGAATTTGTGGCTTTAGCAACTGGTAAAGAAGTTGAATGGTTGAAAACTTGCTTCGAGATTCCATTGTGGCCTAAACCTATAGCACCTATTTCTATCCGGTGTGATAGTGCAACTACATTGGCTAAGGCTTATAGCCGATGTACAATGGTAAGTCTAGACACTTAGGTGTCGAGACATAGCATGATTCGTGAGCTTATCATGAATGGGGTGGTATCTATAGAGTTTGTTAGATCTCAATGTAACTTAGCCGATCACTTGACGAAGGGTTTGGCTAGAGACTTGGTTATAAAGTCTCTAAAGGGATGGGTTTAAGTCCAACTTAGTCATCGAATGTTAGGACACCCAACTCCTCCAAAGGAAAATTGGGAGTCGAGTTCAGGTGGAAAGTCGAAAATTCATGGACTGGAGAACATGTTTTATTTACATCCCAAGGTTGTGCTCAAAACTCTTTGAAAGGAGGATGAAGTCTTTACTTTAATGGTTAATTTTCTTTGAAAAAGTGCTTGGCGAGAGCATGAATAAAGAGGAACCACCTGTAAATGTTGAAGTTTTGCCGCTCAGAGCTTTTGGACTTTTAGCTTTTACAACATTTATGAATTTGGATATGGACACATGGCTTGTATAGTGTCGAGTCGATAAGTGTTTGAAAACTGTGTGTATTTTATCTTCGTATTCAAATGGGTTGAAGGGTTCAATTCTTAGAACACCCCGATTCTCGAATATTTGAACGTGTAATTTACTAAGATGGAAATTCAATCCTCGTGACATTTTCGCTTATGCACATGTTTCGTTTGACGTTTGTTTTCATGCAAAGGAAGTGAACTAAATTTGGGAGGATTGTTGGAAAATTTAGTGCACTTGTGGGATTAGTTCACACCTTGTAATGGGTTAGGAGGTACGGAGTGTACACCCATAAGGTCCATGAACACCCGACTCTTATAGTGGTTTGTATTGATAGTGCTAGTAGAAAGTATCGATTGTGGTTTCCATCGATATGCGATGTTTCCATCAAGCAAGAGTTTCATCAAGCGATGTTTCCATCAAGTAGTGTATCCACTGCTAGTGCTATGAAAGTACTGATGAAAGTATTTGTGGAAAACTAGAAGGGGGGGTTGAATAGTTTTGCTGATTTTACGTTAGTTTCAAAAACTTTTAGATTCGTTAATATGTGAGATCTTATGGATGTAGAGAAAGTATAGATCTAATGATAAAGCAAGTAAATAAAGTAAAGCTAAGGGAAAGAAAAGACACAACCAATTTATAGTGGTTCGGCTACAAGGACACCTTCCTTGCCTTACTCCACTCCCCAAGTCACCTACTCGAGAGTTCAAGCACTATGTCAACAAACTCCTTCACTTGGCGGAGAAGCCTTCACAACGTTGCTTACACTTTTTCTGGTACAAAGCTAGATACCGAGTCTGTAGCACGGTGGACCAAACCAACACAACTATTACACAACAAATATGTGAAATATCAAATACCAGATCTTCGCCATGTAAATCTTATGGAGTGACAAATCAATCAAGGACCCCTTGCTTGGATGACTTGTAGAATGCTCGTGATCTCGCCTTAGAGAAGGACTTATATGAGGATCACAAATAGAAAGAAAGAAGAACAACTCTCTAGATCAAGTGATCTATATGTTAGAAGAGAATGAGAGTGTATGAGAGATTTAGTAAGAAGAAGAGGGTGAGTTAAAATGAAGAAATGGATCTCTATTTATAGGCAAAATTCTTCACTGCTCTCGGATCCCACGGATCCCTTCCACTGGGATCCGTCTAGTGTAATCCTAGGGATCCGTGGAACGCCCTCTTGCCCATGGGTTTTTGGTTATGGGTCATGGGTTATGGGTTGGTCCATGGGTTTTCTTTAGATTCAATGTATCTAAGTATACATTGTATCTAGTCTACTTGGGTATGGGTTAAGATCCATGGGTTATGGTTTTTACCCATCCTAATAAACTATTACAACAAATGCTTAATTACTACATTTTTGTATTTAAATGGCTATATGCAAATGCTTTACAAAAATAACATGTATCATTATAATTATACTTAAGATAACATTATATTTGTTATCAACAAAACACAAAGAGATCGCAAAATATTAATAAATGTTTTTACGGTTTATTTGTATTAACAATCTCCCCCTTTTTGTTGATGACAAAATATAATGTTATGATGAGTAAAACTTAAGAATAGATGTAAGTTTTGAAAGCCCGTAAGTTTTACTTCTTCTCCCCCTTTTGTCGAAATAAAAAGTTAACCCTTGGAAGAAATAAACAAAAAAAAAATGTGGAAAAAGTAGTCCACGTATTTCTTACTCCCCCTTGACGGTTGCTCCCCCTAGCTTGGGGCGTCAAGTGAAGAAAAATAAAAATCCTACAAAAAGAAAGGTTAGTAACATGCTTAAATAATCTTGTGATTGCCGAGAATCAAGATTGGGAGCCAAGGTATGTAAACAAGGCCTTGTAATAAAACATCAAATTGTAGTGGTATTTAAGCCACTTACAAGCATGTAAAAATAAGAACAAGACTTGTTCTTGAAAATGACTTCAAAAGAAAAAAAATACTAAAAGTAGAAAATAGTAGTAGTGATTCCTTCCATGCTTGCATAAGGTTATGGATGGAGGTTTTGATGAGTGATGGTATTGATGCGATCAAGGATGAGGTTGAGTATGAAACGCATTTCTTCCCTAACTTCAATGGTGATTTCCCAAGTGGATTGGCAATGTTCACAATGTAAATGATGTGGGTAATGAGTGCGGAAGTTTTCCGTGTTGTTTTGATTTGAGTTATACGGAAGATGTGGTGGAAAAATAGGAAAATATGGATCAACATCCGGAATGTTTGTAAATGGTGGTGGAAAAGAACCTAGATGTTCTTGTAATGTGATGGGAGCTAATGGTGGTGATGTTTCAAGATCTTGAAAAATGGTATTTGGAGATGTGGGAGGTGTTGAAAAGACTATTTCTTTTTGTTTAGGTTGTTTAGATCTTGTTGGAGTCTTAAGGAGTTCCAAAAGAGTGACTTTAGGTGGTGATGAAGTTGGTGTACTTGTTGGTGATGAGGGAGGTGCTATAATGGAAGCATCTTGTGGTGAGTTATTTGTTAAGGATGAACCATTTGAGGTTGGTTTTGCTAAACAACAAGATCGTATACTAATCCATGCGGATATCCTAGAGTTTGATTGTGGTATTTTGGATGGTGGTAGTACAAAAGTTTGGGTATCATGAAGATGATTGTTTTTACTAGGTGATCCTTCTAAAGGGTTTTTGGATGACATGGTGTATTGTGTTTGTAAGGATGAGATGGATTATGCAAGCATTTTGGGAGTTCTATATATAGAAAAACAAAGCATTGTAATGAATGCTTGACCCAAAATGTGGATTAAAATCTAATGATTAGATATGAATTTAAGGCATGTGATCATGAGAACACAAGCATTAAAGAGCATACTCCCAAAAATGAAACAAATGTGGATTTTTCATCCAAAGTGAAAAGATAGAAGGTAAAAACAGCTTCTATTCCACGGATCCCACGGATCCTTCCCTTGAGGGATCCGTCCAGCATGAAGGCTGGGATCTGTGGGTCTAGTGATTCAGGCAGCACAAAATTTTCTTTTTGAAAACATTTTTGCCTAGTGTGTGCCTATATGCAAACTATTTGGAGTTGCGGTTATCTCAACCCCTAAAAAAATAAACTAGAAGTAAAAAAAATCCTATTGAGATAACCCGAAAACACATATTTAGTACATGAGTACGTAATTTTGTGTTATCAATGCTCCTAATTCATTGTTGCTTAAATGAATGTACCCGAAAACACATATTAGTTATGTGTCCCCTTTAGCATTCAAAAGACATGAGATGCAATGAAAACGGGTTTTTACTTTGTATTAATAATGAAAAAGCGATTTGTCCTAGACGTGAGAAATTGCTTTTATGAAATTGATACGGGAAGATATCATCCTTTTAGAAAACATTTTGAAAAGAGGTTTTCTTTGAAAATGTATACATATATAAAAATAAGAAAGCTATAAGTGGAAAACTTATCTTGGGTTTTGAAAATTCCCTTATTGTTTGTGAGTTGTGCGTGAAATAGAGATCCTAGACTCACAAATAAGAAGGTTAGTGTTTACATACCTTGTAGAGTCAAATAAGTTACGACGTTTGTTCCATTAGACCAAGACCAAGACGAAGTAGGTTGAATTGTTCCTGCTTCAACGGTTTGGTGAGGACGTCGGCTATGTTGTCTTCGGATGCTACCTTCTCAATAGAGATGTTCCCCTTTTGAACATTGTCTCTTAAGAAGTGATGACGAATCTCTATATGCTTTGTGCGAGAATGCAATACCGGATTATTGCTTAAGTCGATGGCACCTTTGTTGTCACATAGGATGGCTATGTCGCTTAGATGAATGTCGAGTCTACTAACGCTTGTTTCATCCATAGTGCTTGTTGGCATGCTTTGCCGCGGAGACGCATTTCGGCTTCGGTTGTTGATATTGCTAGTGCCGCTTTGTTTCTTAGAAAACCAAGACGTTAAACAACATCCCATGAAAGTACACACCCCACTTGTACTTTTTCTATCAACGTAATCACCTGCATCCTTAGGATACCATATCCCTAATTGTGTTGTACCCTTAATGTATCTAAATATCCTTTTTACGGCTTCTAGGTGTGATGTTTTGGGGTCTTCTTGAAACCTAGCACATAAGCAAACACTAAACATGATATCTGGCCTACTTGCCGTGAGGTAGAGAAGACTACCTATCATGCCACGATATTTAGTATTATCTACGGATTCGCCGTCTTCATCTTTTGTGAGTTTGGTGTCAGATGACATTGGTGTCCTAATTGGTTTCGACTCTTCTAGACCGAATTTCTTTAACATCTCCTTTATGTATTTAGATTGATTAAAGAAGATACCATCTTCTACTTGTTTAATTTGTAGACCAAGAAAGAAACTAAGTTCTCCCATCATACTCATCTCGAACTCGTCATGCATGATCTTGGAGAAATCATCACACATGTCTTGACAAGTGGATCCGAATATAATATCATCTGCATATATTTGCACTATGATTATATGTGACTCTCTTTTCTTAGTAAAAAGTGTGTTATCAACTAACCCCATGGTATATTTGTGTTTAATTAAAAAGGACTTGAGTCTATCATACCAAGCTTTTGGAGCTTGTTTAAGACCGTAGGGCTTTCTTTAATTTATATACATGTTTGGGTTTTCAAAATCGATGAAGCCCGGAGGTTGAGCTACATATACTTCTTCATTAATGAAACCATTTAGAAAAGCGCTTTTGACATCCATTTGATAAAGCTTTAGATCATTAGCACAAGCATACGCAAGAAGTATTCTTATAGACTCTAATCTAGCCACGGGGGCATAGGTCTCATCAAAGTCTATTCCTTCTTGTTGATTATACCCTTGGGCAACGAGTCTAGCCTTGTACCTAGACACTACTCCGTTTGCATCTAATTTATTTTTATAAACCCATTTTGTTCCTATTATGGTTTGATTACTAGGTGGAGGGACAAGTGTCCAAACATCATTAGAAACGAATTGATTAAGTTCTTCTTGCATAGCCATTACCTAACTTTCATCTTTTATGGCTTCTTGTGTATTCTTAGGTTCTATGGTTGAAACGAAACAAAACAAACTACTTTGGTTTTGAACTTGAGACCTTAATGTTCGTTCGTTTAGCTTTCCTATGACTTTATATACGGGGTGATATTTGGACTCTTTAATGTTTATGATTTCATCATTTAATGGTTCTTCTTCTTCATTTATCTTTTTCTTTATTACTATAGCTTCACTTTCTATAATCTCGTCATCGACAAGAGGTGGAGAGGGTTTGGGTGGACTTTCATCAAATTTTATATTTAACGACTCTTCTACCTTCATTGTTTCTTTGTTCAATATGACGTAAGCTTTGCTATTTGGCGAATAACCTAGAAAGATACATTCGGTTGATTTAGGATCAAATTTTGTAAGGTAATCTTTAGTGTTAAGAATAAAACATTTGCTTCCAAAGACCCTAATTTTGCCTCGGAGTAACTCATATGGAGTTTTACCTAAGATTGGTCTAATTAAGACTTGATTGAGTATGTACGTTGAAGTATCAACTACATTACACCAAAACTTTTGAGGTATGGATTGTTCATTAAGCTTGGTTCGACTCATTTCTTGTAGGGTTCTATTCTTTCTTTCTACTACCCCATTCGATTGTGGAGTGCGTGGAACCGAGAAGTTGTGAGTAATACCATTAGCGTCACAAAAAGCTCCAAATTGCACTTCATTATCGAATTCCCTACCATGATCCGTCCTATTGGACACTATAGGACTTCCTAGTTGTCTTTGGATCTTTTTGCTTAATATTTCAAAATAGTTAAAGGTTTCCGTTTTGTTCTTTAAAAAATTTGTCCATGTATACCTAGAGTAGTCATTCACTATGACCAAAGTGTAGTAGTTGCCTCCATAACTTTGGATAGCGGATGGACCAAATAAATCCATATGTAGTAATTCTAGACACCTAGTTGTAGACACAATGTTTTTAGCTTTATGACTTGAATGAGCTTGTTTTCCTACATTACAAGCATCACAAAAATGATGTTCATATTTTAACTTAGGTAGATCTCTTACTAGATCTTTGGATGATAGCGATTGAAGAAGTCGCATGTTGGCGTGACCCAATCTTCGATGCCATAAGGTCGAAGTATCATCCATAGATGTAAGACATAGTTTGTCTTTAGGTTCATTACCGATTTTAATGACATAGACTCCATGTTTCCTAATTCCTCTTCCTATGGTTATGCCATTTTTAAGTATCTTACTACCGGTTTGGGTAAAAAGTACATTGCACTTTTTATCACATATTTGTCCTATAATTAAGAGGTTAAATTTTAGGTTTTCTACGTGACACACATCGTTAATGGTTAGAGATTTGTTAGAAATCGTACCTTTACCGATGATTCTACTTTTGCTATTTCCAAACACCACATTACCTCCATTTATGGATTCATATGTGGAGAATAGATCCCTATTGTCGGTCATGTGCCTCGTGCACCCGCTATCCTTGACCCATTCATCGGGGTCTAGGTCGACCTTTAAGCACACCTAAAACAATAATAAACTCAAAAGTTTGGTCCCCATTTGTTCATGGGTCCATTAGTGTTAAACATTCCATTCATGTTAGACATGTATGGATATGATGAGTATGCATTCCATGGAGCAAAGTTTTGAAAAGGAAAACCGTTTTTCATATTTGGGTTCCATCCCATTTGATGGTTACTTCTTGGATAAACGTTATTAGGTCTCCTAGATGGATTATGTTTTGAAAAAGATGGTGCTTTGTTTCTTGCAAAAGTAGGATTATATTTTGGAGGTGGTTGTCTAGTAGTGACATAAGTTGGTTTCTTCCTATTAACGATAACAAATTCAGTTCTAGATGAAGAGGCTACGTTATTTGATGAGTGTGTAAATACTCATCATTTTTGGGTCAATCTGAACTGCAAAACGTCTAAAAATGCTCAGAAATGCATCAAAATACTGAAAATATTCCAAAATTGCATTTTATATGTTTCGATGCAAATGTTTAAAATCGATGAAAATGAGCAAAGTTTGCATAATTGGCGCTTTCATCCCCAAAGTTTCTAAAATTGTCAAAATAGTCCCCGAGTCCTAATTTCAAAAGAAAAATCACCAAAGGTCCTTTTAAAATCATAAGTCGTCAAAATTAGTCCTTTGGTGAAAAATATCAAAAGTTTGAGAAAATTACAAGTTTGGTCCTCCAAGTTTGAAAATTGGCAAAATTGGCCCCTGGAAAATTGGAAAATGGCAAGATTGGTCCTTGTACTTTTTGAGATTGTCACTTTCAGCCCTTGGATCAACTTTGAGATATTGGCAGCATAGGTCCCTTAATTTTCTGAATTTACAACAATGGTCCCTATCATATTAGACCTTTAATACCATTTTGGACCCTATCAAAGCCCATATGACCCTTGTCATAAGCCATTTTGAACCCCCTTCATTATTACTGCCAGTCAAACACTGGTCAAATAAAGACCCCTACCCGCCCTTTTGTTTTCTTCAACCTCTAGCCCTGCAACACCCAGAGTTTCCATCCCCCCTGCTCACACTTTTCCACCTTATCACTCCACCCTCAACTACAATCCAAGATACAATAATTTCACCCTCCCCCTCACTCAATCTCAACCCCACTGTCAAAATCATTTTTTCCCGCCAAAATGAAATGGATGGCCAAGATCAATTTTTCACAATCAATGGTTGAGATTTATGCTGGGAACTATTCAGAAAGGTGAGAGAGACAGTTTGGGTGTATAAAAGACAAGAGGAAGCAACAAGAGAAGAGTAGTTAGTTTTATTTTTTTACATGTATGTCGTTTTCAATGTTAATGTCTTAGTTTAGTTTAAAAACTTTAATTCTCTGCTCTTATGTACTAAACTTAAGGTATTTTATCAATATTATCTGTTTTCAAGTTCTATTTCAAGGTTTCATTTAAATTTCATGTTTACAATTCCACTGTTGCAATTTTAGTTTTAAACACCTATGTTTAAGATTCAAACAGCTTCTTTGTAAGCTTAAACAAGTTTACTTAAGCTTTATATAGCTTTTGATAAGCTTGTAGATCAGTTTTCAAGCAATTTGGTCCATGGTCAACAATAGTCAACTGTACAAGCAAAATGGGAATGGTGATGATATTTGGTTGATGCAGTGGTGCTTTGGGGTTGGATTAGATTAGCCTAGAGTAGTTATGGTTCTGGTTTTGGTCTGCAAACAATTTGGATACATATGAGTGAGTTTCTCAGTTTCAATTTTTAAGTCCATTTTGCATTTTATGCCTGTCTATGAATCTGTGATCATGAGTAGTTCTAATTTGTTTCATTAAGTTGTTTTTAGGTCTTATAACTCAGTTTGATCATTAGCTTTAGCTAGTTAAGAAGTTGGCTCAGTTTAAGTTGTATATCAGTATTAAAAAGGGTGTTTGGAATTGCTTCTAAACCTGTCTTTAAGGTTAGTCCAGTGGTTTAGATTTGTTGGTTCAAGTTTGGTTAGCTCATAGGTGCTCATGTCTGTCTTAACTTAAGTCTGCAAAGCTCAAAAGTCAACATTCCATAAAACCTATCTCAACAGCTTAACTGTTGAGTTTCTATAAAAGCAAAAATTTGTTTTGTGTTCCAAATTCATAGGTCTAGCTTGCATTAGTTCAATTTCATCACATTACTTCTATATCTGTCCACAAATTAGCTTCAAATTTCATTTTGGTCAATTTTTGAATTTTGTCACAAAAGTCAAAATGTGCAAAGTCAGTTTTTGGCCAACTCAGAAGAATTTTCTTGGGCTCAATTCTGAACCAATCTAAGTGAAATTGTGGGATCATTAACTTCAGTTGGTCTTGTTTCTTATTAGCATTTTTCCGATTTTTATCAAATTTTAGAAGCTTCATACTAGCTTGTCAAAATGGGGTCAAGTGCTGCCATAGTGAGAATCTTTGGCCGCTGAGGGCTTGTGCAGGTTTTGCAACTCTTGCACCTGCTCATTTGAGCTTCACTAGGTCTGATTTTGGTTTAGACACTCTCACCCAGGTCTAGTCTAGTCTCTAACTGTTGGTTTCCACATTCAGCTTATTTTGAAGCTTGTGCATAAGCTCAAAGTAGCACCCCAGTTACTGTTTTTAGCTTAAGCTCATATACTCAAATCTTTGCAGTTGGCTAATCAGAGTGTTAAGCTTGTTGTTTTTTGTTGCATTTTGGTTAGTTCAGCTTATTGTAGCTTCCATATCAGTTTGGTGCTCTTTGGTGCTTCTTGGCTCATTCAAGTGCTTATTTCAATAAGCACTTGCACATCAGTTTCTATTTCCTCCAAACAAGCCCCTGTTTTTCTATTTTTCCTAGCTTCCTAATATTATTTTAAGATTTTCCTGAAATTTTCATATTTTTCCAAGCTTGTTTGCTATTTTTCTTAATTTAAATTAGTTTTTAAGCATTTTTAAATAGTATTTAATACAATTAATTAAGAAAAGGTTCAAAAAAATAATTTTTCATTTTTATTAAGTTAAGATAAATATAAAAAGACAAAAAAATATTTTTCTAGATTTTTCTTAGTTAAATTTGTATTTTTAAATAATTTAATTAGTTTTAAATAGTTTTAATTCCTAGAAAATAGAAAATAATCGAAAAATACAAAATAGTTTTGAAAATTCTATTTTGATATTTTAGATTTTTCTAAGTCTTAATTTTATTTTTCTAGCTTTATTTCCTATTTTCTTGTATTTTAGGTATTTATTAAATAGTTAAAAATAGTTTTTAATTAATAATAATTAATTAAATAGTTGTAAAAGTAATTTTCTTTTTCTATAAATTTTCTTTTATCATTAGGATTGTAAAAATGTATTTTTCATATTTTTAGGGTTAATATTGTGTAAGTTTCACATTTTTAATTGTACGTCGCGTAGTTTTTAATTCTAGTTTTATTAAAACATAAAAACAAAAACATCATTTTAAATATAGTGATAGCGTTTATTTAATAGTTTTTATCTTTTTAATTTCCTTTAATTTGCATTTAAGCCGTTGTAATTTGTTGGCTTTTTCTGTAGTTATAATCATATCACAATCCCTCTTTTCTGTTCAAATTCCTCGATCACTTTACGTTTGATAATCCATTGCATAGCTCATTGGGACATAACGACCGGGAAACCCTATACTCCTCGGATCTTCATTGCATTCGTGCTTAGGCGCTTTAAGCTCATTACGGTCCGCCATTCACAAGTGGCGAGCTTGAGCGATTTAGCTCGACTGTTTGGCACGCATCATTATTACCATCGTTTGCTACAACAAATCAACGGATCCCTGCTCGTACACTAGCGGTTTCCTTTTGGGGATCCAGGATCCGCCACAACAAAGGTCGGTTTTTCTAGTTCCTTAACAAATTTTGTTTCTTTACTTTCACTAGTTGATGGATCAAGTTGTTGAATACCTAGACCCTTTTGATTGTTACCGGTTTTAACACTATCGAGTATTGTATCTAAAGTGTTCGTACTCATTCTAGCAATTTTAGAATCTAAATGATCAACTAGTGTTTGAAGTTGAACGCAAATTCACATTCACCACTTGCTATTTTACCCTTTTCTAAATGTTTAAGTTTTGCTTTTAATTCTATGACTTCTTTATCTAAGCGTTGATTTTGACTCTTTAAAAGCTTGTTTTTGTTAATTAGTTTTAAGCTAATATTGCATAGTTTGTCATATTCATTATGCAATGATTCGTCATCAAGTGATGAACTACTATAGTATTCGTGACATACCTCGTCATTTGCCATGAGACAAATTTCTTCGTCCTCCTCGTCGCTCATTCCCACACGCTCACGAACACCTTTTGATCATCCCGTTTGGGACACTTACTAATAAAGTGGTTTGGGTCCCCACATTTAAAGCAAGTACGATCATCCTTTGGCTTTCGTCCTCTTTGCTTTTCCGAAAGCCTTTCTTATCGTCGTATGGTTGTTTGACGATCTTCCTTTCTTCTAAAGAACTTTTAAAGTCCCTTATCGCCATAGTGTACTCCTCATCGTCACTACCCGAGGAAGAGTTCTTCATCGCCAGCCTTTTTGGCTTTTAGGGCAAGAGATTTGTGTTTCTCTTTCACCTTTGAGGCTTCGGAGTCTTTAGCAAGAACAAGCTCGTAGACTTTTAGGTTGCCTATGAGTTCATCGAGGGTGAGGGTTGTTAGATCTTTTGATTCTTCAATCGCCGTCACCTTGGATCTCCACTTAGATGGAAGTGCCCTTAGATATCTCCTAACATGGTTACAGCTAGAAAAAGATTCATCAAGTGCTTGTAAAGATGTAATAATAGTATTAAAGTTAGCAAATGAATGATCTATAGTTTCCTCATCCGATATTGAAAATTGTTCATATTGTTGAACAAATAAATCAATTTTATTATTTTTAACTTGTTCGTTGCCTTGATGAGTTACAACTAAAGAATTCCAAATTTCTTTAGAGGTTTTAAGCAAAGAAATTCTTCAATTCCTTTTCGGTAAAGCATTATATAAAACCATTTTGCTTCACTATTTTTAGAAAGCTTTTTCTTCAAATCATCATTTAGTTTATCACGAGGTATGTTAACCACGTTCCTTTATCATCTTTTGAGGTAGCCTCAAAATCTCCTTCAACAATAATGTACCAAAGATCAATATCTTTAGATTTCACATATGTTTCGAATCTATTTTTCCAATATATAAAACCATTAGTTTCAAGTAGTGGTGGTCGTTGCATAGATTGCCCTTCCTTATAATTTTCGTAACCCATAGTGATCGAAAAGTTTTAAAATACAATTTTACTTTAAAACTGTATAAACTTAGCTCTTGATACCAATTGTGGAAAACTAGAGGGGGTTGAATAGTTTTGCCGATTTTACGTTAGTTTCAAAACTTTTAGATTCGTTAATATGTGAGATCTTATGGATGTAGAGAAAGTATAGATCTAATGATAAAGCAAGTAAATAAAGTAAAGCTAAGGAAAGAAAAGACACAACCGATGTATAGTGGTTCGCTACAAGGACACCTTCCTTGCCCTACTCCACTCCCCAAGTCACCTACTCGAGAGTTCAAGCACTATGTCAACAAACTCCTTCACTTGGCGGAGAAGCCTTCACAACGTTGCTTACACTTTTCGGTACAAAGCTAGATACCGAGTCCGTAGCACGGTGGACCAAACCAACACAACTATTACACAACAAATATGTGAAATATCAAATACAAGATCTTCGCTATGTAAATCTTATGGAGGACAAATCAATCAAGGACCCTTGCTTGGATGACTTGTAGAATGCTCGTGATCTCGCCTTTAGAAGGACCTATATGAGGATCACAAATAGAAAGAAAGAAGAACAACTCTCTAGATCAAGTGATCTATATGTTAGAAGAGAATGAGAGTGTATGAGAGATTTAGTAGAGGGGTAAGTTAAAATGAAGAAATGACTCTCTATTTATAGGCAAAATTCTTCAATGTTCCACGGATCCCACGGATCCCTTCCACTTGGGATCCGTCTAGTGTAATCCTAGGGATCCGTGGAACGCTCCTCTTTGCCCATGGGTTTTTTGGTTATGGGTCATGGGTTATGGGTTGGTCCATGGGTTTTCTTTAGATTCAATGTATCTAAGTATACATTGTATCTAGTCTACTTGGGTATGGGTTAAGATCCATGGGTTATGGTCCATGGGTTATGGTTTTTACCCATCCTAATAAACTATTACAACAAATGCTTAATTACTACATTGTTGTATTTAAATGGCTATATGTAAATGCTTTACCAAAATAACATGTATCCTTATAATTATACTTAAGATAACATTATATTTGTTATCAACAAAACACAAAGAGATCGCAAAATATTAATAAACGTTTTTACGGTTTATTTGTATTAACAGTACTGCTTGTAACGGCTCTGACCTATTCAAGTGGCAGTTTCAACTGCTTAATGACCACGTTTAATTGGTCATGTAACCACTAACGGCTATAATGGGGATAATTATGAGGCTATTAATGGGCCGATTAATACTCATAATTCCATTTGACTAGCTAAGAGTAACCTCCTATAAATAAGAGATCTGATTATGCATGAAGGACACACAAAAAATGATTAACACTTAAAAGCGCAAGGGTTATAGAATTGTGCCTAATTCCATAACTACATTTGGTCTTATCCCAAGTAGATATTCGTGTAACCCAGGCATTAAGGTCGAATAGTTTACTTTGGAAAGTGATCACACGATTCCAAGTGATATCCGGTAACCACCTAGTGGTATTTGTTTCTGCTGACTTGTTGTTTGTTTCTGCTGACATTGATTATCTTACCCTGTTTTGGGAGTTACACACCAACAAACAAATGCTCTTCCAAAAGAATCCAAAAACAAATAAGGGAAACTAGGGTCGGTTCACTCAAATGCCCCTACTCTCAGCCCATCAAAGCCCAGCATCTCACTTGGTACCTGCCGCATGGAAAAGAATTGCGGCTGAGCTTAAAAAGCCCAGTGAACAGATATAGCAAAACAAAAGCTAAACAAAATCAAAAATACAAAACGAAACAAAGGAGGCTGATAAAAAAGTCGTAGCGAACGGGCACAATGAGTCTATGAGTCAATAAGGAACCTGCAGAACACAATAATAACATATATCCAGAAGCAATAGAATTCAAAGAAGACCAAAGCAAAGCAAAGCAACGAATCATTGAATAAATATAAGCACATATAAATAACCAAACATACAGATACCGAACATAAACAAATAGGGGTTGATAAACCACATCATAAACAAAACAAGTAACCAAACAGTGTACAAGCATAGCAGCCAGCGTATCAACTAAACATAAATGTGGCAACACAAATAAATCAGATAGTCAAAATACATATAAGCCAAGCTGCATTCTATAAGCAGGCGGAAGCAACTAAATTGAATATAAGCATGGAAATCACACAAGTCAGATAACCCACAGTTAATAAACAGAACAAGTATCATAATCAACGAAAATACTAACAAAAGTATAAGCATGATAGTTACATGTATCAGGTAGGAATACCAAACGAACATCATAATTGAATGAATTAACTAAACAAGAATATAGCATGGCAACGAAACAAGTCAACTAAACAGATAACATAAGTTGAATCAAATTCCATCATTAACGGTAGCATGAACATAAGCGTAAGCATGTCAAATCAACAAGTTAGGTAAACATCAATTACTAAGCCAAACCAATGTCGTAAGCAACGGAAAAATACCAACCAAAAGTACAAGAATGGTAGTCACAATTAGCAGATAGGAATACTAATTGATAATCGTAGCCCACAAAATAAGTGAGGGAGGTATACATGGTAAACTGATGAGTCAAATAATTACATACCATCATGGCAAACGGGTAAATAAATTAGTCACATAATAGCATGGTGAACAGGTAGTCACATGAATCATATAATAGCAGGCTAAACATGTAGTCACATAAATCATATAATGGCAGGGTAAACGGATGAAGTGGTAATCTGAAGTATAAGCTTGGTACTCAACTCAAAATGGAATGAGAGTATGACAAATCAAATGAACTGGAGTATAGTATGGTAGTCGGATGAATCACATAAGGATACTGAACGAATGAGTAATCAACGAAAAACTAAAGATGAGAAATACAGAATATGGTGCATTGTGGAATAACGGAAGGTACAATATAAGTGTATCAAAAGTGTAAAGGTTGTCAGAAATCTACAACGAGACCAGAAACAAATCAAATCATATCATATCATAAGTAACCATGGAGTAGCTAGCTCCCAGAATGTGAAAGACGTGTATTGCACACAAGCATGAGTCACCAGATAAATTAATCATGTCATATTAGATCGACATGTAACAAATCTAGGATGCATCCATACCGCTGTAAATCATAGTGGCCAAACATATATCTTGAGCTCATAAACATATAATGTAAAAAGGACGGATGGTTCATCACCGACCAACCTGGAGTCATGCCATTGGTGCATCAATGACATGGCCATGTTACCTTCATGGCTAGGGAAAATGGCTCGGGTATCAAACTGAAGGGTCAAAGGCAAAGTCAAAAGTTTTGCAAAATGTCTAAGTCATCAGAATATCACAGGTTCATAATCAAAGGTTCACAATCAAAGGTTCAGAACAAAGGTTCATGACAAAGGCTCAATTAAAAGGTTCACATCAAATGGTTCAAGGTTCATAATCAAAATAGCTAAAGATCAAAAGATACGTAAGAGATCATGAGAAACCTTAAGAGAAAGGTCAGAATATATGTACCTTATCCAAAGCAAGTAAACAGTAAAAGAAAGGTCACTGATAACATCAAATAGTCCTGAATATTAAGTGTCAATTTCCCCCGATAATGCTTGCAATTCATATCATTTATATGGATTTACCCTTGTTTTCCATTGTTTTCCACTTTCAGGTAAATTACGAGCATTGGAGCTAAAGAGACGCGGAGGCGGAGAAATATCTAAAGATTTATCACAGTATGCTATTTTGAATAAGTTACGGCGTAACTCGTCTCTCACATTATGCCGTAACTATTGCGTGACCCAGAAAACCAACTTATCATAAGGTTATGACGTAACTCTTCCCAAAGGTTAAGACGTAACTTCATTAGGTCACATGAGGTTCCACGCCGCTGATACTTACGCCGTAACTACTGCATCTCTTATGACGTAACCGAGCTTATTGAAGACTACGGCGTAACCACTCATAAGATTACGCCGTAACCAGCAGATCTAGTGCATTATTCGAAGAAATAAAAGGTTACGACATAACTCCTATATTGGTTACGCCGTAACCCATATCTGGCCTATAAATACCCCATGAATTCCAGCATTTCTATTCATTCCATTCCACACACAACACTCGAGAACGGGAAAAGCTCAAGGTGTCTAAAGGAGCATACTGAGTCGTCTCGAGGAGAAATCACTCCCCACGATAAGCATTAGCGTTTTATATTTCTTTTACTTTCAATTCATGTATTTCGTACATTTGAATATTGAATTGGTTTGCTTGATTAATATGAGCGGCTAAGTACCTCTTGGTGCTAGCCTAGTTATGATTCCTTAATTGTTTTGTTTGCGTTTACTTTACTTCCGTAAAATTATTTCTAAGTGTATGCATGCATAGTTTATTAGTAGCCAACCTTGGTTCGGTAGTTTTGAATGGCGATAGAGGCCAATTGCCTAGGAGATATGACCAACAGACCCTAGGTGAGCGGACTGAGACGAGAAGGGTAAGATATGACCAACTGACGACCCTTTCTACTTGTGCGATTTTACCAACTGATCACCTATCGTTTGGATGAACTTAAGAATTATGGGGTGCGTGTCTAAGTTCCTAACGGCCGGGCATTCACTATTATAAATCTAGCATGTAGCGGTACTTAATGACTTGGCTTAGGGGACCAAGAACAACAGGACTTATGACTGTGCGCCTGATTTCTCCTGTGGTGGCATCTTTGCTGATAGGTTAGGGCGAACCGACCAAATGGTGTCCTCTCGAATTTGACCCCACCTGAAGTAATTGGAAGTAAGTAGACGTAGACATAACTAGCTAGGAGGATTAACTAGGTTAGCACCACTTTCCTCTATTGATTTCCCTTTACCATTTATCTACTTTATTTTATTCTGCTTTAGTAGTTTAATTAATTAAATCCCTATCGAAACCATTATTAATCTGTGACACCTTGACTTAGTAATAATCCAACACACATAGCTCTTGGGATGACCTCGGTTTTACCGATTACTACACTACACACGACCGGTACACTCTCCGTTAAGGCACTAGGGTAGACAATAGGTATAACGAGACACTATAAATATTAAGACCGTCAAGAAACCGCATCAAGTTTTTGGTGCCACGGGAGCTATTCTAGGATTTCTTATTAAGTCTGCTTTTAATTTTCTTTCTTATTATGTCGATACAAGACTCGCAACTGAGGCCTTTTCTCGCCACTCCATTCGACGACCGGGAGAAGCAATTTCAAGAAGGAAAGTTTACTCTCCGGTTCCTATTCACAACATCTTCTCATTTTACGAATCAAACCGATCGACGCAGAACCGGAGGTCATCAATGAAAATAATATCGATGACCTAACTATGGAACGAAGATTTGGACCGACCAAATGAAAATCGCCAACGAAGGTTCACTCAGATTCTCCCACCGAAAAATACTCCATTCCGCATCATATTATTCGAGAGTTACATGAGCTTAAGTTTTCGAGGACGCTCAGATCACGTAGAAGAAGTTCTCCACTTATCCTCACTTTTCAACGTTAGAGGTACTCCAAGCTATTCACCACCGCAAGGATTTTTCCTATGACTCTTTCTCGGGACAAATAAAAGATGATATAACAAACTCCCTAACGATTGTAAAGGAGCATGGGATAAACTTAGAAAAGAATTCGTTCTGCAATTTTGCGCTCCTTAAAAAATGGCCAAGCTCCTTGGAAAAATCTATCAATTCATTCAGTTTGAGAAGAAACGCTAATAAAGTTGTTTTATTTAAGTTTCGTATGGTTTTATTTTCCGTATGTTTTTTTTTTTTTTTTTTTTTTTTTTTTTCATATGTTTTTAAATTTGTCGTATTTTTTATTTTTTTTATTATTTTTTTTTCCGTATTGTAGTAGATTTTTATTTTAATCGAACGAAACGAATTTAATTGTGTTTGGAAAATATGGAAAAAAAAAAATGAGGTGGGTGGGCCCAAATGAAGGAAGTGAGTAAGTTGTGATTGAGGTTATTTTTAAGTGAGTGTGTTGCAGTGATGTAGAGGTGATGTGACACACGTGAGGCCCAAATAAAGAGAAGTGGGTAACTCATGATACCCCTGCTCTTATTTCTAGTCCAAATATTCCAAAAACAAAACACTCTCTTGGTACCATTTCTTTACACATTCAAATCCACAAAACTTACTCACATCCCTATCTGTTATACAACCTCATTAGTCGCTAATAATAATAAAGAGGGTTCGAGCACCGAGTTAAAAAGATTCAAGTTCCTTATTTTATATCGTCTGTCCGGCGAGCGTGTGTCCGCGTAACTTTACTTTCTCGACAAGGTAAACTCACACTAAAATATTTCATCTTAAGTTCGTTAGATATCATTAATTGTTGTTATGCTTATATTCTAACACTCGCGAACACACCAGTTGAATATAATCAATTACTCCGGCGAACATATTTCCAACGAAGTGGGTTTCATCAGCTTTGTTCCTGTCGATCTAAATAGCGCTTAAGGTACTCAATATATATCATTTATTTTAGTTAGAGGAATAGTTGTTTAGTCCGTACGACCTTTGTCGGAAACGAAAAACACGATTGTGGTATATATAAAGAAGATGACCTGCTGAGTTTAAAACTTTAAATATATATATGAAAAAGATGATGACATGCTGAGTTTAAAACTTTAAATATATATATATAGTCATACATCACTTATTAGCAAAAACGAGGTGATTACCCCCGCCGCGTTGCGGCGGACAATTTGGAAAGTGAAGTTTTTTTTGGCGGTAGGTATGTTATATTTTTTTTCCGTTTTCGGGTTTGGCACACAGGTGTTGATCACTACGGCTGTCAGTTTGGTTTGTTTGTTTTAATTTTTTGAGGTAACCTGGATAAGTCTAATATAACCGGTTTTTAAGAAGTGAACTAATTACTATGTAGGTGTGGTAATTTTTTTGGGCTAAGTTTTAGTTTACCGGCCTTTTTTTCCTCTTTCATGGGCTTTGTGTAATGCTTTTTCTTTTGTGGGTTTTTTACTTTATAAAAGCTAATAAAATTATGTGTAAGTAGGTTATGTGTACTTTTCGTGATTGTATATTCTCAGATGGCGACGAAACCCAATATCGAAGAAATCATGGTTGCGGCTGGTTCTGATGATCTCGCGAGCGCCTACAAGTTCCTGTTTAGCAGTGAAGTGTGTGAGGACCGTAATTTTGTGGCTCGCATGGAGCAGGAGCGTAACCAATTGATTGGGAAACTTCGCAAACGTGAGCGAACGACTGTGGAGACTCGTTCTTTTGGGCCTTCTAATGAAAAAGCTGTTGCCGGTTTGGAAGGGTTGGTGGAGCTTAAACGTGTTGATCGTCACACCGTCCTTGCTCTTAATGTTTTGATTGATGCTATTCGTGATGGTATAGTGGAAGGAGAAGGTGTACTATTCATGGAGTCGAGGAAGGGACCCTGATGGTTAGTATATTTTGGGGTAGTTTGTTTCGTGTTAGGTGTTTCTAGGTTAATGGTAATGTTGGTCTATCGTTAGTTAGGTTGTTGGTATAAATGTATTGGTATTGTATTAGGATGCTTAGCATATGTACACTCAATGGGTTTATGTAATCTCTAATGGGTTACAGTTTTGTTTTGTTGCTGATAGTGCATCCCTTGAGTTGAAGTACTTGTAAGTATGTTTTGTGAATGGAAAATTGTAATGTTTAACTTATGGTTGTTTTATGTAATTTTTTATTACACTGTGACTGTGGTGTGATTGGTTTTTGAGTTTGTTTTCATAGAAGGTCTGTCCTGTCATGACATTACCAGTGCGTGTTGAAGGGCGTGTGGGGTTATTACATCCCTTTGTTGATGTTGTAATTAAGGTTTTGGGCACTTACTTTAGATTGTGTATGTCTATGTTTCGATAAAGCACTTTGTTGGTTGTGGGATCCCTGAATGTTCTGTTTTATTTCTGTTAAGCTTGTTTGTAGTATCAGTGAGTAGTTTATTTCGTGGTTACTCCTTCTTATGTTTGTGCTACTAGTTACTTAAATATATGGTGGTCGTGTTTGAATTTTTCTGTTATCTTTCCGGTACAATTTATTTGCGACCCATTTTAGTTCACCCATTACTACCGATTTAATGTAAGTATATGGTGTAGAGTGTTTTCAGGCTCATTTAGGACGTGACGGTTTTTTATTTGTTTTGCCATTTTGTTTTACCATTCTTATATACTTGTTATTGTCTCAGATAATTAACTTTATAGTTTATAAGTTTTGAAATTTGGTATGGACGCCGCAGTAAATATTAGGATGAGTAAGCTAATTTGTATTATAGTATCTGAAAATTGTTGTGGCATTCAGATACCACAACGATAGATTTATATATATTTTTGCAACCACATAATACACGTGTTACAGAGTTTCCCAAAATGTGCGGTTGGATATCTTGTACCGACAGTCATCTACTACATTTATGTACATATATATACTTGTTGTAGGTTATCGGTTTATAAGTACCCACAACATTCTAGAAACCGTTTTTACATCATTTATAGAGCCGTTATATAAAAGTTTTTTCACCTGCTGAACTGGGTGTGCTTTGTTACCGGTTAATCTGTCTTTGGCTTTTTGGGTTCGCGTTTGTCTTCGTCCTCTGGTAGTGGCTGGAAGAGTTGTTTTTTGATACTGGTTGTCGATAACGGTAGTGGTTCGATTTCTTTTCCGAGCGTCTCGCTGATGATGGGGGTGGAGTTAAGGTTTCGTGAGAGTTACGTGATAGGAACTCGTTCTTCAAGTCGGCCGCGGTTGAAGAGTCGCTTCAGTTTCAATTGCGGGAGTAGTCGGTGCCGCTCTCCTCGCGTGGTCTAGAATTACTCTTGGTAATCCTTTACTACCGCTCGTTCAAATGTACCTTGAAACGGTGCTTTGTATTTCTAGGTCTCGATTATTGGAGGCGGGATGTAGGGTTTCTATCCAATATGTAATCGACCACTTCTATGCAAGGCGGTAAAGTGAATGGGCCTGTGGATCAAACAATCGATGACAACAGCCTCGTGGCATCCAGTAATAATGCTTCAAACAAGAATCGAAAGCATGCAAATAATTAACGGGTATGAGTCGTTATGTTTGTAGGTGACAATTTGTATTTATAGATTGTGGAAAAGCGTTACGTACCTGTAATTGGAACCTGTGTTTGTCATGGATTGTTGACAATGCCAATGAGGACGTTGGTCTTCGATATTTCTGTTGCAGACTTTGCATCTGTTCATGTACCATTCCGTATTTTCTTCTATCTTTGTTATGACGCCTTCAATGGTAAAACTTTCTTCTTGCTGTTTTATATATTTTTTCAGTACATCATTCAATTTTATAATGTATGGAGAAAGTGTGTAGATTACCATAACAATATTGGGACTTATTTGCAGAAGTTCTGCGATTGTCAATGGCAGTTCTATGTTTGGCTGCTGCACTTCTTGTTGCTGTGTGGTTTGAAACGTTAGCGGGACAACTGGGCTGAGTAAGGCATTATATCTGCATATAAGGTTTGTCAGTGTATAAAGCAATATTTATAAATTCTTATCAGCGCTCAGGTATTATGGTTGCTGTACTTACACGGCACGTATGTGGTTTGCCTCTGGTATGTCTGGGTTGAGATAGTAGCTTGTCGCAGTACTTCCTGAAAGTTGCAAAGTTCCGGCAAAGTTTTTGACTATACAGGAGCTGGCAGCTATTATGACCGGCTGCTCTAATTGCGTAGCAACATCCATTTCAAACTTGATAGCCATGTCGTTCCATAAACTTAACGTAATGTTGTTTCCACTGATAAGAAAACGAAACATTTATGTTAGTCTAATGGTTTTTTAAAGGCGAGAGTTAGTGTTTACTTGAGGTTCTGGATTTGTATGTTCTTCCGGAGTGTCCTATTCGTTGTTGGACTTCCAAATTCCTTGATTCTGCTAACGTTTCGAATAATGCCAATATAGTCTGTGTACGTATCCAAATGTTATGTTGGTTTTTTTTTTTTTTTTTTTTTTTTTTTTGCGAGAATATATAAATTTTACCCGCCGAATCGATTCGCGGTTGTTAGCTCGTGTCCCAAGCTCGCTGTAGCAAAGAAGTCAAAATAATGATTGGCGAACCCATCATCCGGGATCTCAATAGGCAACGTAAGCTTTCCGAAAAGGAGTGTTGTGTCGTTTCTCAAGGTGCGTTGCCAGCTCTCTGTTGTCTTTGAGCCAAACCTGTAGATTCTATAGCATGAGTTCAGTTGCATACTTGATTGAAATTGTTGAATATCTCGTACTTCCACAT
The DNA here is from genome assembly GCA_022545495.1 of Chrysanthemum lavandulifolium. Lineage (NCBI taxonomy): Eukaryota > Viridiplantae > Streptophyta > Magnoliopsida > Asterales > Asteraceae > Chrysanthemum > Chrysanthemum lavandulifolium. The sequence continues at coordinate 273,558,556 of CM040243.1, forward strand.
TTGCCTGCACGGCGTTCCCCTGTATTGGCAAACGTTATAGATATTATTAAGACTGTTGTATGTATTTTTATGATTTGGAATAGATTTGTATTACCTCTCGATCAAGTAGTATGAAGCATAAACCGGTTGGAGTGGGGTCTGGGACATTTCTTGCAATCCATTTACGATAGACTTTGGCTTCTAGGGATTTAGTTGGATCAGTGGCTATTAAGTTGGCAATATTTGTAACGTCAGGGTTAACCATAGGAAGTTTCCCTTTATCTTTTGGATCAATAGGCGTTATCGGCTGAAGTGCAGCCGGGTGAGGTTCTACTGCCGCCATTTTTCCTTTATCCTGGGATTGTGTAGGAAACTCGTCTGTTACCGGATCCTTTTCATGACCTTCCTTTGACATTTGAAATTACTGTAACTGTTTAAGCGCTAACCTGCACATAGTTTTAAGAATTAGAAAGATTCATGTAGACTTTAGAAAGACGCCATGAAATTAGTAGAGCCGTCTACACAAAGAGCACGCACAGTTATGTGCGCACGTGTTAGTCTATGTTATTGCTAATCAATTAATGCAGTGGGTGAGTATAGCACATACGTATTTTATATTATTGGAATACAACGGGTAACTAATGAGTAAAGTGGTGTCGCTGTGCAAGTTGTGATGGTATTTGTAACTACTTTCTGGATCGATAATATTATATTCAGACACGTACGTGTTGTACGCTGACAAATAGTGGAAGAAAAGTTTTAAAAAACCTGGCGCAGCATTATTTGATTGAGGAAATCGGTGTAGACTATATTTTTTGTGGTATTAAAAGGCCTTTCTGGATGGTTTCCTACAACAACTTTTAGACCTCTAGGTGATGTTGCTCTTGATAATGCCACATATAATTGCCCATGTCCGAATATTGGTTCTGGCAGATATACGCCTATTTTTTCTAACGACTGCCCTTTGCTTTTATTGATCGTCATCGCGTAACATAGCCTGACAGGAAACTGTTTTCGTCTGAATATGAAGGGCATCTTTTCTTCTTTGACAGTTAATACAATCCTTGGAAGAAACACTTTTTCCCCAATTCTTGTGCCCGTAATGACTTTCCCTTCAACGACTCGTGTGAGAAGCTGAGTAACAATCATACGCGTTCCATTACATAATCCTCCAGTTAGATTTAAATTTCGTAAAAGCATTACAGGGACACCTTCTTTAAGATCAAGTTTATGTGGCGGTATGCCTGGAAACTTCATTGAATTGAGGTACTCGATAGGGTAAAGTAATTCTGTTGCACCACCGTCGTTACCAACTGGTACAAAGATCGTCGACACTCGATAGAACTTGAACTTCCCGAACCCTCACGAGCACGCGATCATTTATCAAGTCTCATTGTTTCATTTTGGGGCAAACGATTGCCTTTTGTTGAAACGACATTGTTGTTTGTTACCATCGATGGAGCATCGATATGAAGTCAATTAACCGTGACAGCCTTCTTCATTTGAAGGAAGCAAGATCTTTCCGGATCCGCACCCACTTAGTATTTTGTGGTTCGTCTACGTCATATTCACCAACGCTACCATTACCTATATCCAATAACCACTCGGAAAAGTCTTCTATTTCCTGTATGTCTGAATCTGACATACACGGTCTACGAAGACGCATGTTCTCTGATAAGAAAACAATTCTAAAATGTGGCCATAGATATGATTGCACTATCGAAGCTGCAATGATGACATCCTTAGAAGCACCTTTCTTAATGGGCAGCGTTTGCCTAAAGTCCCCGCCCAATATTATTGACTTTCCACCAAATAAACGACCAAGGGTATCAAAAACGTCTCTAAGAGTTCTGTCCACGGCTTCGAAGCACTTTCTTTCATTCATTGGCGCTTCGTCCCATATTATTAATGTTGTCTGTTTCAGCAACTCGCCCAATTGACTGTTTTTCTTAATCGTGCACACCGACTCATCGGTTAGCTGGAGAGGTATTTTGAACCTTGAGCGCAGTCATCAAGGCAAAGAACAATGATGCTATACCTGACGAAGCGACTGCTAATACTATCTTGCCCTGTGCGCGAAGTGTAGTGATAATCGTTTTCCACAGAAACGTTTTCCCAGTCCCCCCGTGGCCATATACGAACAACAACTCTTGTTTCTGTGACGTAATTGCGTGCATAATAGTATCAAATATACTCCGCTGCACTTGATTCAATTGTGGGAATAACCTCCTACTTTCCGCATCCATTTATGCACGATTATAATTTCTCTCTTCCATAACAGCTCGATTATTAAAGATTCTAATCAGGTCCGGCGGTGGAACAGGAAGGCCAAAATCTTTTAGCGATTTCCCATGCGTAGCTAATAGCACCGCATCAGATAAAACTCCGCCTTGTAGGTCCGGATCGCTCAAAATAAACGTCAGATACCCCAAAGTTCTGATAATACTCTTGGAATATCGTCCGACATTTGCGTCCAAAACATATGCCACAAAGCTAACGGGTTTGATACATCTGTAAACAATAGGATCTGTGAAAATAATGATCTGAGCTGTGAAGCTGTTGCGGTAACAGAAGATTCCTGCAGTGCTATTATCCACTCCTGGTCATCTTGTAATAAACCCATAGCCTCGCACGCAGCTCTGTTCGTGCTATATGTGTGTCCGTTGACGGTGCGAATTCCTGCGAACGATCTACAACCTTTCTGATGACATAACAACATTCGTTGATAAAATAAATCGCCACCGCTTGGATGCACGACGTGAGCCTTCCAATGGCGTGCCTATTCAAATCTCGCTCAGAGACCACACTTTATCGCTTTTAGACCACACAAACTCAAAGGAATTCCAAATATGTCGATGTCTTCCGATCGAAATGAATCATTAAACGCCAACCATTCCGTTAATGTCGTTTTCCTTGACCCCGGATTATTTAGAACAGACTGGATCGTTTGACGGCTTCGGAAAGCAACCGTCTGCATATCTTCTAAGTGTACTGCAAGAATCTGAACTGCCGGATCTCTACTATGTATATCGAATCCGAGAATCCTCCAGCACGCCTCATGAGGACCTATATACCTAGCATCAACAAAATTTTTTATCTCGTCAACCGGTCGTTGTATAGAGACATTTGACGTTGATGCTGTGGATAAAGTCTCGCCAGGCTGGTAAGTGTGACGGGTTATCCGAGCGACAATCCGATCCGTGCCTTTAGAAATATATTTAAATAAGTACTTGATCAACATCGTCCAACCACAATACTCCACGTTTATATGTGCATAAAACGCCATACACAAAGAGCGGTTATAGGGAACAACATACGCGTTGTCCAGCCGCACCCCACGACGCACCTGATCAATATGAATATCTCTTCTCCGGTAATGTACGTACCCAGATTTATCAATGAATGTAGAAGTACAGTATTCTTTGGGAAAATATTTCTTGCAACCCGTTCTATTCTGCATACACGCAGCGTTAGGAAAAGCATCTCCACACGGGCCATGGACCATAGATTCTGACACCACCCTGAATCCTTCAGGATCATCTTGAGGATCTGGAAATTCTGCGCTAATATATCGATCGACCTCTGCAGGCGTCATAGCGTTGCCGGGCCTGTCGATCCATAATAACATGTGACAATGGGGAAGTCCCCGTTTCTGAAACTCGACAGTGTATAGCACTGCAAAAAAAATTAAGGAAGAATGGATGAGTTCCAAGGGGAGCATTTGTTGATCGGTACAAATTTCATACCAGACGATAAAAAAAAAGGTTGTGAGGATATACATATATTTAAGAAAGCATCAAATAGTCGTCGTATTATGTTGAAAAGTCTGTTATATAAATGCCACATTAGAAAGCGCTGCATGTGTACTGCGCTTATTGATCCAAGAGCCTCCGCTCACGTACATACTTGATGAGGTCATGAATTTTACGTTCAAAAATCCTCGCCCACCACATCCGGTCCGCCGGTCATGTTAGGTGACGATATGATCTCATATAATCTTGTATTTCGGGTCAATGTGTATTGCATGTAAACGTAACAAAAAACGAAGGATTCCCATACACACGACATATTGCTAAAGCATCAAGATAATGACTATACATGTACCTAGGACCACCAGTGAAAGACGATGGCAAAATTATTCTGGAACCAACATCAGAACCATCAACGTCTCCTCTGTTAATCGCGTCATATAGGACTTCCAAATAATCTCCCCTTATATCTGCCTGATGAGTACGCACATAATCCATCCTATTTTGTTCAATGCTGCAGTACGCGGTGACGACATATTGCTGAAACAATCTACCACCCCTAGTTAAAATATTATAATAACCCACCCTATCATGCAACTGGTACGCGTAAAATGCTTTCATAGACATCTTTTTCCCTCTTCGAGTGGAAATGCTTTCCACATTTAAATATCTAAGGCCAGTGTGATACCCATGCTCACCATACACAAAAAGCAGTGGAAACTGAGCCAACATATAGGTTGCATGTAGCTTATTGATACGCTGTGGTTCACCACCATGAGTCTCAATGATTACGTCAAAATCAGCTTCGGTCTCCAGAGTATCATCAAATACAATAGCACCTATGCTGTCTGCGGTTGGAACATCATACTGTGAACCTTTGGCTACACTGTAAAGTCTAACTTTAAATTCTGGGATTGGATTTTGTTGCAGCTTGTCCCTTGCGGTTTCGAACAATCAGATCAAGGCGTTATTTTCGCCTAGGAAACTAATCAACGCCGCACAATATCCGGACGGAGGTTTGTGTACTAACTGTTATTGAAATGAGCTAATCATAGCCACTTCGTTGACGGTGTCGATATGTACAAACAGAGAAATCTTGGATCTTTTCCACGCTCAGACAAAGTCGACCAATTGTGTGATATATCCGCCGAGATTTTGAACACGTATGGCCCCCTCCCATTATTAATAGACTCGTCAACGGTGGCACCGAATGAGGTCATTGCAAACATTTGGTTGTATGCTCTGATATTTTCTAGAAAATGAATATCCAAATATAGATCATTAATGATCGGCGGATAATCACGCGATGTAAATAATTTGACTCTTCCTTGAAGACAACAAACATTATAAAGAGGTCCTGAAGTGAGAGTCAAATAGCTCAGCTTTTCTTGTGGCCAAAATTTTGCTTGACAATAACGGCAAACACAATCACATTGACCAAATCTCCGATACTCTTTCGGCGGTCCTGAACAAAAATGCAGTAAACTTGTATGAGAAAGAAATGGTTGCAGAAGCAACGGGTAACGATAGGAAAAAAAATTGTTGTCAATAATTGACGTGATGAAAGTATTAGTAAATAATAACGAATGTATGACTAACCTGTACCAAAAAGTGAATGCATGCTTGAGCTAGCATATTGAGACCCAATAGTTGGTGTTGGAAAACCGCGATCCTGACTACCTACAAAACCAAAAACAACATAGGGGTAGCTTATATCTCGTCCCATTTTTTTATTAAAGGCAACAAAACTGAAAAAGGAATTACATTGTTCAACAGAAGGTTCTCAGATTCTGTGTATATCTCCACCATACGAAGATGTATATGCATTTACGGGCGGTGGATCTGCAGTTCAGAAAAAACACAGTTTTACTAACGACATTAACAACTTATCTGATTGTGTCATAAAAAATAATGAAAACAACACGCGAACATACCTTTAGATAACGATCGTGGAGCAAAAAACACGCTACCTGTTTGGAAATCCAAATATAGCGCATCTTTAGACGTAGCTGTAAAATTGGAAACATAATTCCATTAACAAACATGTAAACACTTTTGAAACATAAGAAAACAATTCATGATATAGTAATGAGACCTGCAACTCCAAAATCTTTTGTGCGCGTATCCGCAACTGACTGAGGAACATCAAAGTCTAAATCATTGTTTGATAAACCATCGCCCACCGTCACGTCTGCAGCTGTTAACAGATCTTGGCAATCACCGTATTGGACGGTATTACTGTCAAAATTAAGATGCAACGGACCTTGAAAATATCCTGTAATATTGAAGACCAATGGGCGTTAAAGTTACGTATTTAATGTAAAACAAATGGTAAACCAAAAAATACGTAAGGACACCACCGTGACGCCGATCCTTTTAACCAATCCTTTTCAACGACACTCAATTGTCGGACACCTTTACAACATCATCCGAAGGTTTAGCCAAAGTAACCGGGAGGACACCATAAGTTTCTCGGACACCGACCACGAGAACGATTCGCCACATTTACACCAGCGGCAGAAGGTTGAGCGAAAACTACTGGAACCGCTGTTTGGTAATTTTTTTCGATTTTGTTCGTTCGGTTCTCCATAGCCTGATTAGCTGGAAACCCCACCGACGTAGGAGTTGGCACGTCAACCATGGGAATGAAAGCCTCCATTGCTGCCGTTTTCCCCTTTACACGACGCATGGTGTTAACATCCATATCAGTGGATGAATTTCCGGAATCAAATTTCCTCTTTGAGCTGCTATTGATACCCGGCTGTTGCCACTGACTGCGTCTAACAGTATCGTGAACACTAACATGACCAACAAATTCATGGTTTTTGTGAAACTCAAGTGATTGAAACTGTATATCACCACTTCTGCAAGGCTGAATTGTAGGATTAACGGATACGAAAATATCAGCCAAAGAATTGTTAGTAGCTACTTGCCGGTCATGAAATACATGGCTAACGCTTAGATTACCCACATGCATTGCGTCACGACTTTCGATAGTACGCTTTGGAACGCTTATTTATAGGAACAGTAAGTCCTAAAACATCATCAGAAGAACGCTTAAGGCCCACTTCCTTGGCATCTAATACACCACGAGCATGATAAAAACAACGGTCACGACCCGTTTGATGGGCATGTAATACATCACCAACCTCTACATCACCCCCATACATAACACCACTACTTTGGGTGTTACCTTCCACAACCATTGAGCCATCTGACGTCAAATCATTGGTCGCTACATCTACAACATTAAGTTTTTTGCATGCTCTAGTTTTTTTCTTTATATTTTGTAAACTTTAAGGATAGATAAAATTAGAATACACATAACCAATACATGGACAGTAATAATTGTATTCCACAACTTTTGGAACGAATTTAAACACATTCATGCAAAAACAACAACGTCAGCAAACATATAACAACCTAAAAAAAAGAAAACGGAAACGATTAAGGACCTTTTAACCACAAGAAACTCACCTAAGAACTCCAAGTAGTTGCATGCAGATCTACACAGCGAATACAGTGATCAGATCCAGAAAAGCTTGTAATGATACCGCAAAAAGTAACAGGTGGCATGAAGATAATAAACCGGCATATATGAGTCACGGAACATATCAGCAAATTCGATGGTGGGCTAAAAACGTCATGCCAGTCTGAACAAATCAAGTAGCCCAACTACCCACAAGCCCAGTAACTCAGTTAGCAGACCCACCGACCAAAACTTAAAAAAACCCCACCGACCTAGCGGATTAGTATTTATATAGAATGATAGACGAGAAATACAATATAGGAATATATATAGAAAGGATGAGCCGTACATTCGTACGCATGTATCGAATTTCATAAACGTTGCAATATGTCTTTTTGATCAAAATTTCGAGGCAACCCCTCATAATAGTGACGGACGACATAAATGGCCCTTAAAGGTTTGTTAATTGACAGTTATGACCTTTTAAATTTATTAAGCTTATAAAACCTTTAAGTAGTTATTTAGTTTATGACTAATGGCTGTTTTTAACATGTTTAGCATAGATTAGGCTAATATTAGATGATCGATCTAAAAGTAATATGGTAACATTTAAAGTTATGACAATTTTAACTTTTGACGCGAACTATAGATTTTCAATAAAAAAAAATCTGCACTATCAACTAAAATAGATGACGAAAACATTTTATAAACTTCGGACTAGTTTTTGGACCATTTAAAAGCGAGATTTAGTAAAACATTGATAAAAGACGTCGGTTAATATATATCTACTCGTTTTCCAGAAAAGTCTAACACTTTGTAAAATAAGAATAAACTCTTTAAGTGGACTTTTATAAATAATAAAGTAGTTATTATTTTTAAACTCGACTTAAAGACAAAACTACTTAAATGAACTTTAATAGATAATAACATGAATACTATTTTAAACCCGACAAAAATACGACAAATTTTTTATAACTTTTTATAAGTTATATATAGAATGTTATTCTAAAGGCGAATAATAGAGACAAGATTATTTCTATAAAATAATTATTAAAAACTAGTTAACAAGAGGATATTTGGCAAAATTCGAGACTTATTAAATTACTTAACTTTGACAAAAAGTGTACTGTTACTTATAAAACTAAAACTTGTCATACTAATCTAGGTCGAGTGTCGGTGCCACACACTAATACTATCTGACTTGACCCTCGTTCATGCTGCTAATTGCCAAGGTGAGTATTCACAGCCCCCTTTTTGCTGCTTTACTTATTTGGGGTGAAATGCATGAATATAAACTTAAATTGTTTTTATCTGAATTAGACCTTTAATATATTTGAACCCTTTGACTTATATTGAATCCTTTTTGACTTATTTTGAACCCTTTAATATATTTGAAACCCTTGACTTATATTGAACTCTATTTTGACTTGATTTAGACTATGTAATATATTTTGAACCCTTAGACTCTTGGACTTAATTATGAGCTTATGACTTGTTTGAACCTAATAGACCGTACGTCCTTGACCTAAAGTGTCCCTGTTCGGAGCAACGCAAAGTCTCCCCTGTTCGGAGCAACGCAAAGTCTCCCTTGTTCGAAGCAATGCCGAGTCTCCCATGTTCGGAGCAGTCTTAATTGATAGTATATAATAGTTGTTATGATGGACTGTTCGTACAAACAGTACATTCGCATTGTTAGTCCCCGATTGGTTTGCCGTTCGTACTCATTATACGTACCGTTCGTACGGCTCCCTTGTGCGGAGCAGTAGGTAGTATGGATAGCGCTATTAGAGGTCGGCCAACCTCTCGTTCCCCTGTCTACGAAACGCATATTATTTATTTTAGGGGCTTTGCCGCATAACTTTATTATATATGAGGCGTTAATATGACCATAGGCGTATTGACTACTAGACTTACCACTTGAAATATGGTAATGTATGTCAACTTATATGTTACAAGTCTTGTATGGGCGGGACTTGTAACATGGCGAGTTGACAAGACATTTGCAAGGCAGACATACTCAAAAATATTTTTGTACTATTTAAAGACTTTTTTAAAATTAGATTTTATAATATGTAAAAGTACTTTTATTAAAATGGCTTTTGTAATACATAAAACCTGTGTACTCACCAACTATTTTTATAGTTGACCCGTTTTCTCATGCATTTCAGGTGATCGTCAATAAGCATGATTTATGAAGTCTTTTGCATAAAGGAGTCTTCATGTGTCATCGGTCATTAAGTATAAGAAGATATCTTTTGGAAACCAAGTTTTAAGATTTTATTGTCAAAGTTGGCTTGAACAATATTGTAACATTCCACTATTTCCTTAAATTTAAATATGGTATTGTACTATATCTCTTTTGCGATGTATATTGATTATGTTGCACCTCGCGTTTCCGCCTCTGGCGGGGTGTGACAGTTTTATTTATCAAGAAGAAGAAACGTATGATTGGATGGAGCTTTTCACGCATACATTCTTTTTGGAAAGAATTTAACCACTACTTCACAAGGATCCTACCGAGCTAATCAGGGGAGTACTTGTTTCTTTCTCTTTTAATTACCTTCCGTTATCATAACTTTGATACTTTCGGGGAACATTGGGGACAATGTTCAGTTTAAGTCTAGGGAGGGAGAATAAAATGGAAACTTTGAAATTATGCTTATCCTTGACTATTTGTCTTGTCCTATTTCATTTGTGTAATAAGCTATGAGAAATATCGGTTAGGGTAATTTTAGCACCAAATTTAAAATTTTTCATGACTTGTACGAGTGGGTCTTTAGTCTTAATAAAGCGTCTCATGGATATGAAGTTATATGACTAGCACAAAACCCTTTACCACTCAAATTTCACCCCAAAAATGTGAGGTTCGCCCCTAGATCTATAGGAATTAAAGCATTCATCTTTAATGCTTCGAGAGTGTACCAGTAGTATAATAGATTCTAGAACTTGTTTTGTGATGCATTCCGAGATCGCTAGTGAGACTACACTTGTGTAGTTAGGAATAACTAAATGATGAGGCATTAGGATAACCTTTGTTTGATACCCGTATTATAATTACTTCTTCCACATCGGTTGAGTAATTCCCCCTCACCCTTGCGTTGTACTCATATTTAGTACACGATACCCCTAGTTAACCCCTCAGAGCCTATCCTTTTCGCGGTTCTCGTGATGTTTTGGTTTTCTGGAATATCAATGAAGAGCATTGTTTACAATCCACCCCCAAATGTACACCCAAATCGCCTTAGCCTACCTTGTATGCACTCACTTTTAGTGCATTATTGTTATCATACTAAACCCTTAGTTCAATTATCTAGTTACTTGCATGGTTGCTAAGTCGAGTCGTATCTTTTGTACACAGTTTTAGGATGATTGGAACTTATGGGTAAAGTTAAATTTTATGGAGTGACGGGAAAGAACGTTAAATTCAAATTCCCTTTATTTAAGTAATAATGTACTCCAAGTGTTTTGATCTTTTCAATTCGGGTCAAATTAGTATTAGAGTAATAAAAACTCAAGTGTAGGGATGTGTTAGGAATTAGAAATTCCCGGTATTAAAGAGTCGGTCACCTCAAGTATATGTAATCGTTAGAAAGCTCGTAGTCGTAATTCTTTTAAGTTAAGAAGTAATTTAGTTAAGTAACACCGTGGAGGACAGACGGTCTTTACCCATCTGTATGCGATCCACACCCAAAGTGTGGCGAGTTATGTAAGACTATAAATACTCTACCTTCCAAGGTAGAGAGTTGGAGCTCATAATAATATCTTTCACTTTCTCTCACTAAGTTCCCTAAACCTCTAACTTTCTCTCTAGAATTCCATCTATATGCTACTTTGTGTTATGGTTTGATGTGTATGTGAAAGTTATATCCTACAATTGGTATCAAGAGCCATGGTTAGATCATATCTTGCACATCTTTGGATTTATAGTGGTCTTTAGGTGGTTTTGAGTTTGAAAAGTTTAGTGGTTTTGCATCATTGGGTGATTTCTTGTGTTAAAGTTTGAATTTTGTTGGTACTTTTATGTTTAGAATCATCACAAGTGTTTAGGTTTTCATTTGGTAAGCTTGAATCATCTTGGTTGGGTTGTTTTGGATTGAAAAGTGATGTTTATATGGTTTTTTCTTGCTAGCGACTTAGCTCACTGACTACTTTCTTTGTAGCGACTTGCTTTACAAATTTGTAGCGAGTTACGCTTTAGACCCAGCGAGTTAGATCTAGCGACTTCAAAGTACAAGTAGTGGACTCTCCACTACGGGTAGCGACTTGGTGGTAGCGACTTGGTGCAGAGCGAGTTGCTCTTTAGCGACTTGCATCTTTAGCGACTGAGTAGCTTAATTGTCGCCAAAATTTTGCTAGCGACTTGAGTCTTAGCGAGTTACTACTTAGCGACTTACATCCGGCTAGCGACTTGGAACTCTAGCGACTTAGTGGTGTAGCTAATTAGTTGTTAGCGACTTGGTTCAAGAAAGACTTGGTTCAAGAATTCGTAGCGACTTGGTTGATTTTTCCCGTCAAAACTTCAAACGGCCATAACTTTTGAACCGTAACTCCGTTTTCAGCGTTCTACCCATCAAAACGACCGTGAGGACGAGGAGAATAGACCGCTCGAAGAACTAAAGTTCATTCGGGTCAATCTTCGAGGTCTAAATCCGCTCCGAACAGAAGTTATTGAGGTTTTTAAGTTTTTAGACCTAAATTTCTCAGGAAAAACGGGCATAAAGGTTTCGTTTGTTTTCTTCAAGTGTGCAGGTTTTGTTTACCAAGAAGAAGTTACATAAGATTGGAAGGAGCTTTTCACGCATAAATTCTTCTTGGAAAGGATTTAACCACCACTTCACACGGATCCTATCGAGCTAATCAGGGGAGTATTAGTTTCTTTCGTTTTTTATTACCTTCTTTTATCATAACTTTGATACTTTTGGGGAACATTGGGGACAATGTTCAGTTTAAGTGTAGGGAGGGAAAATAAAACGGGAACTTTGAAACTATGCTTATCCTTGAATATTTACTTTGTCCAATTGCATTTGCGTAATAAACCATGAGAAAATGTCGGTTAGGGTAATTTTGGCACCAAATTTAAAATTTTTCATGACATATAGGGTGGGCCATTAGTCTTAACAAAAGCGCCTCACGGATAGGAAGTTATATGACTAGCACAAAACCCTTTACCACTTAAATTCCACCAAAATGTGAGGATCACCCTTAGATTAGTAGGAATTAAAGCATTCATTTTAATGCTTCGAGGTCTAAATCCGCTCCGAGCGAAGTTATTGAGGTTTTAAGTTTTAGACCTAAATTTCTCGTGAAAACGGGCATAAACCAATCCGAATCACAACCAAACAACATCTCGCTTATCCCACAAACAATCATAAGACCTAACACACAATTGTCTATCATTGTGTCGATCCATTAGTCGCCTTAACACATTCCATTGGTCATTGCTTAACGGTTTAGTCTTGATTTTAGTAAAATCCCGAAAGATTCTATTTCTCGGTTTAAATCATAGTGGTAAAATCCGTGCATTCTACCACATCATGTCTTACTCTCTCGACCCGGTGATTTCGAAGTGCTTAAATTGTATGATGTTGTGGATAATAATGATAATGGATGCTACATCGAACGATTAAAGATGTTTGAATTAAACAACGAGGATATGAGATCTTCATGTTCGAGTACAATGAGAATAAATTGCACCGCTATGAATGCCATGCAAATGGAATGCGAGATTGAGCCCTATCAACTACTTCATCCGCACCTCATACGGTTGTTATCCATAGTGGGGATCGAACATGTAGTGCTCTTTTCCGCCAGACTTACCTACATTGACAAGAAGCTTGTTGTTGAACTTAGAGCTTTTAAAGTCGCAACTTACCAATGAAGAAGTTCAAAAGATGGTTCCAGTCAGCTCTTCAAGTAATCTACAAACAATTTCACCATTCATCGATGGGAATATTGATAGACACGATCAACACTTGATTGGAATTTCCTTCAAAAACATCTTGGAATGGAAATTCAGAATTCATTGAGACATTTATCCAACTCATGGATAATGTGAAAAAGTACATTGAGGAAACCGCACAAAAGGATGAAAAAGTGAATGAGTGTCGGGAGCGGTTGAGAGATTGTTGTGATAAGTTGGGTAATGTATCTATGGAAGAATCGGGTGTTCTTGAATGCGTAATGTTAGAAAACAAATAATGATGAGTCGGACAATGCTAAAATAGAATCTTCATGCTCATGTTCACAAGAGAGAGGTGCACAGTCACAACCCGTGCAAGCTAATGCAAAGGAACGCTACATGGAAGCTTCGGATGTACCTAAGATAGAGATGCACCACCACAACCTTGTGGCGTTAATGCAGAGGAAACTTGCATGAAAGTTTCTGCAGTACCTAGGTATGCATCTTCTTCTCAAAATGATGATTATGGATTGCATGAGTACACTACATTTGTGCTCGATGATTCCTTGACCACCGAACTCAATACCTATAAGGATCAAGTTGCCATATACGAACAACGTGCTAAGTTTGAACTTACCACTCGTGAGCGGGAGATGGATATCCAAATGCGTACAATTATTAGAAAAAGTAATTTTAGAGAAGAAGTATTAAAACAAGAGTTAAACTCCTTACAAGAAAAGCTTTCCAAAGCGCTAAGCAAAAACACGAACTTCAAGAAAATGTTAAAATGCTTAAGCAAGAATTCAAGGCTAAGGAATCAAAACTTTTGAATGATTTTCCAATCTAAAAATTTGAAAACAAGCTTGAAAATAAGTTATGCGTACAAGGAATACCATTCAAACCGCTCACATGATCACTAAGCATCGAGTCTTAAGCGATAAGCATAGCATTCCCCTTGTTGAGGAACCAAATCCAGAGGTAATTAAAAAGGCTAGAAATGCTCATAAGGTGCTTTATGATGGTAATGAAATCCTTAAGCCTAGGCGAAACCTAGTTGCATTGAGTGCAATCGAGGAAGATAAGAAATCGATGAAGTCACTAGGAGAAAATGAATAAGAAGTTAGAAGATCACGAGTGTAAAAGAATAACATAACGATCAAACCCCATAATTACACTAAAGAAAATTGGATCTCCTTGAACAAGTTTAAGCCTCGGACTCTATTAACCCCCGAACAAGTGTTCGAAATGCAAAAAGCGAAAATCTTGTTGAAAAGAATCCCCCTTGTAGGAAAGCGCCTAAATCAACTGTGTATCCTCCTAATACACCAATGCACTTAGTTCCTAGATCTCTTGCCACTAAAAGCAAGACCTTAATCGATGAATATGTTATCTTTCAACTATTTGTTGATTTTGAGAAAACTTGTAAGAAAAGGATCACACCCACCGGTATAAGCGAAGGGAAAGGGTTTTGAGCAAACTAAAGAATGCTATTTAACCGAGGTCATGCCTTTCTTTAAACAACTAAAAGATCAATTTGAGAGTCTTAAAAGGGACGATTCGATATTAAAGAAATGGAAAAGGTATTTGATGCAATGATTGTTGAGGTTAGTGATTATGAGAGAGAATTAAAATATAATGAGATTGAGAGGAAGAACTTGCATACATTGAATGAGAATCGATTTATGAATGTATTGCTCAAGATGTGTTTTCATCGCTACAAATTGTTCCATTAATGCTTCTCAATTTCATGAATTATCTGTTGCTCTAAAAGTCTCCCATTATCGTGTCATTGAGCTTGAAACAACAAATTCAAAATTGCATGAGAAAATAGAACAGATGATCATGATAAGTTGGTCAAACATTATTCTAAATTAGAAGTTGAACATCTTGCTTTGCAATTAAAACATCAACATCTCAAAGAAAATGTTAAAACCTCAAATATCAAGACATCCTCTCGATGCTCCCGAGTTTGATGCGAGTTTTGAAATTAGCAAACGTGATGAACAAATTCGAGCTCATTGCCACACGATCAAAAGATTGAAAGCCCAAATTTCACAACCGAAAGGTGAAAAGAAGGATGTGTTGGTTCCTATATGCCTCCACCTTTAGATTCTCGAATTTCCAACTTCAAAACATAATTGATAACTTGCAAAAGGAAAATGATTGTTTTAAAGTGAAATTTCAAAGGTTAATGATCAAAACAAAGAGTTATGTGATTCATTTAAAGTTAATCATGATAAACAAATTGAAAAGATAACTTCTTTACTTAACGATATTGAGAATCAAGCGTGAGGTGAAAGGAAAGTTGCCAATCCCCAATTGCAAATACTGTTCCTAAGGTTTCGATTGTGATAAATATGCTATCGATATGTTATATATTCCTCCGCCCATTAGGAATAATGAACTTGCACATAAAGCATACCTCTCATACCTTAAGGAAAGTTTGAAGGGTCTCCGTGAGATTGTTGAAGATGAAAGATTAGAAAAACCTTTTGATAGTACTATAGCCTATGCTGTATGGATGCCAAACGATCTCGTGAACTCTTAGAGTATGTAATTGTCACAAGTCCGAAATCTAACAATAGGCTAGATAGAATAGTTGTGCCTTGTTCTATGCCTAAAGCCAAGCATGTGACCCTTGATATGCCTTGTTCCATGTCGAAATTCAAGAAAGCAACCTTTGATGTGCCTCCTAGAATTTCGGATCCCAAAGACTTCTAGACCAGAATGCGAAAGTAGTGAAGCCATGTAATGTTCCCATCATTACTTCTACAGATGCTAAGATTGACACTAAAGTTAGCGGGTCAAAACCTAGAAGCAATGCAAAGAAGGATAGGATTACACAAACTAAAAGTGATCATGATAAGGAAGTAAAAGAACACCATAGGGACAAGAAGTTTGATTTGAACAAAAGAATCGTGTTAGTTCTAGTATTAGCTCTAAGCTTCTGAAATTAATTCGAGGCCCTATGTTGTTCGCAAAACATGTAAAAATGTTTATTTTCGGTAATCATGATAAATGTGATGTGTTATTTCGAGATCTAAGAATCATACCCCGCTTAAGAAAGTTTGGAAAGCAAAGCAGTTAAGCAATCACGAAACCTACAGGAAGGTTTTTACCAATGTAGGATTTCGGTGGAAGCCAACAGTCGAATGTTCACGAATGGCAAACCTTGCTCTTTAACTAGATCCACTATGCCGAGAATAGTGCTGTTAAGGTTTGGAAGCCAACTAGTAGAATAATCCCATTAAGCACAAAATGTCATTTGACTAAGTCTCGATGCCTCTACTAGTTCGACTCCTAGGGATAATGCCATTGCATCTAGGGTTTCACGATTCAAAGACTGTTGTGCTAACCAAAAGGAACCCATCAAGACGTGGGGATCCAATGTTTCCAATCTCTGTCTTTCGTCATTGTCCAAAGCGGTCGTATAAATCGTCCCTTGGTATTTGGATTCGTGGCTCTAAACATATGACTGGGCTCTTAACAATGATGTCTGCTCAAATCGATTCAGCCTCGTACTTCATCATAATGGCGTCTGCAGATAACACTTGAGCCCCATTCCTCAAAGAAAAGAAAGGCTTCATGCTTTTTCCATGCGCTTCATCATCAAGTGAACCGGACTCATCGATAATTACTCTTATTCCTCTTGCTCAATATAATGAAGATGGCGACATCATGTGCTAATTTTATGGGGAGAAGTGTGAATATAATACATTTGGATGATAATCACTTGGTTAATCAAGAATGGCATCTCTGTATGCAATTCTTGAGGGGAGAAGAAGTGTGAATTTTTGCATGGTTGGTGATATTTGAGAATATATGATCAAACGGCTCCTAACCCATGTAAGAACCGAGATTCTTCTTATCGGATCATCTTCACATGTAGTTTCTTCTAAGAGCCGTTGGTTGACATCTTCACACGGGGTGATATGATTAAATGACAAAGTGCTTCTAGTTCTTTGGTGATTTCTTTGATGAACATCTTTCGTTCTTGTTTGATTGGGAGGATTTTAATTAAGGAGATTTGCTATTTACAAGTTAACGGAATGCCTTTGGTGTGAAGAAGATGTTAACTGTCTATTTCCCCATTCGGATAATCTTGAAGAAGGTCGAGTCTACGCCTAATCTACATTTGAAAGCTACATGATTAGAAGACTAAAGACTAATTGCATTTGATGATCTAAAGACTTCTTCTTAATCCGGTGAGAAGAACACTTGAAAATCTTCGTCGGTTTAGGGAGAGCACTAATTGGGGAGATTGAAAAGCCAAAATTTAATCCCAATTAGACTTGCTCGATTCTTTAGCAATGATTCATTGCTTGATTTTGATGACACTCCTCCAACGCCTAATGCTTCAATTACTAAGGATAATTGGGATTCATTGTTTGGGATTCATTGTTTTCAAAGATATGTTTGATGAGTACTTCCAACCTCTAACGAATGTTGATCATCCGACTTCAAGCTCATGCTCGGTTTCTATTGACTCAACTGGTTCACCATCTAAGAAGTACTTCTTGGAATTCTCAAGAAACCTTATCTCCGTTACTTCACAAGGCGTTGTTAATGACTATCATTGCAGTTGCACTCATGAATAGTGATCCGCTCTTTGGTACTCCTTTGCCAAATCTTCACGGATCATTGTTTTTTTCTTCTCCAAATGTGCACTCAGTAAATCAACCACATGAACATTAAGGTAAATGACTTCCTCATCCGCTTAAAACATTATTGGTAAATCTTCCGGATCGGTTTCTACATGTATGCCGAAGGAAGAATGCATTAACGTTGAGGAATCATTTGCTCGGTTCGATCGGTGGGTCAATGTACATCCGATTGTATGTTTATTCACGTGTTGGACATTTGACACAAGTTGATTACTTCAAGTTACTCGCTTATAACTTATTTGAGGTTGAAGTTGATGTTCACAAAGGCGTGTTCTTATTTGATAACTTGCTCGGGCTTAAGTATTTGAGTTGAAGACTTGGGTTATCTAGTTACCAGCAATGAGGTGGATGATTGAAGACACAGTTAACTATCACTATTAGGAGTTACTTTGTTTTACTCGATGTCACACGATATGACGGTGTGGATAATCGCAAGAGGTGTTAATGTCTCATACTTTGTTTGAGTAGTGAGTACTTAGAGATTTGCTTGAAGCATAGATTCTCAACACCGTTCTTCCATCTTTAAGTGCAAGCTTAAGAAACAAATGCGGGAATTCGACTTGATTTCAAGTTTGGTATATCGGGTTTTCTTCAACGATGGTCACTTCAAATTGTCTACATATGGGTTGATAAAGATAGTCGAGAGAGTTTATGTAGCATTGATTCTCACAGGATTCACTTGGGCTATTTGAGTTCTTCTCACAAGATTTCAAGTTTATGGATATATTATGTTTCTTGATTACGAGGTATCAAAACTATTTGGGGAAGGATATATTATTCCAACTATTTGGGGAAGTGGTCTCGAAACCTTTGGTTTTGTTACTTGATGTTCGATTGGAAGAAATGTGAGAAGAATATTTGGAACGTGAGATGATCGCCTATCGACATCTTATATACGGTTTATGATAAAGTGCTTCCGGTTATATGCACAACATGTTCACTTGATCGAGCTAATTCAGTTATTTCGAGTTGACATCCACAGAGATGATTAGTGACTCAACATGTTATGTGGATGTCATCGTCTCTACTCTTGTTGGGTACATGTGTACATTATGTCTTGATTGGTTATATGTTATATAACCGGAATGCACTTGGTAAAATGAAGATGTTGATATATTGTTCCCTAACTAGACAACTGGTCAATCTTGAAGAGTAAGGTGTACATCGGGGATGCTAACGAGTTCATGTGATCGGTCGTGTCGCTAATCCGGATGTGATAACCACCGAGACGATCAATGTTTCAACTTGTTACCGGTGTTCTCGTGTTCTTCAAGGTCTTGAGCTTCAATCAATGAGACCGCTTTGTATTAAACTCTACTTCTTTGGGAAATGGTCTTTATTCGATGTTTGTCGGTTTGGGGAAGCTACCAAAGATTCAAATTGAGAAGGCTCATGTTCGACGATTTTCTTAGAAGCCTCGGATGCTTTGGTGGCAAAAGTTTAAGAGATGTTGATTCCTTTCTTCTACAACGTCTTTGAACGATATCTTTATCTCGGTACTCATTTCATCATTCTCTTAAACTAATTTATCTCTTGTAAATATTTATTCGAAAAACAAAATACAAAATTATAAAACCCTCTAAAATCAAATAGAAAAATATAAAACTTTCAAAATCCATAAAAATTTGAAAAATTCAAAATCTTCAAAAATATTGTCATTTTGTCATGTTTCTCTCAATTCGATAATATCTACGGTCTTGATGTTGTCATTCAAAGAATGACACGGGACTTTAGATGTTGTTCAAATTTTATATAAAAAAAAAAAAAAAAAAAAAATCAAAATCAAAATTCAAAAATCAAAAATATTTTTGGGAGAAAGAGAAACAATGGTTTATTGTCATTCTCGTGCAATAACCGGTTTTAAAGAAAGAACGAGCCATGTTTTATCATGTGTTCAAAATTCCATGCTCGATTCTATAAACTTTTATCTGCTTGAAAACTAAATGCTTTGAAAAATAACTCAATCTCTATTTTTGATAATCATCGGGACTTATTTGTCAAAATTCCTATCTCTCAATCAACAACCTATGTCATTGATTGAGGGGAGAATGATTTCAATTAAATTAAAAGTTATTTGGCATTAAAATTGTTTTCAAAAGATAAAAATGCATGTTTTATCAATGGAGTGTAAAGTTTTAAATCCGATCCTTATCGGTTCAAACGCTTTCATAATCAAGTCACAATTCTCCTTAAAAGCTTTCAAAATCAATTTAAATCAATAAGAGATCACAAATCTCAAATGATTTGATAATTGTGATCGGGGAGAATGTGTGATTTAAACTGGATTTAAAGCGATAAATAGGTAAATGGTTTTATAAGGATGTACATGCTATCACCCCACATGTGACAAACGATTTCAAATTTTCAATGCACATGTTGGGGGAGCATCTATCTTAAACCTTTGATTTGAAACGTGATCATTCATCCTAATGTGCGGGTTCCTCTAGTATGTGCAAAACTCTTTTCAAACCTCGAGGCACATATTGGGGGAGCGAATTTATGGAAACCTCATCCTTCCGAAATGCTATATTTACTTGATTTGATATGGGAAGTGATGTTGATATCTTTAGAAAATGGAAATCAAAGAAGTTAATTCTTTCTCTTGCCTCCGTGTGCGTAACATTTTCGAATACTTGATGCACATGTTGAGGGGAGTTCTCGTTCTAAAAATATCAAAACAATTCGAGTTCAAAAGCTTTGATAATATATCACAAGTATCCGAATTGATTTTCAAATGGTTTTCAATTGGATCCAATGGCGGATGAACAATACCAAATAGACCGACCAACTTTACTTTAATGTACGGTGATATAAGGATGATAAGGTTAGGTATTGGTTCCCATGATCCGCCGAGCCGGAGGGATCTACCCAGGACAATCCACTAGTTAGTGTAGAAGTCCTTAGGTATGATGATAAAGGAGAAAAATGAGATAAGGGAAGAGTGCGGACTAAGACTAAGCTAGTCTTGGAATAAACCCAACAAGGTTCTTGCTATGAAGTCTCGGTAAGCTTGAAGGGTTGAAGAATTTAAAAGAATTGAATGAAAATAGGGTGAAAACAAATAGCCCTCCATTAATTCAACCTTAGGGCGTAAACCGGGTTCAATTCATATGCTACCGATGGTAACATCGGTATTGAAGACAAGACGTCATGGACCCGGTGGACGCACCGCACTTCAACTTTCCAAACCACTCAAGTTCCTCTTAAAAGGACTTGTTTCATTCTCACGGGAACCGACATTATCTATCGACTTTCTCTTAGAGATACTTGATATTGAAGAAGGAGACCCTCTCCTAGTCTCCATCATAGGATCCAAATATGCACAAATTGAGTCTAGAGCCACGAGATCATCAATAAATCTCATTAGGACACCTTCAATGAAGACTCTGTTTCACAAAATGTGGAAAGAGATTATATCTTGAGTCCCACGCATTATCCTTGTGGTATTGCCGAACATCCGAGTGATGTGTTTACATATTCACAATGAAGATGGAAAGCCTCGAGCCAACATCAAACAAGCTCCCGGTAGGTGGCATGTGAGATCTATTATATAGATCAACCATGTGACAACCGAATGAAACAATGGGGCGATTCAATCTCTTGAATCAATCACAGTTCGAGTTATGGATTGACGGATGCCTTTGAAAAAACCGGTCGTTGTGCTTAATAAACTCTTTTCTTTAGCACATTGATGTGTACTCATTTTCAAACCAAAGGTATTTTATGATTGATAATTGATTTTCAATAAAACCTTCGTTGTATTGCAAAACAATTTCTATTGAGCAATACACGATTGTTTTCAAATCTCTTTTCATCAATCGGTGGACTTGAAAAATTATTGGTTCACTCACTCCGTGTTGTCTTCTTTGAGATGTTCCGGTTTGAGAACAGCTAGAACATTGCGAAACCCCGTCAAGGAGATTCTTAGGAATCCTACCGATCACAGCAAGACTTGTCTCGATCAACGGGAACAAGTGGGCGTGTACCTCAATTCAACGAAGTGATCAAAGACACTTTCGTGCGATTTGTTGCTAAGCGTTGTATGCAGTACGCCCGACGTTTGCGGTGATCGTAATGAAGCGGTCAATCCACGACCGCATGCTTACTTAACACATTCATCTCAAAAGAAATCATGATTAGTGCATCAATGACTCGATATTTTCACTCCATGCTTCGCTCTGCTGCGCCAATATCATGAATCAACTAAAGCTTCCGCTACTCGATGAGAAGATATCATGATCCGAATGTGGGCATGTCGGTCCCAAAGTCACAACATCACAAAATACCAACACCACAAAGGATGTGTCGAGATTGTTGATAGTGATGATCTCCAAAGATGGCTCAAAATTATTATCACGTGGATCAAGAAAAGACCTCCACTTGAAGTAACCAAACATGCAATGTGAAGAATCAATGACTACGAGCTTGAGCAAAGGACTACATCAAGAATGCAAGATCAATTGTTAAATGTAATATCTATTTGTATTCAATGTAATTTTGGTACATAATTGAGGTGACCTCCTTAGGGAGATTGTTAGGAATTAGAAATTCCGGTATTAAAGAGTCGGTCACCTCAAGTATATGTAATCGTTAGAAAGCTCGTAGTCGTAATTCTTTTAAGTTAAGTAATTTAGTTAAGTAACACCGTGGAGGACAGACGGGTCTTTACCCATGTATGCACGATCCACACCCAAAGTGTGGCGAGTTATGTAAGACTATAAATACTCTCTACCTTCCAAGGTAGAGAGTTGGAGCTCATAATAATATCTTTCACTTTCTCTCACTAAGTTCCCTAAACCTCTAACTTTCTCTCTCTAGAATTCCATCTATATGCTACTTTGTGTTATGGTTTGATGTGTATGTGAAAAGTTATATCCTACAGGATGTGCCTATAAATCCCTTATATTTTGATGTTATCGTTGAGGATGGTAGAGTAAAAGTGTATGCACAAAAAAAAATAAAATAAAATAAAATAAAATAAAATAAAATAAAATAAATATGGGCTACCATCCTACATCTATCTTTATGTTTATGTTTTTCAATTTATGTTTGTTTGTTTCAAGTATCTAGAGTTTAGTGAGTCGAGTCTTGGCTTAGTAACGCCATTCTTCTCATGCTTGTAACATAAAGATTTTTGACTTGCCACCACTAAATCGCCTATCCAACCAAACCCTTTGTTTCCCTACCGTAAGCCTAACATTACAACCCTTTAAAAGACCTCTTAGATAGTTGTTCATAGGTGCTTACTCCAAAGCAGTGGAGGTTTGATCTAGTCTCAAGCCTATGGTAATCTATGTACTATGACAGTTAATGAGTGTTTATCGTCCATTTCCATTTGCTATATTTCATATACACCCGAGAGATGAGAGTATCTAAACACCCTTGTGAGGTGCTAGTATATAATTTCCGTGCTTGTTATGACTATTGCGGTGCTTTTACTTGTTACGAATGATGTTAAACCATTGCTTTATGCCCCATAACTTATAAATTGATTGGCCAAAATCACATTTGCTTGAGGACAAGCAAATACCAAGTGTAGGGATATTTGATAAGGATTTAAAACGTACACTTTTAAGGGGTCATTTAAGCCCTTAATCACCCACTTTTATATCCATTACTGCTTAATTTCATTCCTTTTCACTTTTTAGGTCTCTTGGAAGAAAAATGCTGGAATGATGCATTTTTGGACGAAAAGGAGTGAATATGTGAAGAAAATGGCTAAGTCAAGATCAAGACACTAAAGTTGCTGGAATTACACCTGACGGCGTCCCAAACAGAGGGTGATGCCGTCCCTATTTTTTGATGACTTAGGAGCGAATTTGCTATTTTACACTTGACGGCGTCAGGCTTTGAAGAGTAAGGGCGTCACGAAGACTTTTCTTCTCAGACGGCCTAGATCCAGACTCGAGCAGCGTCACCGCCGAAGATCGACGCGCCACAACCACAACGTGACGCCGTCCCAATGATGACTTGGTCAAGACGAAACCCTAATGACGGCGATCAGACGGCGTCCCACCTATAAGGCGACGCCATCGCAGTTGTAAAACTATATATAGAATTCGATTTTTCAGTTTTTAGAGAGGTAAACTTGTGGAGTAAAAACCTAAAGTGATCGTAGTCTGGTTTGGATAGTATTTTAGGGTTCTCATACCCTATTTTAAATCGAGATAAATTATTTATTCCCTTGATTTCATTATGTCTTCGATTGAATGTGGGTATGCTTGCATGTTTAACATGTCCGGCTAATTTACTTGTGTGTTTGCTTAGATCTATGAAACCTAGTTATTAATTATTGATTGGTTGTCTCTTATCTTAATTGTAATTGGCTTAGGAGTGCATTAGGCCATCGTTGTGTTTTTAATGCTTGATTAATCTTTGTGAACATTAGTTTATAGTTACTAGTGGAACTGTAGGCTAAACATCCGAAGATAACCTTAGTGTTAAGTTTATGAATCCTAGAGATTTCGTACCATTAACCTTAAGGTAGTCTTAAAGAGTTAGGGATAAAAGCACACCCTACGACCTTAGAAAACACAAAGCGTTAAGAATAAGGACGTGACAATTCAACCACCAATAAAAGATAAATAGGAAGTAATAGTATGTAGGTAAACACATCTTTAATCATCATACGAGCACACTTCAAAAAGACATAGACTACTGATAACATCAAATAGTCCTGAATATTAAGTGTCAATTTCCCCCGATAATGCTCGTTATTTATTGATAAGGTTTTAAAAGGTACCTTTTTGAGGGGTCGTTTAAGCCCTTATTTGATCACTTTTGTATCCGTTATTGCTTAATATCGTTCCTTTTCACTTTTTAGGTCTCTTGAAGGCAAAATGCTGGAATGGCACTTATTTGGATGAAAAGCGCGATTATCTGAAGAAAATGGCCAAAGTCGAATCGAGACACTCAAAGTCTGCTGAAAACATAAGGTGGACGTCGGTGTTAAGTGTGACGCCGTCGGAAGATCTTTTGACGGACGAAGCCAAAACTCCCATTTTCAAGTGACGACGTCAAGTTATAAAAGAGTAGGCAGCCGCAACTCGCACGGCCTAGATGTGATCGACGGCGTCGAAGCTAAAGAGGACGGCGTCACAAGCATAAGGTGACGCCGTCACAATTCTAACGTGGCCAAGGCGAAACCCTAATGATGGCGACACGACGGCGTCCTAAAACATAAAGTGACGCCGTCGCATGTGTAATATTATATATAGAATCCGAATTTTTCAAGATTAGTGTGTAGTCTTTTGGAGTAAAACCTAAACCGAACCAAGGCTGTCTTGTACAAGATTTTAGGGTTCCAAACCCTATCTTACACCAAGATAAGTGTTTTACTTCATTAATACAATTATGTCTTTGATTATTTGTGTGTATGCTTGCATGTTTTCCATGTCCGGCTAATTTACTTGTGTGTTTGCTTAGGGAATATGAAACTTAATTATTGAATATTGATTGGTTGTTTTCTTATCTTAGTTGGTTAATGATCTAGTAATGCGATAGGTCATTCGTTATGTACTTAATGCTTGATTAAATCTTTGTGAACCTTAGAATATGACTCCTTGAGTAGTTGTAAGCTAAACCATCCAAAGAGTGCCTTAGAGTTAGAGTTTATTATCCCTAGTGGGTTTTGTAGACGAGACCCTTTGGTAAGTTCAAAGAGTTAGGGAGAAAAGCATACCCTACAACCTTAGACACACAACGCAACTAGGAATAAGGACGTGACAATTCAACCACCAATAGGAGATAATTAAGGAGTAGTAAAACCTAAGTAAACACATCTTTAAACTATCATACGAGCACACATTAATTGGACATAGACTACATACACCTTAGATTAGATAATTAGATAAATAGAGTAATCGGTAGCAATAGCAACCCCCCCCCCAATTCAAACCCCGAGATTCGTACCTTTCCTTTTCTTAAAAAAATATAAAAAGATAAAAAATTATCTTCCTCAACCACAACCTTAGCGTAGTAACTTCTCACTAGCATTCCTATTCCCCTAGAGAACGATATCAATACCCGTGGCTTACCCTAATACTACACTACAACGATTAGGTTCACGCCTAGGGTGTTGAAAAACTTGCTCGATTTAAAAGGAAGTTCCTTTGACCCGAACGACGCGTATAGATTTATCAAGTTTTTGGCGCGCTGCGGGAATAGAATAGCTAGTTAGTAGTCCACCTCGTTTAGGTTTCTTTACTTGATTCCTATCAAGTAAACTTTTTCTCATTTTAGCTTCCTCTTAGTTTATCCCCCTTCTTCGTGACCTTTGTTCGTAATCCCATCACTTTTCATCATGGAAGGTGATAACCACCCACCATTCATCAACCCACCACCAATTGACCCGCCAAGAGCCCGTACTCTTGGTGAATACTCAAGACCAAGCCACTTAGGCTATAGGAACACCATTGAGCTTCCCGACCAAGCCCAAACTACGGCCTGCGATCCGACACCATCCGGTTGGTGCAAAGCGGATGTGCATTCCACGGACTTCGTTAGAAGATCCAAATCAAGATCGAGGAATTTTCTCAAAATTGTCGATTCCATCGACCTTGATGCTACTACTCGGGAGACCACGCGCTGCGTCTCTTCCAATTCTCTCTACGGGACCAAGCTAGTAATTGGTTTGAGCGACTTCCCGGCTCCATCTCAAGTTGGGATGATCTTACCTCTCGCTTCCTTGCTCAATTTTTCCCACGGGAGAACCACTAAGCTTAGGAATGACATCTTGATGTTCCAACAACGTCAAGGTGAATCTCTCTACGAAGCATGGACTCGATTCAAGGACTTACTTCATAAAGTCCCTCATCACGGCATTGATCTTTGGATCCAAGTCCAAATCTTTTATGATCATGTCAATTCCCCACCAAGCGATCCATTGACCAAGCGGCCGGTGGAAAACTTAGTGATCTCACCGCGAAAGAATCATGAGGTATAATAGAGGACCTCGCCCTCTATGACAACGAAAGTTGGGATGACCCCCGTGAGCTGCCCAAAACTGTTAAGGCAATCTCCTTGCCTCCCATTGACTCACAACCTTCCGACCGTAGGATGATCGAACTTGAAGATCAAGTTAATTTCCTAATGAGTCCCTACGAAAATCCTAAGTCCTCACGTCAAGTGAATAAAATCACTCTACCTTGTGAGTTATGTAGTGGTCCCCATGACACTCGTGATTGCACAAGACTTCCCGAACAAGATTTTGCGGACTATGCCTCCATGCGTACTGACGGAGCGGGAGAAAAGTGGTACACTTTCAAACCCGAACAAAACAACTTAGGAAACTCTTACAACCCCTCATGGAAAAATCACCCTAACCTTAAGTGGAACTAAAACTCAAGCACACCCCAAAGCTCATCTAGTCCACCTAATAGGTTCAACTCTCTAAACACCGGGAACCCCACTAATCTCGAGGCAATTGCATCGAGATTCCTGTCATCTCAAGAGACTCGATTGACTAAGCTTTAAGCCGATTTTAAGCAAAGACAAAGCGAGATGACAAACAAGCTTGATGTCCTCTTAAAAGCCTTCAATGAACGAGAAGTTGGAGCACTCCCAAGTGACACTATAAAGAACCCAAAAGTGAATTCGATCTCGTCGACTTCATGTTCTTGTTCACCATGGGAGAACACACATCCATGCCCCTCACACCCAACGGTTCACTCGGTAAACGCTATCAAAAAGGGTTCCAAGCCATCCAAAAGGTACCAAGGCCCTGCACCGTTGGTGGAACCCACTCTTGAGAAACCCGTCAACCAAGAATCCAAACCTAGTTTAGAGGAGGAGTACAAGGAACTCCATCAAGAAAAACCGATTCTTGAGGTCTTAGCTCATGCACCTTATTATAATGCTTTAAAAGAAAAATATGAGTTAGAACTTAAGCTTGGAAAACATGGATCCGCTTTTGTGCGAAATAATTTACCTAAGAAGTTAGACGATCCCGGGCTATTTACTCTTCCGTGTAGGCTTGGAACTTCCAAACCTCTCGACGCTCTAGCCGACTTAGGGTCATGCATCAATCTTGTTCCGTTGTCCCTTCATAGAAGCCTTAACTTAGGTAAAATAGAACCAACGGAAACCATCTTAGGTCTAGCGGACGGTAGTGTTGCACGACCGGTAGGAATAATAAAAGACATGGTAGTCCACGTAGGAGAGTTGACTCTTTTGGCCAACTTTCATGTGCTAGACATGAATAAGGACCCGACATGCCCCTTACTAGTAGGAAGAGGATTCTTAGCTACCGCTAGTGCCATCATCGATTGTAAGATGTCCAAAATAGTGGTAGGAGAAGGGAGTGCTAGGTCAATTTACGATGTCAAAAAGCATACGTACTACAAAGAAGAGGAAATCCCACATGAGATTAAGTTGGATAGAGAGCCTTCTAGATATGGACCTTGGATAGATAAGAACCTCATAGGCCCCAAAGACCTTTTACCTAGATGAAGCCTTCACTAGTAAAGCAACTTTCCAAGAAAAGAAATGGCTAGGGACATGGAAGTGAACCCGCTCGAGGACGCCTTTAGTATTTAGGAAGATGACCGAGTTCTTAGGAAGCTTGCCGTCAACCTTGTCATGAATAAGTGGAAAGTTGAGAAATCTAAACACAAATGGGATTGGGATAGACCGCCTAGTGATGGTAATGGAGAATGGCACATTAGGATAACAATCTATGATCCCGATGGAGAAAAGTTTGAAAAGGCATATCTAACCGAACGTACTATTAGGAACTTAAATGATAAGTTTGATCCTTATGACATTGTGGAGGATAGGCTTACTTATATAGGTACGTAGGAGCACGACTACGAGTCTAGCTACAAGACTCTTAAATAAAGAAAAGCGCTTCGTGGGAGGCAACCCATGCTTAATTGTTTTCTTGTTATTATCATATATCTTTTATCGATTGTTTATTCTCATGTTTAAATTTGTAAAAATGCTTTATTTTGTTTTTAACCTCGTCTTAATTGCATATAAAGGTATTTTACATAAGGGATAAGTGTAGGGAGGATTACACATGTTTTCAAGGAAACGTAAACATGAGAATAACAATTCATTAAAAGATATATTTGTGTGTTTGTTCGAGTCAAATGCTTGTATCGAGTCATAATGGATGTTTTGCGAAATTTTCCGATTCTAAAGATGTAAGTTTTCGAATTTTTCCGAAAATCGAGACCGGTTTTGTCGGGATAACCGACGGCGTCGAGATCGCAACATGACGCGCGGGAAGGAGTAAAACAACAGATTACCTTTTTCTCGTTTTCGAGCTACTAAAATTTTGGAATTTTTCGTGTCTTAATTTTCCGAAATTTTGTAAACATCCATTCCACAAGCATTATATCCTAGTTTAAATCGAGTCTTATATATATTATTACCGCCGATTTTGCGAAGGTTTCGTTTATTTCTTCGATGTGCGAGTTTAATTTAGCAAGAAGAAGTTACATAAGATTGGAAGGAGCTTTTCACGCATAAATTCTTCTTGTAAAGGATTTAACCACTACTTCACACACGGATCCTACCGAGCTAATCGGGAGTACTAGTTTCTTTCGTTTTAATTACCTTCCATTATCATAACTTTGATATTTCGGGAACATTGGGGACAATGTTCGGTTTAAATGTAGGGAGGAAAATAAAGCGGAACTTTGAAACTATGCTTATCCTTGATTATTTGCTTTGTCCAATTGTATTTGTGTAATAAACCATGAGAAAATGTCGGTTAGGGTAATTTTGGCACCAAATTTAAAATTTTTCATGACATATAGGAGTGGGCCATTAGTCTTAACAAAAGCGTCTCACGGATATGAAGTTATATGACTAGCACAAAAACCCTTTACCACCTAAATTCCACCCAAAATGTGAGGATCGCCCTTAGATTAGTAGGAATTAAAGCATTCATCTTTAATGCTTAGAGTGTGAACCGGTAGTATAATAGATTCTAGAACTTGTTTTGTGATGCATTCCGAGATCGCAAGTAAGACTACACTTGTGTAGTTAGGAATAACTAAATGATAAGAGGCATTAGGATAACCCTTGTTTGATACCCGTAATATAATTACTTCTTCCACCTCGGTTGAGTAATTCCCCACACCCTTTGCGTTGTACTCATCTTTAGTACACGATACCCTAGTTAACCCTCGAGCCTATCTTTTCGCGGTTCTCGTGATGTTTCGGTTTTCCGAATATCAATGAAGAGCATTGTTTACACCCCACCCCAAATGTACACCCAAATCGCCTTAGCCTACCTTTTATGCACTCACTTTTAGTGCATTATTGTTATCACCTTAAACCCTTAGTTCAATTATCTAGTTGCTTGCATGAGTTGCTAAGTCGAGTCATATCCTTTGTATACAGTTTTGGGACGATTGGGATTCATGGGAAAAGTTAAAGTTTATGAAATGACGGGAAGGGAACGTTAAATTAAAATTCCCTTTGTTGGCGTAATAATGTACCCCAAGTGTTTTGATCTTTTCAATTTGGGTCAAATTAGTGTTAGAGTAATAAAAACTCAAGTGTAGGGATGTGCCTATAAATCCCTATCATTTTGATGTTACCGTAGAGTATGGTAGAGTAAAAGTGTATGAAAAAAAAATCGAAAAAAAAATATAGAAAAAGAGAAAAGAAAAAAATTAGAGTGATAAAAAAAAATAGAGTGAAAAAAAAAAAACGTACGGGCTACCATCCTACATCTATCCTTTAATTTTATGTTTGTTTATTTCAGTTAGGCAGAGTTTAGAGTATCGAGTCTTGGCTTAGCAACGCCACTCTTCGTATGCTTGTAACATAAGAGATTTTTGACTTACCACCACTATATAGCCTATCCCACCAAACCCTTTGTTTCCCTACCGTAAGCCTAACATTACAACCCTTTAAAGACCTCTTTGATAGTCTTTCCTAGGTGCTTACGCCAAAGCGATGGAGGTTTGATCTATTCTCAAGCCTATGGTAATCTATGTACTAGGACCGGTTAATGAGTGTTTATCTTCCATTTCTAATTTGTTATATTTCATATACACCGAGAGAGATGTGAGTATCCAAACACCCTATGTGAGGTGCTAGTATGTAATTCCGTGCTTGTTATGACTTTTATGGGCTTATATGTGTTGCGGACTGTTTTAAACCAATGCTTCATGATCTCTAACTTATAAATTAATTGGCTAAAAGCACATTTGCTTGAGGACAAGCAAATACCAAGTGTAGGGATATTTGATAAGGTTTTAAAGGTACCTTTTGAGGGTCGTTTAAGCCCTTATTTGATCACTTATGTATCCGTTATTGCTTAATATCGTTCCTTTTCACTTTTAGGTCTCTTGAAGGCAAAATCTGGAATGGCAC
Source organism: Chrysanthemum lavandulifolium (assembly GCA_022545495.1). NCBI lineage: Eukaryota > Viridiplantae > Streptophyta > Magnoliopsida > Asterales > Asteraceae > Chrysanthemum > Chrysanthemum lavandulifolium. Next base: position 273,589,648 of record CM040243.1, read on the forward strand.
TTATTTGGACGAAAAGGCGCGATTATCTGAAGAAAATGGCCAAAGTCGAATCGAGACACTCAAAGTCATTGAAAACATAAGGTGGCGTCGGTATTAAGTGTGACGCCATCGGAGGATCTTTGTGACGGGACAGAAGCCAAAACTCCCATTTTCAAGTGACGACGTCAAGTTATAAAAGAGTAGGCCGCCGCAACTCAGACGGCCTAGATGTGATCCAGACGGCGTCAGAAGCTAAAGAGGACGGCGTCACAAGCATAAGGTGACGCCGTCACAATTCTAACGTGGCCAAGACGAAACCCTAATGACGGCGACACGACGGTGTCACAAAACATAAAGTGACGCCATCGCATGTGTAATATTATATATAGAATCCGAATTTTTCAGTATTAGTGTGTGGTCTTTTGGAGTAAAAACCTAAACCGAACCAAGGCTGTCTTGTACAGTATTTTAGGGTTCCAAACCCTATCTTACAACAAGATAAGTGTTTTACTTCATTAATACAATTATGTCTTTGATTATTTGTGTGTATGCTTGCATGTTTTCCATGTCCGGCTAATTTACTTGTGTGTTTGCTTAGGGAATATGAAACTTAATTATTGAATATTGATTGGTTGTTTCTTATCTTAGTTGGTTAATGATCTAGTAATGCGATAGGTCATTCGTTGTGTACTTAATGCTTGATTAAATCTTTGTGAACCTTAGAATATGACTCCTTGAGTAGTTGTAAGCTAAACCATCCAAAGAGTGCCTTAGAGTTAGAGTTTATTATCCCTAGTGGGTTTTGTAGACGAGACCCTTTGGTAAGTTCAAAGAGTTAGGGAGAAAAGCATACCCTACAACCTTAGACACACAACGCAACTAGGAATAAGGACGTGACAATTCAACCACCAATAGGAGATAATTAAGGAGTAGTAAAACCTAAGTAAACACATCTTTAAACTATCATACGAGCACACATTAATTAGACATAGACTACATACACCTTAGATTAGATAATTAGATAAATAGAGTAATCGGTAGCAATACCAACCCCCCAATTCAAACCCCGAGATTCGTACCTTTCCTTTTCTTAAAAAAATATAAAAAGATAAAAAATAATCTTCCTCAACCACAACCTTAGCATAGTAACTTCTCACTAGCATTCTGATTCCCCTAGAGAACGATATCAATACCCGTGGCTTACCCTAATACTACACTACAACGATTAGGTTCAATGCCTAGGGTGTTGAAAAACTTGCTCGATGAAAAGGAAGTTCCTTTGACCCCGAACGACGCGTGTAGCGTTATCATTTATATCATTTATATGGATTTAAGCTTGTTTTCCATTGTTTTCCACTTTCAGGTAAATTACGAGCATTAGAGCTAAGGAGACGAGGAAATAGAAACATTATTAAAGACTTATCACAGTATGCCTATTTTGAAGAAGTTCCGGCGTAACTCCTCTCTCACATTACGCCGTAACTATTGCGTGACCCTGAATACCAACTTATCAAGAGGTTACGACGTAACTCTTCCCAAAGATTACGACGTAACTCCATTAGGTCAAAAGAGGTTCCACGCTTGTTATTTACGCCAGTAACTCTTGCATCACTTACGACGTAACCAAGTTTATTGAAGACTACGGCGTAACCACTTATATGGTTACGCCGTAACTAGCGAATCTAGTGCATTTACGAAGAAATAGAAGGTTATGGCGTAACTCCTTTATTGGTTACGCCAGTAACCCGCACCGCCTATAAATACCCACAATTTGACATTTCAAGGCATCCCAATCCACACACAACACTCGAGAATGTGGGAAAAAGCTCAAGGCGGGTCTAGAGGAGCATCTGTCGTTTCCAAGGGAGAAGTCACTCCATTACGATAAGCTTTAGCGTTTTATATTTATTTTACTTTCAATTCATGTATTTCGTACCTTTGAATATTGAATTGATTTGCATGATTAATATGAGCGGCTAAGCACCCTTTGGTGCTAGCCTAGTTATGATTCCTTAATTGTTTTGTTTGCGTTTACCTTTACTTCCGTATAATTATTTCTAAGTGTATGCATGCATAGTTCTTTGGTAGTCACCCTTTATTCGATAGTTTTGAATGGCGGTAGAGGCCAATTGCCTAGAGATATGACCAACTGACCCTAGGTAAGCGGACTGAGATGGGAAGGGTAAGATATGACCAACTGACGACCCTTTCTACTTGTACGATTTGACCAACTGATCACCTATCGTTTGGATGAACTTAAGAATTGGGGGGTGTAGTGTCTAAGTTCCTAATGGCCGGGCACTCACTATTTAGAATCTAGCATGTAGCGGTACTTAATGACTTGGCTTAGGGACCGGGAACAACGGGACTTATGACGGTGCCTGATTTCTCTGTGGTGGCATCTTTCTTCGATAGGTTAGGCGAATTGACCAAATGTTGTCCTCTCGAATTTGACCCCACCAAGTAATTGGAAGTAGGTAGCGTAGACATAACTAGCTAGGAGGATTGACTAGGTTAGCACCACTATTCCTCTATTGATTTCCCTTTATCCATTTATCTGCTTTCATTTCTTTCTACATTAGTAGTTTAATTAAATAAATCCCTATTAAAACCATTTTTATTCTGTGACAATTAGACTTAGTAATAATCCAACACACATAGCTCTTGGGACGACCTCGACTTTACCATAGGGTAGACCATAGGTATAGCGAGACACTATAAATATTAAGACACAGTCAAGAAACACGCATCAAGTTTTTGGCGCCATTGCCGGGAGCTATTTTAGGATTTCATATTAAGTGTGTTTTTAATTTTATTTACGATAATGTCGGGATACAAGACTCATGACTCGAGGCCTCTTATGCTACCCCGCTTCTTGACCGGAGAAGCAATTTCAAAAGGAAAATCTATTCTCTAGTTCCTATTCACAACATCTTCTCATTTTCTGAGTCGGACCAGACGAGAACCGGAGGTCATCAATGAAAATAATATCGATGACCTAACTATGGAGCAAGATTTAGAGCGACCGAATGAGAAGCTCGCCAATGACTTTACTCAAGATTCTCACATCGAAAATACTCTATTCTAGATCATATTATTCGAGAGTTACATGAACTTGAGTTTTTTGGAAACGAAGATGAGGACGCTCAGAACCACGTAGAAGAAGTTCTCCACTTGTCCTCTCTTTTCAACATCAGAGGTACTCCTAGCTATTCAGTCACTGCAAGATTTTTTCCCATGACTCTCTCTGGGACAACAAAAAGATGGTATAACAAACTCCCTCACGATTGTAAATGAGCATGGGATAAACTTAGAAAAGAATTCATCTTGCAAATTTGCCCTCCTTCAAAAATGGCAAAGATTTTTGGGAAAATCTATCAATTCGTTCAGGTTGGAGAAAAAACGCTTTACCAAGCATGGGAAAGATTTAATGAGCTTCTCTATCGATGCCCTACTCATGATTTAAACAAACATCAGATCGTTTACGTCTTCTATCGTGAGATTAATGCGCGAACACGAGAACTTCTCGATTCACCAAGACCTATTCCTAGCATGACTCCTGATCAGGCCTTGGAATGTATTCGTGGTTTCGAACATTGCTACAAGTGGCACATGGATGTGGTACGGACCAAGAGATAATTTCAATCATAAGGTGATGAAGACGATAACGAAGCAAGAATACAATTACGGGAAATTTTTGAAAAGCGAAGGTTGGAAAGAGAAGATGAAGCATGCAAGGTTGAAAAGGTTAAGGCGTGTTTGGGACCAAAACCGGAGCGATCTTGAAAGAAAATTTCGACCACATCGGAGAATCTAGAGAACGAGATGATAGGATTGAAAAATTGATGATGACATTCGAGATAATACAATCTCTTCTCTCAAAATGCACGATGATAGGATTAAAAGGTTGGAAAAGAGTGTTAGTTCATGTTCGAAGCTATCTCGATTATTTAGCGACCAAGGAGGAAGAAGTTGTCAAAGCGTAGAAACTATCCTCGAAGAACCTTTGACATTTTCGGAAAAAGTTAGCGACGAATCGGCATGGAGAGACAATCACTACGGACCAAACTTTTTGGTAAACCCTCCTACTAATGATTACGATAATACTAATCATCATGATATTGTGCAGAATTAAGTTATGATGAGACTATTCACCTCAACGAAAGATGCTCGGCGGTTTTGAGGAGCGAGCTATCACAAAAGAAAAAGATCCAGGATGCTTTACTCTCCCTTGCTATATCGGGAGTCTAAACATGTGTAATGCCCCGCGAGATCTTGGAGCTAGTATTAGCATAATGCCTCGTTCAATGTTTTTGCGTATGGAATTGGTAACTTAAAGTCGGCCAAGATGAAAATTGAAATGGTCGATCGATCAATGCAATCGCCATTAGGAATTGTTGAAAATGTGTTGGTGAAGATTAAGAGATTCCTTTTCTCAGTAGATTTTGTGATTCTTGACATTCCGGAAGACAACAGGATACCTGTCATTTTAGAAAGACCCATGCTTGCCACTGCTCACACTAAGGTGGATGTCTTTGCCGGAAAATTAACTCTTGAAGCTAATGGAGAAATCGCCATATTTCGGACCTAATGAACATTTATCTACCCCGAAGAAGGTATGTGCAATCGACCCAGTAGGCAATTTTGGTGAAGCGTTAGAAAAATTTCTTAGCGACCCCCGGGATCCTGGAGAGGTTGACTCGGGGAAAGATTTTGATGTTTTCGTGAATTTTGAGGAAGAGGATAACTTAGGATTAAGTACTGAAGACCTCTCAAGTGATGCCCAAATGACCCATTGGCAAGATAAATCTGAAAAAACATTCTTGCAATCGGACCAACCACAGTTTTATGAGATGGGGGCACGAATCCATCATAGGAATCCTTATTATCTAAAAATCTCATGCAAAATTGGGTTCATTGATTTTCACCCATTTATCGACACAGATTCCCCAGTTAACATTATCTCTAAGGAATGCTACAACCAGGTTATGGAAAAGGAGCTTGATTACAAAAGAAACAACTTCCTCGGGATTGCAATAAACATACGTGTTTTTGTAGGAACTCACTCGTTTCTAGTCGACTTTGTGGTTTTGGATGATGTTAGCAAGTTCGTGTCAGATGGGCTGACTGGGGTGATTTTGAAAACCCTTTAAAGAAATATCTGGGCTTGATAAAAACGAGAAGGAAGGACTGGTTTGGTTAAAGATTGGCGATGATAAAACTGTTTTCAAAATGCCAAGGACTGTCAAGAATTTTAAAAATTGGACTAAAAAACAGTTAAGTTATGCTCGGCCGCTGCTTGGTATTAGTGACGAAGATAAGGCCAAAGGTTTTGATCACCCCTACCAAAAGATCAATTTTTTTTACTTGGGGTGTTTAGAACTTGGAGAAGGGTACAAACGGGATGAGAATTTGATCAGCTGGCTTCAACATGGAGATTGCCAAGTCCACGAGATGACGAACAAGCATCGGTAGCCCCACGGCTCTGAGTCTAACTTAAAAACTCATTAATAAAGAAAAGTGCTCTTTCGGGAGACAACCCGAATTATCCCTTTCTTTTGTTTTTATTTTCTTTCTGTTGGGTTTTGTGTTTTCTAACCATTTTTGCAGGAAACGAGGAAGTAATTACTGCTGCAGTTGCCAATCTGAACAAAGTTACGGCGTAACTCATCTTGGTGATTACGCCGTAACCAACATTTTAGAAGCAGAATTATTGACGCATTACCAATTACGGCATAATACCATCTCTATGGTTACGCCGTAACTACTTGCTTGACAGCTCATACCAGGTTTTGCCAGTTACGGTGTAACTCTCTCATAGTAGTTACGACGTAACTTTCCTCTGCTTTAATTCTTTCATTTTAAAAACAAGAACCTTGTATTAGTTTTAAATGAACTTTGTGGGTGTGTTCCTATAAACCCTCACGAGACTTCACTCGTCCACTTGGGACACCAAGTGGTTTAAAAGGCTTGTTGCATTCGCTAAATGCAACCGTGATTCCTGAAAGTGAGTTAGGTTTGTTTTCATTTTATTTTTTAGAATTATGCTTGTCGGTATTGTGATTTCGTGGATTGAAGTTTGTTCATGACGCTTTAATGAAGGCACGTTTTTTTCTTCGTGGGCCTTCTTCTTTTCGGAGCAAATTTCAGGGAAGTTCTCGCTCTAATTCTACCTTTCTCTTCACCTTTATTTTAATGCCTAGTACAAAAGGGACTTTGTACAATTCAAGTGGGGGCGGAGTAGAATTATCTCTTGAACTTTATTTTTCCCTCATTTTTCTAGTTTATTTTGAAAAATTATGCCATTTTTAAAATTTTGACATGTTTTTCCGAACCTAACTAGATTAGACCTTAGCCGAGCACATACAACCCTTGACATTACATGGTGAGATTAGCCTTATCCGTTTCCAATATTTTACCCCAAATCCACCAAATTATGAGTGTGTCGGTAGCTTGTAAACTTTAGAACTTGGCCTTTGCATCATTTCGAGACCATAGACGAGGTATGTTGAGTTAGCTCGATGTATTTGGACTTTTCAGTTTTAGAAGGCAATATTATAGGATTATCACCCAAACAGCCTGCCATTGTGAGTTTATCGATTAGTCACCTCGACTTTTCGACCCTCATGTGAAACCCTTTTGTTGCACTCCCCTTTAGTGCAAGGTACCCCTAGATACACCCTTCTGAGCCATTCCTTTCATTTTGTCAACCCAATATATTGTTTCGTTATACCTATACACCTTAGCCTACCCTGTAGTCTTTATTTGTGATTGGGAAGTCATCATTTACCTAAGTTCAAGGTTCGAGTGGAAAGGTTTGGAAATCACGCTTTCATCGACGACATTTATGAAGATCATTGAAGACCCCCCGAATTCCCATTGTTCATCTCAAGTGGGGGGATGTTATGTTATTATGTTATGTCAAAAAAAGAAAAAAAAAGAGTTGATTGAGTTATGTTATTGTAAAGTGCGATGTTATAAGCACTATAGTATGAGCTTTATTGATTAGTATCGAGGAGGCCACCTCGGTCACATTTGAAGATTGAAGTTGGAAGAAGAAAAGGTAGTGTGCCCATCACGACGTCCTCTAATGACACATCTACCTTGCATTTCATGATTCGGTCTCTAGACCTCTAAGCTTGAACTTTGGGCAGATGGTAAGTGGTGATGACTTGGTTATAGATTTAGCTACCTGCTTGTTTTTCATTTTACACCAATTATATATCCCATGTCTTATCCTACCCTTTTAGTCATGAAGCGTGTCTAGGTGATGCAGCGAGCAATCTTTGGTGTCTTGGCCATGGATTTGGTCATGTATCATTGATTTTGTCCACTTCGCCGTGACATGTTAGTAATGACGAGTCACCCTTAACCTTTGTCGTGTCTACCCATATTACCTTGAGAATTGTTTAGCCCTTAAATCTAGTGGTGGAGATTTGTGTAACCACCAAGCTTATGATAGAATACATGCTATGACATGCGATTGGTGATCACCCGAAATTGACACTTAGAATAGTTGAGGATTTGAGTGTTTGTTCCCCTTCGTGAGGTGTTCGGCTTTGTTTTATTCTAGCATAAGGGATTTTTAAACTCATATTTTCCAGGTTTTGGGAGATATCTTTTTAGGAATCTATCTAACATGGTCTACTTGAGGGCAAGTAGAGTTTAAGTGAGGGGATATTTGATAACATCAAATAGTCCTGAATATTAAGTGTCAGTTTCCCCCGATAATGCTCGTTATTTATATCATTTATATGGATTTACGCTTGTTTTCCATTGTTTTCCACTTTCAGGTAAATTACGAGCATTGGAGCTAAAGAGACGAGCAAATGGAAAAATTATTAAAGACTTATCACAGTATGCCTATTTTGAAGAAGTTCCGGCGTAACTCCTATCTCACATTACGCCGTAACTATTGCGTGACCCTGAATACCAACTTATCAAGAGGTTACGGCGTAACTTTTCCCAAAGGTTACGACGTAACTCCATTAAAAGAGGTTCCACGCCGCTGTTATTTACGCCGTAACTACTGCATCACTTACGACGTAACCAAGTTTATTGAAGACTACGGCGTAACCACTTATATGGTTATGCCATAACTAGCAGATCTAGTGCATTTAAGAAGAAATAGAAGGTTAAAGCGTAACTCCTTTATTGGTTACGCCGTAACCCAGACCTGGCCTATAAATACCCCACGAATTCCAGCATTTCAAGGCATCCCATTCCATACACAACACTCTGAGAACGTGGTAAAAAGCTCAAGGCATGTCTAGGGGAGCATACGGAGCTGTTTCCAAGGGAGAAGTCACTTCATTACGATAAGCTTTAGCGTTTTATATTTCTTTTACTTTCAATTCATGTATTTCGTACCTTTGAATATTGAATTGATTTGCATGATTAATATGAGTGGCTAAGCACCCTTTGGTGCTAGCCTAGTTATGATTCCTTAATTGTTTTGTTTGCGTTTACCTTTACTTCCGTACAATTATTTCTAAGTGTAAGCATGCATAGTTCTTTGGTAGTCACCCTTGATTCGGTAGTTTTGAATGGCGGTAGAGGCCAATTGCCTAGGAGATATGACCAACTGACCCTAGGTGAGCGGTGAGACCGGAAGGGTAAGATATGACCAATGACGACCCTTTCTACTTGTGCGATTTGACCAACTGATCACCTATCGTTTGGATGAACTTAAGAATTGGGGGGTGTAGTATCTAAGTTCCTAACGGCCGGGCACTCACTATTTAGAATCTAGCATGTAGCGGTACTTAATGACTTGGCTTAGGGGACCAGGAACAACATGACTTATGACGGTGCGCCTGATTTCTTCTGTGGTGACATCTTTGTTGATAGGTTAGGGCGAATTGACCAAATGTTGTCCTCTCGAATTTGACCCCACCCGAAGTAATTGGAAGTAGGTAGACGTAGACATAACTAGCTAGGAGGATTGACTAGGTTAGCACCACTATTCCTCTATTGATTTCCCTTTATCCATTTATCTGCTTTCATTTCTTTCTGCATTAGTAGTTTAATTAAATAAATCCCTATTAAAACCATTTTTATTCTATGACAATTAGACTTAGTAATAATCTAACACACATAGCTCTTGGGACGACCTCGGCTTTACCATTTACTACACTACACGCGACCGGGTACACTGCCCGTTAGTGCACTAGGGTAGACCATAGGTATAGCGAGACACTATAAATATTAAGACCTGGTCAGCAAAACCTGCATCAACTACCCTTAGTTTAGATAAATTAGATAAGTAGAGTAATCGGTAGAAGTACCAAACCCCCAAATTCAAACCCTGAGATTTTACCTTTAGTTTCTAACAAATATAAAAATGATAAAAAATAATTTTCCTCAACCTCAACCTTAGCGTAGTAATTTCTAACTAGCATTCCTATTCCCATAGAGAACGATATCAATACCTGAGGCTTACCCAATACTACACTACAACGATTAGGTTCACTGCCTAAGGTGTTGAAAAACATGCTCGATGAAAAGGAAGTTTCCTTTGACCCCGAACGCGCCTTGTACGCGCATCAAAAGGTGATATCGTATGTCTCCTAACAGGGTTAGAAGCATAAGAAAAACTACACCACCCATGATTTGGATTTGGGTGATGTGGTGTTTGCTCTTAGGATATGGAGACATTACCTATACGGCACTAAGTGTATAGTGTATACCGACCACAAGAGTTTGCAACACATCTTAGAATAGAAGGAGTTGAACATGAGACAGCGACGCTGGTTGGAATTGCCCAGTGATTACGATTGTGAGATTCGTTATCATCCTAGTAAGGCCAATGTTGTTGCAGATGCCCTTAGCCGGAAGGAGAAAATGCCATCGTTACGAGTCAGATCCTTAGGAATGACGATTAGTGTCACCCCTACCGTCTCAGATACTAGCAGCCCAAGCCAAGGCGTTGAAGGAAGAAAACCGTCCGAATGAGAATCTCTATGGAATGGTAGAAAACAAAAACGGCTTCTCGAAGCGTTCCGATGGAACATTATGCTTTGGAGACAGAAGCTGGATACCACTGATGCATGTTTTTCGACCAGGATTTAATATTTCTAAGTCTCGTCTACCTAAGGTCTACCTATTGCACTAACGAGCAGTGAACACGATCGTGCGTAGTATAGAAAGTGGTAAAGCCGAGATCGTTCCCAAGAGCTATGTAGATGAGGATCTTATTAAGTCTAATTGTCACGGTTTAAAAGGTTTTAAGATTGAAATGATTAATTAAACTAAAGACAAGAAATAAATTGCGTAAATTAAATTAAGGTTGTGAACAATGGTGAGAAAGTGTGCTAACCTAATTATTAATCCTATCATGTAATGTCTATGTTTTCTGATTGTATAATAGATTGCACTACCAAGCTTCGATGAGGATCAAAGTTATGAGGGGTGTATGTTCCAGCCAAGACTTGCCTTTCACCTGAGAATAAGAAATACGAAACACTACGTTAAGTGATTACGCAGGGGTAGGACCCTGCGAACCACCTTCGGTGTGAGAGTAAGTATGGGTTATGGTTGTATAAGTGTGTGTAAGTAAAGAGATGAGTGTGAAATGAGCATACCATAATCCATTGCCCGTCCAACCTATTTATAGCGAATGAAATAGGGTTGAGAGCACTTCTGCATGAATGTCGGAGATCATGGGGGCGTCCCATGATTGTGGGTAACCGCTAGGGTTTAGTGACCCACGTTCTCGTAATGTGGGGAAGCCAAGAGAGAGAGAGGGAGATTGTGGCTTTGACCAAGTCAGGAGGTTCTCCTATCCAATGCTCCTTCGTCAGCCATACCCTGAAGGGCTTAGGGCTTCGAATGGCGAATTCCCCTGAGGTAACCTTCGTGATAACGAATGGTTTGACGCCTATGGATATTTTGGAATCCTAACTTGGGCCTTCGAATAGAAGGGCTTCGACACGTCTCGGAGGAGTGTCCTTCGAGCTACTCGGAGGGTACATCATCAAGCCCCCCCAGTCGAAAGTGATGCATATGAGCGAAGAGGCATTGCTTTCGACTTCATGCTTCGAAAAAATACCATCTTGCTGCTAATCGTACTAGTTGGAAGATAACTATGTGATGACGTACCCTCCGATCAGGTCGAAGGACCCCCCTTCGGCCTCAGTCGAAACCGCATTACGAAGACCCAAGTCTTTCTTCATAAGTCATTGGTGGCATAAAACCATTCATCATTGACATGGTTACCGGTTGGGAATCCTCCACCAAGGCCTATGCCTTCGGTGTCTTCCCTGAAGATGCCAAGACAAATAAGAACCTTGACTTGGTCTTCCCCACGTCCCACTATGTCCTTAACTTCCCGCCAAGTCCGAGATAGTGGGGATGAAGCCTAGCGGTTACCATAAATCGGGGCGCCCCATGATCTCCTAAATGTGTGCTAACACTCTCCAAGCTATTTTCATCATCTATAAATAGGTTGGACGAGTCATTTCAAGGGTATGTTCACTCAACACAGTATTTCACATACATCATATTATCCACAACATATCATATACTTATTCACACGCCGGAGGTGGTTCGCAGGGCCCAACCCCTACACAATCACTTAACGAAGTGTCTACTATTTCTTATTGCAGATTGACTACAAGTTTGGCGCAAGCATATCACCCCTCATACCCTTCGATCACCATCGAAGGCCTGGTCGTACGAATTATTGTACAATCAGTGGTGCCATTGATCGGTGCAAAACCGTCAAGTTATCTCACGCAAGCTAGCCACTTGTGAATGACCAACCGTAAGAAACTCAAAACAGTTTACACACCAATGCAATTTAAGATCAGAGGAATATAGGGAATTCCTGGGTCGTTAAGTCCCACGGAGGATGAATTGGTGTATAAACACTTGATCAGATGATAGAATGATCACTAAGGATAGTGATCGAAGGTTTTGATGGAAAATTACCTAAAGAAAAGATTTACAAATTACAGCGACTTAAATGCAAATTAAAAGAAATTAAAAAGTTAAAATATATTAAATAAACGCTATCACTATTTTTACAATGATGTTTTTATGATTTTATAAAACAAAATATCTTAAATAAACTATTTTAATTAAAACGTAAACCTAAATAAACTTAAAACGTAACCTAAAATGAAAACGAGCGTTACGTGTAAAAATAACGTTGGAGCGCAAGCAAAAACGTAAAATTATTGAAATAAAAGGCCTACGAGTGTAAAACTAATTTTCTTACTTACTATTTGATAAAAGAAAATTTTAGAAAAAAGATTTATATTTTTTTGACTTTTATATTTTTTATTATGAATTAAATAAGATTTTACACTAATTAAATGTTAAAAATACTAAAACTAATGAGAAAAATCAAACTTTTTATAAAATACTTAATACTAATACACTTTTATAAAAATACAAAACCGAAAAAGCTAGTAAGAATAAGCTACAAATAAGCAAAAAGCTACGTATAAGCTTATTGAGACAAAGATGGTTATGTATTAAATGGTGCAAACCATGACAAGAAAGTCCCAAGTATGATCTATCCGGTACACACACTAACACTCTCATAAAGGGGAGGTCTCGGGTTCGAGCACCGCCACCCCTTTTGCTAAACATTTTATTTTGATTTTTTTCTTTACGAACCAATTAAGCACATGACGATAAGCACTTTTAATAACTATGACTTTTTCTAAAAACCACTGATAAGCTCAGAAATAGCTTATGATTTCTAAACAGTGGGCTAGAATGAGATAAGCTCAAAGATAAGCTAAATTGGCTTATGAGCTAGAAAATAAGCAACATGTTAACTGAAAATAAGCTAGAAACAGATAATAAGCTAATAGAACAGCTGAATAAGCATTATTACTAAGAAATAAGCACTAACCAAGTCCAAATAAGCACTAAGTTAACTGATTAAACAGGACACTGAATAGTTTTCTAGGCAACTTCTAGCTTAATATTAAGCACTTAAATAAGCTAATAAATGAAAAGGAACATTGGAACTAACTAGCTAACCAGCTGGGCTATCTAAAAAGCTAAATCTTTAATATTGGATTTCACTAATGAGCTTATAGTGAGCTTATGAAAAAGCTTGGAAAAACTGTATGCTCAGTGTACTATATGAAATATACAAAACAATAAGCACTTTGCAGGCTTATTAAATAAGCTAAAATTGGAGAAAATAAACTTGGAACCTTTAGATAGCTAGGTGGCCTGCTCAAAAAACTAAAGTACATAAGCTGAGACTCAATAATAAGCTTTTTACAAGCTCATGAAATCGACTATCTCGGTTTGTCTGCAGAGATGATTATTGACTTTTTAATTAACACTAAAAGTTTGACTTAACTGAACTTAGGATTGAATTTACTAACTAATTATGTTATAATAAGCTGTTCTAACATGAAATTAAGCTATAGTAACAACTTTTAAGCTAATAAAATGAATTAAGCAATTCTAATTTCCAACGATTAAGCGTATAAGGAATTTTAAAAGAGATTTTGACTTTTTATAAAATAAGTACTAGTTTTATGGTTTCTTGGCACTATAATGAAGCGATGAAACATAGACCAACAATAAGCAATAACACAAACTCTCTTTAACACGGAGAAATAAGTCGATCCAAACACCCTTTTTCAAGACTGTTTTGAAGAGTTTAGTACTAAAACAAGTTTTTAGACCAAGGTAGCTATTAATTAACTTTCATAAGCTATATTAAGATAGATTTAAACTAGAATTGACAAGCTTGAAACACATAAACCAAAAATGCAAATTTTAAGGATATGACTTACAAACTGAGTTTAGGCACAAAACTGAATACTGAGATCAAATAACCACTCCTATATGCTTACCATTAAGCTCTAAACCAAGAACAATCCAATTCCAGCTCTGCTACACTGTCTTGATCATCATGCCCATGATTTTTTATTTTCAAGCTATTTTATTGGTATTTTTGGTACCTTTGAGTTTTAAGTCTAAACTGAGTCTTTAATGTTTCTAAGAGCTTATAAGCTTTATCAAAAGCTTATATGAGCTTAAAAGCAATAATAACAACCATTAACAACTTTTGCAAATTATGAGGATTTGAACATAAAATTGCATATACTAAATTGTACATAAAAGCGAAATTGAAGCGGAAAGATGTTTGAAATACACTGAAATAAGATTACAAGACCTTTGAAAGCTTGGAAATACACTGAAAACTAATTTACACTACCTACGATATGAAAAACTAAAACTATTCTACATGTCTTTTCTTTCTTGCTTCTTTCTTCTTCTTTATAGCCTTTTTGAACTCCCCACATGCCTCTGAGTTGATCCCACCACCATTGGATCTCTGAAACACATCCTAGCCTTTGATTTTTCTTTTGGCGCCAAAAAAGTCTTGGGCAGTTTTTTGTTCATTAATGATTCTTGGGAGGATATGGAGGTGGAGGGGACATGGTATACAGCTGGGGGGATAAGTTTGGTGAGGTGGAAAGGTTGGGAGAGGTGGAAACCACCTGGTTTTGGCTTAAACAGGTGAGGTGAAGAAGATGAACAGGAAAAGTGGTATTTGGCGGGGTTTGACTTGGTTTGACCAAGTTTAATATTAACGGGGTAGGGGTTGGGCTGGATTGGTTTTGGGCCTGAGTTTATAATAAGGATCCGTTTGGTTTAGTTAGTACCCAAGGACCATTCATGTAATATGTTGAATTTTCAAGGACTGATCCTGCCATTATACCAAAGTTAATACAAGGGCCTAACTTGCCATTCATTAATAGTACAAGGACCATTAGTGATAAAATTTCATTTTTTTATAAGTCCAGGGACTAAAACTGCCAAGTTTGAAACTTAAAGGGCCTAACTTGTAATTTTCCAAAAGTTTACCATAAGGACCAATTTTGTCATTTATAAATAGTACAAGGTTAATATTTGATAATTTTCATTTTTAAATTAACCAAGGACTATATTTGACATTTTCAAACTTGAGGACTAAAGTTGTCATTTTGTGATTTTAAACTTTAAAGGTTTGTTTTGACAAATTTTGAATCTCATGGACCTAAAATGATATTTTACAAGTTTTGACTTCGAGGACTAATTTTGACAACTTTTGTAACTTGGGGACTAAAGCGCCAATTATGCAAACTTGATCGTTTTCACCGATTTTGATGTTTTGCATTTAAAACATATAAAACACTTGTTTGTGATATTTTATCATTTGATGTGTTTACGAGTGTTTTCGGATGTTTTGGCATTTAACAATATAAAATGATGAGTATTTAGACACTCATCAATCCCCACACTAAGATATTGCTAGTCCCTAGCAATGATTTGAGAAAATTTAATGGATTTTATCTCTTTACCAAAAGCCATTACTTCGGAGTAGCCAATTGTTTTAGTTCAAGTAAGAACTTTGATACAATGATAACCAAATGATTTTGAGCAAATCACCGACTTTCATCGATTTTGATTTGTCTTTACGAAGCCGTTTGCTACGGACTAATAACTCTTAGATAAATATTTAATATTATCTTTGGTGAGTCGATTACCAATTATGGATTTCAAGCGCCTTTACCACAAGCCATAAACTTGCGGGCTAGCCAACTTTTCACTAGTTTAAAGATATGGCTAGTGAACACCATACAATTTTGGGCAAATTGTAAGCCATAAACGGATTTGAGATATCTTTACCAAGAGCCGTTTGCTCTGGATTAGTCAATCCTTATGTGGGTTAGACATGGTGGACTGATTACCATTTGTTGTGTTTAGTACATAGTACTTCCACTAAATAAAAATTTTAAAATTTGGCCATTTGGGGAAAAAGGGACTAAAGGGTACATTTATGATCAAATTAGCGAATTTCCCCACACTTAGAAATGAATATTGTCCTCAATATTCAAAGTAATCTGCGATAATGCCGAAACTTAGAACGTAAAAGATAATATTACTAGCTAAGTGTAGAAACACAACAATTATTCTCTTTTTAAATATTTACAATTTTCATTATTTTTTAGATCTATATACAACATGTGGGCATCTCCCCACACTAGGTGGTACACACGGGTGAAAACCCATGTTTAGCTCTTGTTTTTGATTACCGAGTCGCTAGCTTGACTCGGGCCAATTAATTTGTTCATGGGAAGTAAGTGGAATAGATAATCTCCATCGGACTTTCATTCAAAATGTTTGTATAAACATTGAAGTGCGTGAAAGTTTCACACCGATGAGATATACATAGAACAAACTTACAAATGATAAATGAAAATGCCGGGATCAAAAATAGTGTCTTCATTCGAAGGAGTGAAGAACAGGAGAAGCTACGGGATAGGTGAAGAGAGAAAGAAAGTCATGATAATAATCTTGACTAACTCATCATCATCGAGAAGGAATTCATGATAGCATGAATTTCATCTTTTAAGCTCAATTGGTCTAGACATATCCGGGTGTGTCTAGATCAAAATAGAAGTTATCATACTCTCGGTAGAGATATGATATGAGTGAGTTCACAGGAGAACTCCTCAAAGGCGAATGATTCATATTCGAGATTGATTTGGTGAGTTCACCTGGGAACTCATCAAAAGTGAATGATTCATAATCGGGGAGAGAATTATGAGAATGAGAAGTGGTAATACCACTAATCTTCTCTCCCATATGATCAAAATGGAACGTTTGCAATTCGGGAATAGAATCATCGAAGAAAAGTTTACTATCCTCAAAGTGGATAGGATATGAAGTAGGCTTTTCATCAAAAGCCTCGATTCTAGAAATGAGAAGATTAACATTCAATAATGTAAGACGAAGAGCTTCGTCTTGGATTATTTCTTCATCATTCTCTTCTCCTGTCGACAGTGCTCGGAAGGTAATTCACCCACATAACTTATGTCTCCACAAGATAAAGAATAGTCCTCATCGACTCGGAGAACATCTCAATATGATCATTTTGGAAGACAAGAGGAGGAGGATATCACACACATGATCAAAAGTTCCCTGTGACTCTCTCTCGGATTGGGACAAGGTCCTCAACACTAGACTTTATGAATTCGTCCGATTCCTTTTCGTGAGCAGTGTCAAGATGCTCGTCTCCCATGTTTAGAGAGTGAGTGGGAGCTTGGTGTGATAGCGATTACATGAGAATGAATCTCAGCTTTGGAATATCCACCGATGAACCGATGAATCTTCAAGTGTATCCTCATCATCACGTCATCGTGAATAAAGCGAAATTGAGAGCTAGATCTAGCTGCTTTTTCTTTTGCAATTAATTTCCTAATAGATTTTCAAAGGCAATTTGGGAATTTATTTTGGCGACTGCTCTTGACTAGCAATTCTTCCATGGATTTCTCATGTGAATTTTGAATGACGGGACATTGTGGGAGTGGAGATTTGTCAA
This sequence comes from Chrysanthemum lavandulifolium, assembly GCA_022545495.1. Lineage (NCBI taxonomy): Eukaryota > Viridiplantae > Streptophyta > Magnoliopsida > Asterales > Asteraceae > Chrysanthemum > Chrysanthemum lavandulifolium. Next base: position 273,606,974 of record CM040243.1, read on the forward strand.
AACCGAAGGTTGACATTGATAATCATCATGAGGACCCCACAATATACACAAGAAAAAGCGGGAACATTATGAATCTTTGTTTTACTCAACTCCTCGAGTTCTTTTCACCGACTCTAGAAGCTCTAGATAAGTGTCTTGTTGGGTTTCTTTGAGGAGTTTGAGTCATTTAACCTTGTGGAGGTTGGTCGTGATAAGGATAGTCATAATTGTTACAAGGAAATGGATTCCTGTTTGACAATCGAGTGAAATGGGGACCTCCAGGTTTTCTACAACAAATGAAGCTGTTGAGCTGGATTGGTGAATCATATGGATATTGGTCATATCCAAAGTTACGAGCATCATAGGAAAAGCGTTCACAGACAAACGTGTTTCCGGATTGACATTCAAATCCTTGGTGAGGACCTCCACAAAATTCACAAAGCAGATTGTTGATTATATGAAGATAAGTCGGTGTGGTGGGTAATTGGAGAAATTTGAGGGTCGTTAAATGAGTTCGGATTAGGATCATAATCAAATGAATTCCTCGAACCACAAAACAAACAACTCCGTTTCTGAATATCATTACCACCTTTGTACACATGTACACAATGACTGTGGTGAACCAAAAGAGGCTCACCACATCCGACACAAGGAATAAACGATTCTATTTGAGAGTTATGAGAAGGAATCGGTTCATTCAAAGAATCAACAAAACCAACATGGTGATCGAATGACTATTTAGACTCAAAGAACATTTTGAAAAATGCGGAGGCGGGACAAGTGGTGTGCTCGAGAGCTAGCAATTTCCACCACTTCCGTTATGGTCTCCGGTTCGGTTCTTGAAACGTGAAGATTAGGCAAGTCATTCTTACTAGTCACGGTTTAAATTTCGCATGTTTGCTTTTAACCGTAAATCGTGAAAGTGTAGGATCAATTTTAGGCGGCTTAGGAGCAATCGAGGATTAGATCTTTGGATAACCGTAGGTTGGACGTGTTAGCACCTTCATTATCGATGAAAGTACCGGTCCTTTGTCACCCCGGTTTCTCGTTCTATTTCCCTACGCAGAATCAATGGATCATCACGAACAACACGAATTCTTGACATTTGTGTAAAAGTCTGAAGTTCTTTAACTTCGTCCCAGAATTCGTCCTCGAGAGATTCCATGAGAATAGAAGATGTTAGAATCAAATGGATAGAGGGTAAAGGAATAAAGAATCAAAAAGGGTAAGAGGTTAAAGGTGAATATTTTTGGATTTTTGGATAAATATTTTGAAAAAACAAAGAATGAAAATATTTTTGGTGTTGTCAACACTTCAGGAAAAGTGTTAATGAACTTTTTGATTTTGAAAACTGTTTACAAAAAGGTGGTATATGTGCAAGAATGGATCTGGAAATGCTTAGAACACGCTTACAGCCTCCCTGATAACGCTCTAATTGTGCATGTTTTTAGTAGCGTTATCCGTGTTTTTATGTATGTTATTTGGTTATAACATATGCTTTTGTTGCTTAATCATATCAAAGTGCATTTGCTAGTTCATTTGTAGCCAAGTACAGGAAAGTGGAGAAAAAGACGGAAAAAGAAGTAAAATACGAAGATTTCTCCATATGCGAAGAACTCCCGACAAAAGCAAGACTTGTGGAGTATATTCGAGAAGATAAAGTCATCAAGTTAGTGGTCCAAAGACTCAAGAATAAAGTTCAAGAAGGAAAACGAGAAAGAAATGAAGAAAAGAAGCTTAAACGAAGACATATTGGAAGACTCGTTGTTCCCAAACACCTTCACCATTTTGGCCATAACTTTTGCATACGGACTCCGTTTGACCCCAGTTCATGCCACGAAAGCTAAGAGAAAGATCTACAACTTTCGTGCTTATGACTTTTATGATTTTGCTCCAACCGGTCGGTCGAGACCGTAACGGATCCGGTTGGAGAATTGTCACGTAGACCAACCGAGCGGTTGGAGCTCAACCGGATCCGGTTGGAGGTCTGTTCACCATTTTTCCATTACTAAGACTCCAAACTTGTTCCAAACGATTCTAGTCCTTCCTTCATGTCTTCTAGTCCTTCCAAGCTCCTTGGTGACCAAGAAATGCATTTATAACCCCAAGGGCTTGAGAGTAGTATAAATAGGACTCATTTGTGTATGTTTTCATCATCCAAATACACCAAAACTTGAGAGATCTTCTCACACCTATCTTATCACCACTACTACTCTCTCAAAGCCTAAATTCGTTCATAAAGTTCCAGGAAACTTTGGAGGTCCAAGAAGTCATCATTTGGAGGTCAAACCATCAAGAAATCCACCCCAATACTTTGGGAATCATTACTACATCATTTGTAATCTTATTCCAAGCATTGTAAGACCTTTAATCATGTTTTCTAATGTTCAAAGTTATGAGTTTATGTTCATGTTTGCTATGAGTGGCTAGTTTCTTTATTCACTTGCTTAAATGATGTTGATTATCATATGATTAGTTAGTGATTGTGTTAACATGTTTTAATTCAATTTCAAGTTGATTCTAAGATCCAATTGTGCTAAAGTTTCATAGTGACATTTGTTAATCAAGTTTGGCTAATTGACAATAATCGTTGGGGTCGAAAGAACTTCGTGTTATTCAACTAGTCATAATCATTTTGTCTATGGATGATTGTTTTACCCATTATTCTTGATTATACAAAGGAACTAAGGTGTGGTTGTAATAGAAACGCTTTTGATTATCAAATTGGATTGGTTGGAAACATCTAAATGGTCGTAAGATTAGTTGTTGAGAATCAATTGTAGCCTTTTGTCTATGATCGGTTACCTTTTGTATTGACCATTTCTTAAGCAATTTGATGAACAAGTGGATGTTTTGTGTTTAAGTTTATGTATGTAAACTTATGAAACTTGAATTGATCTTGAATTGATTGGTTAAACTTAATGCTTGTTTTATATACTAAACTCTTGATCAAAGTTTGACTTGTAAGAACAATAGATTAGTACACCAACTAATTATCATAACCAACATGTTAAGAGGTTAACACAATCACATTAATCTATGATATGAAACTAGTTTAAGCAAGTGTAGTTTTAATCATCTCGAATTTCATTATACCTATTGCTTTATTATATGTTTTGGATAGACTCCGTTAATTCAAACTTTTGTTTAGATTCACTCAAATCCTATGAACGATCCCGACTTACCTTCATAATCTTGCTATAACGGACGAGTATACTTGCTCGTATGTGTTATTAGTAATATTGGTAATTCACCTTTATAGATTTAAAACTTGCACCAACCGGGCACATCAAGTTTTGGCGCTGGGATTTGATTGTGTTTCAACAAGTTTTGAATTTCCTAAGTCGATTCAACCCAAAAAAAAAAAAAAAAAAAAATTTCACAGAAACCTTAACCGGATCCGGTTGGCCTTCAACCGAATCGGTTACAATTTGTCCCACAATTCAACTGGTCTAACCGATCGGTCGCATCCCGCAACCGATCCGGTTACTTTCCTCTGTTCCATATAAAACTGTTTTCGTTGTTTGTCCGTGTGTTTAGATATTGCCTGGATTCTCTAGGACATTGTATGAACACTCGAGCAGCGGGAATTGAACCAATTACACCTCTTACCAACCCCGAATGTTTGATTCGAAGAAGAAGGAGAACACGTTTCATACCATTGGAAAATCGTTTACCAAGAGTACCAAACCCACCATTTGATAACCTCATTGAAGCCAAAGTTGTTTACAACCCTTTCACCAATTTACCTTTTCCCATGGCGGATGATCAACCCATGTGGGGAACCAACCGAACCGTAGCACCAACCCCCGAAAGTGCTATTGTTGCTATTAACCTTGGTGACAACTTCACCGTGAAGGGACATCACCTTTCTATGATCAAAGACCGACAATTCGATGGCGTGCGTGGCCGATCCGCATAAGCACATTGCGAATTCATCGAAATTTGCGGCATGTTTCGTTATGGCGACACCGATTTCAATGCCATTAAAATCAAACTTTTCCCATCATCACTCGCCGGAGATGCTAAAGTATGGTACAATGAATTAACCCTGGAATCATCAATACTTGGGAGGAGATGAGGCAAGCTTTTGTGAGCCGATTCTTTCCACCGCCATGTTTGATCGATTAATGGGAGAAATTCATGCATTCAACCAAAACCCAAACGATCGCTTGTCAAGCTTGGCTTCAATGAAAGATTTGCCGTAGTTGTCATGGACATGGATTATCAAAAGGAACCATTATCCAAATCTTTTACCATGGACTAGATGAAATCTCTCAAGGCATCCTTGATCTTTGGAGGAATTTTCTCTATAAGACTCCCAACGATGCACATCAATTGCTCGAGGATCGAGTACTTCTCAAACTTGATTGGTCCAAAGATTCCAAAACTAAACCTCTCCGAAAAACCGTTGCTTTTGTCGAAAACACCGATACCTCAAAACTCCTGGAGAAGATGGAAGCGTTAACATCAAAAATCGACTCGCAATACAAAGATATCAAAGATGAAATGAAAGAAATGCGAGATGGATGCAACAATTGTGGAGGAAATCATCCATCGTCCGAGTGCGACGATAAACCTATGGGTGGACCGAAGGAAGGAGAAGCAAGTTACACTCAAGGAGGATACCGTGGAGGAGGATATCGTAGTAATTATTACGGTCGAAATTCTGGAAATTGGCAAGATCGCCGACCAAGGGATGACAACCGTAATTCTCAACAACGAACTGACGATCCACCACCACAAAATCCCGACAAAAAGATGGAAGAAACCGAATTCGAGAAAACCATGAGAGAATTTGTGGCTGCTCAAAAATCTGCAAATGATTTTATCAAAAATCAATTTTTCAATCTCAAGGCCAAAGTTGAGCAAGGACAGAAAAATCATCAAGCATCTATCCAAGATCTTGAAAACAAGTTTAGCGATTTTCGACCAACATTCCTCTAGACCATCCGGTTCATTGCCAAGTAATACCCAATCCAACCCAAAACCATCAAATGATAAGACGTACCATCCACCACAAACAAGAAACGAGTATGTCAATGCTATCTTCACAAGAAGTGGTCTATCGAACGATTCCAATCCGAATATCGTTGTTTCCGCGGTGGAAGCAACATCAAACCGATCATGCCTCATTGATCGAGAAATTGAAGCTCTCAACAAACATCGATACCCAATTCATAAGCATACGAAGGAGATGATGGGCGAGAAATAATCACCACGCTTCAAACCACGATGCCGAGGATGACACGCGATGTGTGATCCCATGGAAGCGAACCACGTCCAACATGAAGGATATCACAGAGGATATCACCACCAAAATTCCGTAAATTGCACTCCTTTCCATACCACAACCCAACCCAAACATATCCTCGATATCGACCATGGAATACAATACCACATCCATCACAACATTTCAATACACCTAAAACCTCACGGAGGAGATGATGAGAGAATGGATGGCCGGTCAAACAAAAGCCAATGAGAATATGACGAACACGTTGGTTGAATTGGAACATAAAGTCGATCAAGGAAGAAGGAACCAACAAGCGATAAGCCAAGACTTGGAGAGGAGGATAGAAAGATTAAGTAAGGAGCAGGAAGTCTATCACGTTGAATCTCTTCCTTACACCACATATTCCAACTCGAGACATGAATTTGTCTACAAACCAACCTCAATTCAATACGGGAACGATAAGGGTGAGGATGAATTTATCGAAGAGGACGAGACCGAGCATATTCCAACCATGCCAAATCTGAACCAAATCATGTCTAACTCACCAACCGTGTTACCTTTTCTTGAGGATTGCACCATGCATATCCCAATGACGCAAATAAAAGGTCCTGAACACAATCATGTTGATGATGAAAAGTTCAACAAAACCAGTGGCAACTGGAATGGAGAACTGGAAAGAAAGATAGACAAATGGTCCGAACCACAAAATCGGTTTCTTTAAATCAAAACGGTAGGACTAAGCCACCTCCTACATCTCACTTCGAGAATGTGGATGCAATATTCACCGGGAGTGGAAAGTCCGATGATCCTCCAAAAATCATAAAGATCCGCCACCGTCCTCATTTCTAATGAGATCGACCAAATGTTCGAGATAACAAAGAGGACTTTCGCTTGGTCAAACCAAAAGAATCAAATGTATTCCCATCCATTGTGAAGTACAAACCAAAGATTCCATACCCTCAACGTTTAAGAGTGAAATTCCCCATTTGAACCGTATGGTCAAAGTATCCTAACCCGGGAAGACTCGAATCGGTGATGACTCGGTAATAAAATAAGCGCTTCTCGGAGGCAACCCGTGTTTGTTTTGATTTTCGTGGTCACTCCCAAAGTTTTAACCTTTGGTTGAACTTAAGTGGGGAGTGCCATCCTTTAATAAAACCTTTGTTTGTTTATAAGATTGTGTGCGGTGATGATTTCTCTAGTGGACGCCAGGAATGAAGAAAGATTTTAAGTCGATAAACTCGTTGACATATCTGGTTTCATCTCTATTTTCCCTATTTCTATACTTTGAAGTTCGTTTTCATTGAGGACAATGTCTAACTTAAGTGTGGGGGGTGAATAGGAAAAATTAGAGTTTTCATGCTTAAATTTAAAATTTTGTTTGCCCTTGTGATCTAGTTGTTTTCACACTTTTAGGATTATCTATTAGAATAACTGGATCATTCCACTGGTAAAATTGGTAATATTTGAAATTTCGAGATGTGTTCCGATTACTATTGCAATCCATTCTGGGATCGATAAACATTTGCTAGCACATATTATACCCTTTCCACTAAATTGTGAGGATTTAAGCCTATTTCTTATTAGCATACATCTTTTATGCTTAGATTTTTTTTGCTATGAGTATGCGGTGATTTTATTTATTCTAGAACTTGTGCTTGTAAATCATTACCGCATCGCAGTGAGATTGCATTCGTGCGATATAAGTGAATTCGTGTGATAAAGAGGCATTTTAGGATTTAACCCAAATGGCCTTCCATTTTACATCTAATGATATATTAGCTAGCCTCATTGGTTAGTTAACCACCCACATGGACCCATTTGTAGTGCTCATTTTTAGCACTAGATACCCTAGTTATACCTTCGAGCCATCCCTTTCATTTTGCTTCTCCCGGAAAATACAAAAGATTTTACACTTTAAACCTTAGCCTATCCCATATCAATGTCTATCGGTTGGTTGCTAGTCGCTGGAAAGTAAAGATTGTTCAAATGATTATGAGTACCACATCCTATGAGATTGATTGAGCCATATGTTATGTTATGTTAAAAAAAAAAAAAAAAAAAAAAAAAAAAAAAAAAAATTGTGTTGAAAGTATGGAAATAATAGCCAATGTGATATGATCGAAGAACAATTGTCATGGCAAAGCAAAAAGCGTGGAAAGTGGAAAGAAGAAAGCAAAGCTATAATCGTTTATTTGGTTAGGTGGAATGTTTGGTAGCTAGCAACATGGGTATTAGACTTGATTTCATTTTATTTTAACACCAATTTCATAAACATTCCCATGCCTTATCCATACCCTTAACCCTTAGCCATATCATTATAACCCGAATAAAAGCCCTCTTTAGATGTTTTTACTTGGTGCTCACGCCACGTCGGTGGAGTTTTGTTTCTTGTACAAGCTTATGGTAATAATCTAATCATGACTGAGCAATGAGTGTGATTTATCTTGTTACTCCACTAAAAATGAGTGATTGAGTGAATTATATTTCGTTCCTTTTCCGTGAGGTGTTCTGAAATGTTCATCATGCAAGAAAATCGTTGGATATTGTCAAACATCTTGATATTTCACCTTTATAAAGCATAATTGATGAATCTTCTCTCGTATTTATACTTGGGTGATTTGCATCACATTTTTCATAATCACGATCTTGTACCAGTGGATGTTTTTCCTAAATTTGCTTGAGGGCAAGCAAAGTTTAAGTGTGGGGGAATTTGATAACGCTCTAATTGTGCATGTTTTTAGTAGCGTTATCCGTGTTTTTATGTATGTTATTTGGTTATAACATATGCTTTTGTTGCTTAATCATATCAAAGTGCGTTTGCTAGTTCATTTGTAGCCAAGTACAGGAAAGTGGAGAAAAAGACGGAAAAAGAAGTAAAATACGAAGATTTCTCCATATGCGAAGAACTCCCGACAAAAGCAAGACTTGTGGAGTATATTCGAGAAGATAAAGTCATCAAGTTAGTGGTCCAAAGACTCAAGAATAAAGTTCAAGAAGGAAAACGAGAAAGAAATGAAGAAAAGAAGCTTAAACGAAGACATATTGGAAGACTCGTTGTTCCCGAAACACCTTCACCATTTTGGCCATAACTTTTGCATACGGACTCCGTTTGACCCCCGGTTCGCGGCCACGGAAAGCTAAGAGAAAGATCTACAACTTTCGTGTTTATGACTTTTTATAATTTTTGCTCCAACCGGTCGGTCGAGACCCGTAACCGGATCCGGTTGGAGAATTGTCACGTAGACCAACCGAACGGTTGGAGCTCAACCGGATCCGGTTGGAGGTCCTGTTTCAGCCATTTTTCCATTACTAAGACTCCAAACTTGTTCCAAACGATTCTAGTCCCTTCCTTCATGTCTTCTAGTCCCTTCCAAGCTCCTTGGTGACCAAGAAATGCATTTATAACCCCAAGGGCTTGAGAGTAGTATAAATAGGACTCATTTGTGTATGATTTCATCATCCAAATACACCAAAACTTGAGAGATTTTCTCTCACACCTATCTTATCACCACTACTACTCTCTCAAAGCCTAAATTCGTTCATAAAGTTCCAGGAAACTTTGGAGGTCCAAGAAGTCATCATTTGGAGGTCAAACCATCAAGAAATCCACCCCAATAGTAATTATTACGGTCGAAATTCTGGAAATTGGCAAGATCGCCGACCAAGGGATGACAACCGTAATTCTCAACAACGAACTGACGATCCACCACCACAAAATCCCGACAAAAAGATGGAAGAAACCGAATTCGAGAAAACCATGAGAGAATTTGTGGTCGCTCAAAATCGCAAATGATTTTATCAAAATCAATTTTTCAATCTCAAGGCCAAAGTTGAGCAAGGACAGAAAAATCATCAAGCATCTATCCAAGATCTTGAAAACAAGTTTGGCAGATTTTCTGACCAACATTCCTCTAGACCATCTGGTTCATTGCCAAGTAATACCCAATCCAACCCAAAACCATCAAATGATAAGACGTACCATCCACCACAAACAAGAAACGAGTATGTCAATGCTATCTTCACAAGAAGTGGTCTATCGAACGATTCCAATCCGAATATCGTTGTTTCCGCCGGTGGAAGCAACATCAAAACCGATCATGCCTCATTGATCGAGAAATTGGAAGCTCTCTCAACAAACATCGATACCCAATTCATAAGCATACGAAGGGAGATGATGGGCGAGAAATAATCACCACGCTCAAACCACGATGTTGAGGATGACACGCCGATGTGTGATCCCATGGAAGCGAACCACGTCCAACATGAAGGATATCATGAGGATATCACCACCAAAATTCCGAAATTGTACTCTTTCCATACCACAACCCAACCCAAACATATCCTCGATATCGACCATGGAATACAATACCACATCCATCACAACATTTCAATACACCTAAAACCTCACCGGAGGAGATGATGAGAGAATGGATGGCCAGTCAAACAAAAGCCAATGAGAATATGACGAACCTGTTGGTTGAATTGGAACATAAAGTCGATCAAGGAAGAAGGAACCAACAAGCGATAAGCCAAGACTTGGAGAGGAGGATAGAAAGATTAAGTAAGGAACAGGAAGTCTATCACGTTGAATCTCTTCCTTACACCACATATTCCAACTCGAGACATGAATTTGTCTACAAACCAACCTCAATTCAATACGGGAACGATAAGGGTGAGGATGAATTTATCGAAGAGGACGAGACCGAGCATATTCCAACCATGCCAAATCTGAACCAAATCATGTCTAACTCACCAACCGTGTTACCTTTTCTTGAGGATTGCACCATGCATATCCCAATGACGCAAATAAAAGGTCCTGAACACAATCATGTTGATGATGAAAAGTTCAACAAAACCAGTGGCAACTGGAATGGAGAACTGGAAAGAAAGATAGACAAATGGTCTGAACCACAAAATCCAGTTTCTTTAAATCAAAACGGTAGGACTAAGCCACCTCCTACATCTCACTTCGAGAATGTGGATGCAATATTCACTGGGAGTGGAAAGTCCGATGATCCTCCAAAAAATCATAAAGATCCGCCACCTGTCCTCATTTCTAATGAGATCGACCAAATGTTCGAGATAACAAAGAGGGACTTTCGCTTGGTCAAACCAAAAGAATCAAATGTATTCCCATCCATTGTGAAGTACAAACCAAAGATTCCATACCCTCAACGTTTAAGAGCTGAAATTCCCCATTTGAACCGTATGGTCAAAGTATCCTAACCCGGGGAAGACTCGAATCAGGCTGATGACTCGGTAATAAAATAAGCGCTTCTCGGGAGGCAACCCGTGTTTGTTTTGATTTTCTGTGGTCACTCCCCAAAGTTTTAACCTTTGGTTGAACTTAAGTGTGGGGGAGTGCCATCCTTTTAATAAAACCTTTTGTTTGTTTATAAGATTGTGTGCAGGTGATGATTTCTCTAGTGGACGCCAGGAATGAAGAAAGATTTTAAGCTGATAAACTCGTTGACATATCGGTTTCATCTCTATTTTCCTATTTCTATACTTTGAAGTTCGTTTTCATTGAGGACAATGTCTAACTTAAGTGTGGGGGGTGAATAGGTAAAATTAGAGTTTTCATGCTTAAATTTAAAATTTTGTTTGCCCTTGTGATCTAGTTGTTTTCACACTTTTAGGATTATCTATTAGAATAACCGGATCATTCCAATCGGTAAAATTGGTAATATTTGAAATTTCGAGATGTGTTCCGATTACTATTGCAATCCATTCTGGGATCGATAAACATTTGCTAGCACATATTATACCCTTTCCACTAAATTGTGAGGATTTAAGCCTATTTCTTATTAGCATACATCTTTTATGCTTAGATTTTTTTTGCTATGAGTATGCCGGTGATTTTATTTATTCTAGAACTTGTGCTTGTAAATCATTACCAGACCGCAGTGAGATTGCATTCGTGCGATATAAGTGAATTCGTGTGATAAAGAGGCATTTTAGGATTTAACCCAAATGGCCTTCCATTTTACATCTAATGATATATTAGCTAGCCTCATTGGTTAGTTAACCACCCACATGGACCCATTTGTAGTGCTCATTTTTAGCACTAGATACCCCTAGTTATACCTTCTGAGCCATCCCTTTCATTTTTGCTTCTCCCAGAAAATACAAAAAGATTTTACACTTTAAACCTTAGCCTATCCCATATCAATGTCTATCGGTTGGTTGCTAGTCGCCTGGAAAGTAAAGATTGTTCAAATGATTATGAGTACCACATCCTATGAGATTGATTGAGCCATATGTTATGTTATGTTAAAAAAAAAAAAAAAAAAAAAAAAAAAAAAAATTGTGTTGAAAGTATGGAAATAATAGCCAATGTGATATGATCAAGAACAATTGTCATGGCAAAGCAAAAAGTGTGGAAAGTGGAAAAGAAGAAAGCAAAGCTATAATCGTTTATTTGGTTCGTGGAATGTTTGGTAGCTAGCAACATGGGTATTAGACTTGATTTCATTTTATTTTAACACCAATTTCATAAACATTCCCATGCCTTATCCTTACCCTTAACCCTTAGCCATATCATTATAACCCGAATAAAAGCCCTCTTTAGATGTTTTTACTTGGTGCTCACGCCACGTCGGTGGAGTTTTGTTTCTTGTACAAGCTTATGGTAATAATCTAATCATGACTGAGCAATGAGTGTGATTTATCTTGTTACTCCACTAAAAATGAGTGATTGAGTGAATTATATTTCGTTCCTTTTCCGTGAGGTGTTCTGAAATGTTCATCATGCAAGAAAATCATTGGATATTGTCAAACATCTTGATATTTCACCTTTATAAAGCATAATTGATGAATCTTCTCTCGTATTTATACTTGGGTGATTTGCATCACATTTTTCATAATCACGATCTTGTACCGGTGGATGTTTTTCCTAAATTTGCTGAGGGCAAGCAAAGTTTAAGTGTGGGGAATTTGATAACGCCTAATTGTGCATGTTTTAGTAGCGTTATCCGTGTTTTTATGTATGTTATTTGGTTATAACATATGCTTTTGTTGCTTAATCATATCAAAGTGCGTTTGCTAGTTCATTTGTAGCCAAGTACGGAAAGTGGAGAAAAGACGGAAAAGAAGTAAAATACTGAAGATTTCTCCATATGCGAAGAACTCCCGACAAAAGCAAGACTTGTGGAGTATATTCGAGAAGATAAAGTCATCAAGTTAGTGGTCCAAAGACTCAAGAATAAAGTTCAAGAAGGAAAACGAAAGAAATGAAGAAAAGAAGCTTAAACGAAGACATATTGGAAGACTCGTTGTTCCAAACACCTTCACCATTTTGGCCATAACTTTTGCATACGGACTCCGTTTGACCCCGGTTCATGGCCACGGAAAGCTAAGAGAAAGATCTACAACTTTCGTGTTTATGACTTTTATAATTTTTGCTCCAACCGGTCGGTCGAGACCCGTAACGGATCCGGTTGGAGAATTGTCACGTAGACCAACCGAACGGTTGGAGCTCAACCGGATCCGGTTGGAGGTCCTGTTCACCATTTTCCATTACTAAGACTCCAAACTTGTTCCAAACGATTCTAGTCCCTTCCTTCATGTCTTCTAGTCCCTTCCAAGCTCCTTGGTGACCAAGAAATGCATTTATAACCCCAAGGGCTTGAGAGTAGTATAAATAGGACTCATTTGTGTATGATTTCATCATCCAAATACACCAAAACTTGAGAGATTTTCTCTCACACCTATCTTATCACCACTACTACTCTCTCAAAGCCTAAATTCGTTCATAAAGTTCCAGGAAACTTTGGAGGTCCAAGAAGTCATCATTTGGAGGTCAAACCATCAAGAAATCCACCCCAATACTTTGGGAATCATTACTACATCATTTGTAATCTTATTCCAAGCATTGTAAGACCTTTAATCATGTTTTCTAATGTTCAAAGTTATGAGTTTATGTTCATGTTTGCTATGAGTGGCTAGTTTCTTTATTCACTTGCTTAAATGATGTTGATTATCATATGATTAGTTAGTGATTGTGTTAACATGTTTTAATTCAATTTCAAGTTGACTCTAAGATCCAATTGTGCTAAAGTTTCATAGTGACATTTGTTAATCAAGTTTGGCTAATTGACAATAATCGTTGGGGTCGAAAGAACTTCGTGTTATTCAACTAGTCATAATCATTTTGTCTATGGATGATTGTTTTACCCATTATTCTTGATTATACAAAGGAACTAAGGTGTGGTTGTAATAGAAACGCTTTTGATTATCAAATTGGATTGGTTGGAAACATCTAAATGGTCGTAAGATTAGTTGTTGAGAATCAATTGTAGCCTTTTGTCTATGATCGGTTACCTTTTGTATTGACCATTTCTTAAGCAATTTGATGAACAAGTGGATGTTTTTGTGTTTAAGTTTATGTATGTAAACTTATGAAACTTGAATTGATCTTGAATTGATTGGTTAAACTTAATGCTTGTTTTTATAAACTAAACTCTTGATCAAAGTTTGACTTGTAAGAACAATAGATTAGTACACCAACTAATTATCATAACCAACATGTTAAGAGGTTAACACAATCACATTAATCTATGATATGAAACTAGTTTAAGCAAGTGTAGTTTTTAATCATCTGAATTTCATTATACCTATTGCTTTATTATATGTTTTGGATAGACTCCGTTAATTCAAACTTTTGTTTAGATTCACTCAAATCCCTGCGAACGATCCCGACTTACCTTCATAATCTTGCTATAACGGACGAGTATACTTGCTCGTATGTGTTATTGGTAATATTGGTAATTCACCTTTTATAGATTTAAAACTTGCACCAACCGGGCACATCACTCCCCGGCAGCGGCGCCAAAATTTGATCGGTGCAAAACCGTCAAGTTATCTCACGCAAGCTAGCCACTTGTGAATGACCAACCGTAAGAAACTCAAAACAGTTCACACACCAATGCAATTTAAGATCAGAGGAATATAGGAATTCTCGGTCGTTAAGTCCCACGGAGGATGAATTGGTGTATAAACACTTGATCGATGATAGAATGATCACTAAGGATAGTGATCGAGAAGGTTTTGATGGAAAATTACCTAAAGAAAAGATTTACAAATTACAATGACTTAAATGCAAATTAAAAGAAATTAAAAGTTAAAATATATTAAATAAACGCTATCACTATTTTTACAATGATGTTTTATGATTTTATAAAACAAAATATCTTAAATAAACTATTTTAATTAAAACGTAAACCTAAATAAACTTAAAACGTAACCTAAAATGAAAAGCAGCGTTACGTGTAAAAATATATTTGAGCGCAAGCAAAACGTAAAATTATTGAAATAAAAGGCCTACGAGTGTAAAACTAATTTTCTTACTTACTATTTGATAAAAGAAAATTTTAGAAAAAAGATTTATATTTTTTTGACTTTTATATTTTTTATTATGAATTAAATAAGATTTTACACTAATTAAATGTTAAAAAAATACTAAAACTAATGAGAAAAATCTGAAACTTTTTTATAAAATACTTAATACTAATACACTTTTATAAAAATATAAAAGCGAAAAAGCTAGTAAGAATAAGCTACAAATAAGCAAAAAGCTACGTATAAGCTTATTGAGACAAAGATGGTTATGTATTAAATGGTGCAAACCATGACAAGAAAGTCCCAAGGGCGCAGTCTATCCAGGTACACACACTAACACTCTCATAAAGGGGGAGGTCTCAGGTTCGAGCCTGCCTACCCCCTTTTTGCTAAACATTTTTATTTTTGATTTTTTTCTTTACAAACCAATTAAGCACATGACGATAAGCACTTTTAATAACTATGACTTTTTCTAAAAACCACTGATAAGCTCAGAAATAGCTTATGATTTCTAAACAGTGGGCTAGAATGAGATAAGCTCAAAGATAAGCTAAATTGGCTTATGAGCTAGAAAATAAGCAACATGTTAACTGAAAATAAGCTAGAAACAGATAATAAGCTAATAGAACATTTGAATAAGCATTATTACTAAGAAATAAGCACTAACCAAGTCCAAATAAGCACTAAGTTAACTGATTAAACAGGACACTGAATAGTTTTCTAGGCAACTTCTAGCTTAATATTAAGCACTTAAATAAGCTAATAAATGAAAAGGAACATTGGAACTAACTAGCTAACCAGCTGGGCTATCTAAAAAGCTAAATCTTTAATATTGGATTTCACTAATGAGCTTATAGTGAGCTTATGAAAAAGCTTGGAAAAACTGTATGCTCAGTGTACTATATGAAATATACAAAACAATAAGCACTTTGCAGGCTTATTAAATAAGCTAAAATTGGAGAAAATAAACTTGGAACCTTTAGATAGCTAGGTGGCCTGCTCAAAAAACTAAAGTACATAAGCTGAGACTCAGTAATAAGCTTTTTACAAGCTCATGAAATCAGCTATCTCAGCTGTGCACAGGACAGATTATTGACTTTTTAATTAACACTAAAAGTTTGACTTAACTGAACTTAGGATTGAATTTACTAACTAATTATGTTATAATAAGCTGTTCTAACATGAAATTAAGCTATAGTAACAACTTTTAAGCTAATAAAATGAATTAAGCAATTCTAATTTCCAACAGTTAACTGTATAAGGAATTTTAAAAGAGATTTTGACTTTTTATAAAATAAGTACTAGTTTTTATGGTTTCTTGGCACTATAATGAACTGATGAAACATAGACCAACAATAAGCAATAACACAAACTCTCTTTAACACAGAGAAATAAGCTGATCCAAACACCCTTTTTCAAGACTGTTTTGAAGAGTTTAGTACTAAAACAAGTTTTTAGACCAAGGTAGCTATTAATTAACTTTCATAAGCTATATTAAGATAGATTTAAACTAGAATTGACAAGCTTGAAACACATAAACCAAAAATGCAAATTTTAAGGATATGACTTACAAACTGAGTTTAGGCACAAAACTGAAAACTGAGATCAAATAACCACTCCTATATGCTTACCATTAAGCTCTAAACCAAGAACAATCCAATTCCATTTCTGCTACCTTGTCTTGATCATCATGCCCATGATTTTTATTTTCAAGCTATTTTATTGGTATTTTTGGTACCTTTGAGTTTTAAGTCTAAACCGAGTCTTTAATGTTTCTAAGAGCTTATAAGCTTTATCAAAAGCTTATATGAGCTTAAAAGCAATAATAACAACCATTAACAACTTTTGCAAATTATGAGGATTTGAACATAAAATTGCATATACTAAATTAGTATATAAAAGCGAAATTGAAGCTGGAAAGATGTTTGAAATACATGAAATAAGATTACAAGACCTTTGAAAGCTTGGAAATACATCGAAAACTAATTTACACTACCTACGATATGAAAAACTAAAACTATTCTACATGTCTTTTCTTTCTTGCTTCTTTCTTCTTCTTTATAGCCTTTTGAACTCCCACATGCCTCGAGTTGATCCCACCACCATTGGATCTCGAAACACATCCTAGCCTTTGATTTTGCTTTTGGCGCCAAAAAGTCTTGGGCGCTTTTTGTTCATTAATGATTCTTGGGAGGATATGGAGGTGGAGGGACATGGTATCTGTTGGGGGATAAGTTTGGTGAGGTGGAAAGGTTGGGAGAGGTGGAAACCACCTGGTTTTGGCTTAAACAGGTGAGGTGAAGAAGATGAACAGGAAAAGTGGTATTTGGCGGGGTTTGACTTGGTTTGGCCAAGTTTAATATTAA
Source organism: Chrysanthemum lavandulifolium (assembly GCA_022545495.1). Lineage (NCBI taxonomy): Eukaryota > Viridiplantae > Streptophyta > Magnoliopsida > Asterales > Asteraceae > Chrysanthemum > Chrysanthemum lavandulifolium. The sequence continues at coordinate 273,623,897 of CM040243.1, forward strand.
CGGGGTAGGGGTTGGGCTGGATTGGTTTTGGGCCTGAGTTTATAATAAGGATCCGTTTGGTTTAGTTAGTACCCAAGGACCATTCATGTAATATGTTGAATTTTCAAGGACTGATCCTGCCATTATACCAAAGTTAATACAAGGGCCTAACTTGCCATTCATTAATAGTATACGGACCATTAGTGATAAAATTTCATTTTTTTATAAGTCCAGGGACTAAAACTGCCAAGTTTGAAACTTAAAGGGCCTAACTTGTAATTTTCCAAAAGTTTACCATAAGGACCAATTTTGTCATTTATAAATAGTACAAGGTTAATATTTGATAATTTTCATTTTTTAAAATTAACCAAGGACTATATTTGACATTTTCCAAACTTGAGGGACTAAAGTTGTCATTTTGTGATTTTTAAACTTTAAAAGGTTTGTTTTGACAACTTTTGAATCTCATGGACCTAAAATGATATTTTACAAGTTTTGACTTACCGTGGTGATTTTGACAACTTTTGTAACTTGGGGACTAAACCGCCAATTATGCAAACTTGATACGTTTTCACTAGATTTTGATGTTTTGCATTTAAAACATATAAAACACTTTTTGTGATATTTTTATCATTTTGATGTGTTTCGAGTGTTTTCGGATGTTTTGGCATTTAACAAGATAAAATGATGAGTATTTAGACACTCATCAGCCATCCATGGGACCCGCTACTATTGGTCTCGTTATTCCAAACTTACACCCAGTCAATCACTCTCACTAGTTTTACGGCATGACTCAAGGAAGAGAAGATACACCCCCTCTGGGTTTCTCGACCTTGACACCAATCCCAGTCAACGATCCTAACAACCTTCCCAATATAACCGCATCTAATTTTACCACACGATCTCACCCTGAAATAACCCCCAACAACCATGCTTCAACCTCGGCTAACCCTGAACCGGTAATTAGTCCAGCGTTTGTCGAAGCTAACATCTAAGCATTAGAATCTTTACTAAGAGCTCGAAGGAGGCAAGCTCGGAATGTGGAGATGCGTAGGGAGTTAGAATACTCAAGCGATGAGTATGACGAAGAGTTGGAAATGGAGACTAGGCCCTTGGCTCCCGGGCTACTCGCTCGGTGCTAAGGATAGGGTCTCCGAGCGTTCAAGGCCCAGTGGAAGGTCGGTTGGTTTGAAGACGTTCGGAGAGGGCTCGACTAGGAGGAAGGCGCGATAGAAGGCTCCAATGGAAGGAGTCACCAGAGGGAGGCTACGGAGGTTAATTTGCCACCACTTTGGCGGCTCATCTAGGAAGAAGCTGCGGGGTTCCACTGCAGCCTTCTCACGCATCCGGTGTAGAAGGCAATCCACCTCAAATGAATGGGAGGAAATCTTCCTCCTCATGGTATGTACCCTCCTTTCGTGCTCAATCTTACCCTCGGGGTTTATCCCCACCTAATGGGCGGGCTAGTAACCCCGGTTCACTCAACCATACGGAAGTATGCCCTACGGGCAACCTATGGTATATCCTTCGCACCGTGTAGGAAGTCACCCACCTTATATACATACCGCTTACCTCAATATGTTAACCAAAACCCCGTTGGAATACCTCCAAATCATAACCCGTATAATGCTGCCCCTACCTACATGCCACCTTATAGCGCGCTTTATTGAGCCCATGGGCTCCACAACACCCTTCGTAAGATGGATGAAGACTACCCTCTACCGACGGGTTGAAAATGCCCACGCATATTGGTACTTACGATGGAAAAGGGATCCGGATAACTTTTGCACTTATTGAAGGGCTATCATAATGCAGTGGGTTATGCCATTGCTTGTCACATGTTTACATACACCCTACGAGACTCCGCTCGTATATGGTGGAACGGGCAAAAACCAGTAGCATTATGAATTTGGATGATCTCAAGGCCAAGTTCGGATCACATTTCACCAATGCAGAAAAAGTTTACAAGAACGCACCTAACGAAGGCACAACATCAGCGAGGAGAATGAGAGCACCGGGCTTTCATTACCGAGATACACCGACGACACTTTACAAATAATGGGCTTGCACGAGGACCAACGCATCTCGTGTTTCGTGCACGGTCTACGAAATGTAAGTCTGGTTGAATTCCTCTCAATTGATCTCCCATGACCTACAAGGGTTTAGTGGAGAAGGCTTACACCTAGATCAAGCAAAGGAAGTATCTACCAAGCGGGCTCGGATGAAAATAAAGAAAGCCACAAAGAAAGCTCAAGCATTCTTTGTGGGAAGGGTCCAGGAACAAACACAAAAATAAGGATAGGTTCACACCATACCACAAAAACATCAACCATGGGCTCTTGGCTAATCTATCCAAATCTCCAAGAGAGATACTTGCTACGGAAAAGGCTGCGAAGGCCTTTGATGCTCCTCCCCGCTTGGCAAACAAAGGAAGGCCCATAGATACTTCCGATTTTTGCTACTTCCATGACGACTACGGACACGACACCAACAACTGCAGAGAACTCAAGAAGCAGATAGAAGAGGCCGTAAAGTCCGGCCAATTGGGACATTTGGTGAAGGGTATAAAAAGATACCACACCGTTGGGGAAAGATACCACACCTGTCGAAGCACCCATCCTCATGGTATACAAAGAGGACTCTAGTTCAAAGAGGAAAGAAACAGAGGAAGCCTTGTGCGGAGTAGGAGATGTCACTTTTCCTTCAATCACAGGGAAAGTTCTTTCAAATGACCCCGTGGTCATCAAAGTCTTGATCTCCAACGGAGAAGTAAACAAAGCCTACCTTGACTGCGGTAGCTCCTGCGAAGTTATCTACGAATGATGTTTTCTAAAGCTCAAACCTTCAATAAGGTCGAAGAGAGTAGATTCAAGGTACCCTTAGTAGGGTTCTCGGGAACACTCATGGCCCTTGGGAGAAGTCCTACAGAGGTTACGATCGGAGAAGGGAGGCTAAAAAGCGAAACTCGGTTTTCACGATCGTAAGGTCGGAATCTCCTACAACCTATTGATAGGGAGAACAAGAATGCAAAAGATGGGCATCGTTGTCTCAACCATACATGCCACGATCAAATTCCAAACACCTTTCGGCATTGGAACGGTTTTCTCCGGCTATAAGGTGAAGGAGTCTATGGCGAGAAGCAAAAGGATCAAACAGTTTGGAGGAGCCTTGAAGGATGTTCTCGGTTGTACCGACATCAAGAACGATCATGGTAAATGATCTCTACCCGATCGAGACGGTGGTAATCGGAAAGCGGCCCCAACCTCCTTTAAAGCGGGTGGAAAAGGTACTTCGTGCTAACGCAGATGTCTTCACATGGACCTATTTCGACATGACGGGGTCCCAGAACTCTCACCATAGGCGAAAAGCCCTTCGACGCGAACACAAGCTCAATGAGTTCAAACATATTGAACCCATCAAATAAAAGCGTTGAAGCTCGGCTCCCGAAAGAAATGCCACCGCATGCAAAGAAGTGGATGAGCTCAGCAGCAGCAGCATACTCGGAGAGGTGAAGTATCAAACTTGGGTGGCCAATCCGGTGATGGTCAAGAAGCATGATGGAGGATGGAGAATGCGAGACTTCACAGATATTAACAAAGCTCGTCCGAAGGGCTGCTACCTCTTCCGAGATTGATTGGAAGGTGGAGTCCTTGTCGTGGTTTCGCTAAAGTGTTTCCTAGATGCTTATAAAGGTTACCATTAGATACAAATGGCGGAAGAAGACGAAGAGAAGACGACCTTTTTACGGAAAAGGCGTTTATTGTTACAAAAGATGCCTTTTGGTTTGAAAAATGCAGGTGCCACCTACCAACGATTAGTGGACAAAGCCTTCCACAAGCAGATAGGTAGGAATCTGGAGGCCTACGTAGATGATATGGTCATCAAGAGTAGATCGGAAGAGGATATGCTCTCCAACATTAAGGAAACCTTCGACCAGCTTCGCACCATCAATATGAAATTAAATCCCAAGAAGTGTTCCTTTGGTGTGGAAGAAGGACAATTTTTGGGGCATCTGATCACCAAGCAGGGTATTAAGGCCAATCCTTCGAAAGTCAAAGCCATCACGGATTTGTAGCCTCCTAAGTCCCTAAAGGAAGTGCAAAGTCTTAATGTAAAGCTAGCGACCTCGGCGAGTTCTTATCGAAGGTGCAGACGGATCTTTGCCGTTCTTCAAAACACTCAAAGGATGCATAGATGCGAGCGGCTTTCCAAAAGCTCAAGGAGTTCATGGCTATTCTACCTACACTTACGGCCCCAATCAAAGGCTAAGTGTTGTTCATGTATATTGCGACCTCTTTCGAAAGCATCAACATTGTGTTATTGGTAGAAAGGAGAAGAAGCAAATCCCTATCTGCTGTGGAGTGAGCTAAATTATCCAAAGATTGGAGAAGCTAATTTTGGCCTTGGTTCATGTCATGAGGCGCCTTGAAGGTACTTCCAAGCTCACCCCATAACCATACTTATCGACAAGCCAATTAGCGAGATACTTTCAAAGCCGAGAAACGGAAGGATAGCTAAATGGGCTATCGAGCTAGAGAACATGATATTGAATACAAGGGCGTAAACTCGGTCAAAGGGCAAATATTGGCGATTTTTAGCGAAACACCCTCGAACCGAAACATGACACAAAGGTTGTTGAAAAGAAGCACGATAAGGCAATCGAAGGTGGAAACTTTATATCGACGGAGCCTCCACTCAGATGGTTCGGGCGCAGTCTCATGCTCGTTGATCCTAAAGGGAAGGAGTACACTTATGCACTCCGTTTCGAATTCGATGCTACGAACAATGAAGCGGAGTACGAAGCCTTGTTAGCAGGTCTCCGATTGGCCAAAGATATAGAAGTGGAAGACTTGGCTATTTTTGTTGACTCACAACTAGTTGCCAACCAGATAAAAGGCTCCTACGAGGCAAGACAACCTGTGATCAAGCAATACCTGGATAAGGCAAAAGAAATGCTCGAAGGGTTCGCATCCTACAACATAGAGCATGTTCGGAGAAACCAAAACAAGAAGGCGGATGCACTTAGCAAACTAGCATCAATGGCATTTGCTCATCTAACTAAGGAAGTTTTGGTCGAAGTATTGGCAGATAGGTCCATCGTCCAGAAAGGAGGTGTCCGACGTATCTCAGGAAGACTCGAATGGATGACTCCAATTAGAGAATATCTAATAAGTGGTATCTACCGGAGGATCGAAGTTGGCTCGAAGGTGCGCATCAAAGCACCACATGATGAATCATGGGAAATCACTTATACATAAGGTCTTTTACGTCCCCTTGGCTCCGTTGTGTAGGACCAAGGCAAGCGCCAACATCATCCAAGAAGTGCATGAAGGATCCTGCGGACTTCACGCGGGACCCGTTCCGTTGTCTCCAAATTCATGAGGGTCGGATATTCGGCCTTCGATGCACATGGACGCTTTGTCGACATCATTCGAAGTGTGAAGCCTGTCAAGTCCACTCAAGAGTCCCAAGGCTACCAAAGCAAGATATGACTTCAGAACGTCCGCATGGCCCTTGACCAATGGGGATAGATATTGTAGGCCCTACGCCGGTTGCTCCGGGAGGAGTAAAGTTCTTGGTCGTAGCCATCGATTACTTCACTAAATGGGTGGAAGCAAAGCCTTTGGCATCCATCGCAGGAAGACACATGGAAAAATTTGTGTGGGAACATATTATCATCGGTTCGGAGTACCTCACAACATCATTTGAGATAATGGGAAGCGGTTTGCGAAGGGTATTCCAGTGTTTTGCGAGGTCGAATATCAAACAATCTTTCACTTCGTTTACCATCCTCAAGGTAACGGTCAAGTAGAAGTTACCAACAGAGACATCATACAAGGAATAGAGCGAAGGTTGGGATACAATCATCATGGTTGGGTAGATGAACTACCTCAAGTACTTTGGGCACATAGAATGCATCTGAAGTCAAGTCACGGAGAAACACCTTCGACTTGACATATGGCACTAAGTCGTCATCCCTTCGAAGTAAGTGTCGAAGCGTAAAGACTCGTAGTAACTTAGACCTACTGAAGAGCGAAGGAAATAGCCTCAATTAGAGGCTATCCACAAGCAAAAGATTGAAAGGTACTATAACAAGCGGTCCGGCCTTCGACCTTCAAACCGTGGGAATATGTCCTCCGACTCAACAACGTAAGTAAAGGCGAGTACCGTGGTAAACTATGACCTACCTAGGAAGGACCCTACGTTATTAAGGAAGCATATGGCAACGGAGCCTACAAGCTGGAAACCTTGGAAGGAGACGCTATTGATAGAACCTGGAATGGCACTACTCTTCGTAAGTTCTACATATGACACTTACAATGTCTAAGGACACATTTTATTTGCTTTCAATCAATATATTTGCATTCTTCTCACTTAGGTAAAGAAGCATTAATGGTAGGCGTCTAGTATTCATTTCTTAAAATGATGTAATCCTCCCTACCCACTTAATGATAATAACACATTTCCCTCAAATCTCTTGTTTCGTTCAATACAACAAAGATTTGCCCACCAAGTCGCTTTATAAGTTTCAATGTCGAAAGGATGTACAAAGACTAAACAACATGTCTTGCTCACATGCATAACATCCATCTCAACTTCACATTAAATTTCCTATATGGCCTTAAGGTATTTCAAGCCTTTCGCTGCCCAAAGGATCAAGACGGATTGGGTCGCGACCCTCATCCAGATTAAATTATACGATTGCTAATATTCTTGGTGAAGTAACTACACACAATGAGGCTATGCATCTACCATATGCCTTAGGTTGTAACAAATATTTTTACGTAAGTAAAAATAAAAAGAGAAGAATCACACATGGCAAAATTCAACCCTAGTGGCTTCATTGTAGATTTATGACTAGTCTAAAACAGCCATGACCTTAACAATCCAAAATAATAAACTATTGTCTTAGGCGTAGCCTACATCACACATGCAATAAGTAATTGTTTCATCGGGCATAAAGCACGAAAAGGAACCTGAACAATTGTTTTAAACAGGTACATACCACCATTGGGATCAAATTACAACCACATGGTTGCCTTCATTAAACTTTGGAATGAGTGGTATCATTTGAACACGGGATGGAACACAGGGGATGGAGTCCTCTTGGAGGAAGATGGAGGCCGGACATCCTTGGCTTCTTGGCTAGCGGGTCCTCAATTGAGGCCGTTGGGTCCTTCGTCACATCTGCAAGGAAAGGGAACTCTAAAGCGCTTAATTGATTACCGCATCATCATATTCTTTTCATGAGTTGCCACAGTAGTACGGAATTTTCTCCAAGACCACTGGTTCCCCGTCTTAGCTACCTCCTCCAAGGTGGTACACTTGCCATGAAAAATGGCAAGATTCACCACATTCCCAATGGCAATCCCACATCATCGCTATGGTAAAGTTCCATAGCAACATAGGGATCACCTTGGTTATCAGTCCACTGTCCTTCATCAAGCATCTTCGCACGAAGGTTCAATCCATCCACCTTTTCTCGGAGCTTGATCTCTTGGTCCAAGAACTTTGCCCTCTCTTGTTCGAGGCCTCCACACTTGGATGAAAGAATGATATCTGCTCCTTATAGCCAAGCGACCATTGAGCCTTGACGGTTAACTTGCCGACTCGGCCTCGCTCGTTGCCAACCGACCTTTGAGCTTTTCATTCTCGACCCGAGATCTTGCACCAAGGGTTCTTATCAAAATCCTCAATGCTTCCTCACACTTCTTCTCCGTGTCGCATACTTGATCCCTAGCCTTCTCTCCTCAACATAACATCCATTTCTTCTCGAGCTTTAGTGACAAAGACCGAGCAATTCCTTGTCCTAGCATTGAGTTGGTTGTCAAGCATGCACCGCGGACATAGCTTTTATCATGAAGGTCGCAGAGCCTCTCTATGGACATGTTATCCATCACCTCCTTCCACTTGGGTGGGATCACATGGCTCACGAGTTGGTGACAAGCTGGGAGAAGGAAGTTCCTTAGTATCGTGAAGTCCCGCAACATATGTACATTCGTTAATATATTATTGTTGGTACCTAATTTTGCTTGCAGAAAGAAAATTACCATGGATATCATCGCCATTGGGCCCTTCGATGGTCGGAAATTCCACACCTTACCCCAGGCACTATTTTGCCCGGTAGTTCGAGAGGAGGATTAGGTAGGATCGCTTCCTTTTCAAAGCGGACTTCACAGACTTTAGCATCGCCACCTTTCTCGCTTGAACCCTCTCACCTATGGGAGGGTCCTCGATGGCCACCGTCCTTCGGAGACCGGTTCGTCTGAGTCAAGAACGTTCTCCACTAGATGATCTTCTACATCTATGGGTTCCTTTGATGGAGGAGCAGAGGATACAGCTCGGCAGTGGGCTTCCACCTCATCTTTGTTTATGGACACCGATGGGAGCCCACGCCATAGCTTGTCTCTGGGATTCTTTGAAGAAAGCTTACCTCCTTTGCACCTCCACCACAACAAAGTTCCCGAACGACATCTCTCGCACAAAGAAGCAAATAAGATAAATATCAGTGAGATAAGTTTTAGTTTCTTATGTTAATTTAAAAGTATATACTTTCTCCATCACAAATTATCTCGGTACCAACGGAGACCCTCCCATCTTTTAGCAATGCCACCATGAGCAGGATTGGCTCGGGGAAGGTCCGAAGTCGGTGGATGACGAGCCAAATCTTGATACAATGGGTTTCTTCTCACAATATAAGGCAATGGATCGGTGAACCTTTTCTCATCATATTGAAAGTCCGGGTTTAACAATGCGAGTATACGGGAGGGATAATGGTAGTTTGGATATAAAAGAACTTGCCTTTCCAGTTCCTTATGTTCATAAAAGGTCTATCTATCAAAATGGGCACATCCTTTCACCCTCTTGGCCAAGGTCAACCAATCTCCTCCGGGTATAGATTCAAAAACCCTAAGCACGATCAAGGATGGTTCAAACCCATAGGCTTTGCACATAACAATGTATGTTGTAAGCTTGGCTAGGCCAAAGGGTTGAACCTAGAAATGTGTACTTCATAATACGGAGGAATTCTAAGATCAAAGGATGCAAAGGTATCCTAAGGTTGGAAGTGGTGAAAGCATGGGTATATAGGCCTACATAATTTTCAAGGGCATCGAATATCCTTTGATTTTTACTCGGTAGCATTATTTTATGTTCCTTTGGAATGGGATAATCGTGAGGCGCTTTAAGCTCCTCACGGTTAGTGTGCGACCTTGTTGTTTTATCACAAATTTTTATTGGTAGACATGATACCTTCTAAAGAACACAACAATGTATTTGAAATACGAGAGAAGAGGGCGCTTTACCTTGTTTGATCAAGGCTTGATCGGAAGAGGTTTTAGTAGGTGAAAAACTTGGGCGAGAGATAAACTTTGTTAGGGTTTTACTATTTTTACATTTATATACCCTACAAGCGTTGAATCTCAAATTTCACACGTGTCCGAACTTATCCCTTTCCTACCGGATTTCAAACCATTTTTAAATTTTGAAAGGATGTTTACTTTTACCGAGGAAAGAGGGGTAGTTAGGATTAATCTTGCATTTAATACGGTCAATAATTACAAGACTTTTCATCTTCGTTCGTTTTTTGTGATGAAGGGGAGGTTTCGTTTTTATTTATGAGTCGTAAGCAATATTTCTTGTTCGTACATATCACTTTCGACTGGGGGGCTTGATGACGTACCCTCCGATCAAGTCGAAGGACCCCCCTTCGGCCTCAGTCGAAACTGCATTACGAAGACCCAAGTCTTTCTTCATAAGTCATTGATGGCATAAAACCATTCATCATTGACATGGTTACCAGTTGGGAATCCG
>CM040243.1:273633788-273698788 GCA_022545495.1 Chrysanthemum lavandulifolium
CCACCAAGGCCTATGCCTTCGATGTCTTCCCTTGAAGATGCCAAGACAAATAAGAACCTTGACTTGGTCTTCCCCATCGTTCCCACTATGTCCTTAGCTTCCTCGCCAAGTCCGAGATAGTGGGATGAAGCCCTAGCGGTTACCATAAATCGGGGCGCCCCATGATCTCCTAAACGTGCTAACACTCTCCAAGCTATTTTCATCATCTATAAATAGGTTGGACGAGTCATTCAAGGGTATGTTCACTCAACACGATTTCACATACATCATATTATCCACAACTCATATCATATACTTATTCACATGTCGGAGGTGGTTCGCGAGGCCCAACCCTCGCGATCACTTAACGAAGTGTCTACTATTTCTTATTGCGGATTGACTACAAGTTTGGCGCAAGCATATCACCCTCATACCCTTCGATCACCATTGAAGGCCCTGGTCGTCATTTAATTATTGTACAATCACTATGCAACTAACTAAGCGCATTTATTGCCAATTAATCCTTTCGGCTGCTCGCTACAGGAATCACATTTCCCCACTTTACCCGGAGACCAAAAGTCTTCTTTTCAAAATTTAAAAACAATTTAAACCGGATAGGGGTAAGTATTAGTTACACGTGTACGGATAGGAAAGCGGTAAAAAAAATATTTAAGAGGGGGTTGTTGAAACCCTAAAACATTTTCACTCTCTTCGCCATATTTTTCACGCAGTGAAACTTCATCGCCACCACTTCGAAAGTAAAAGGTAAACCTTCCTTCTCACTGGTAGCTTGTTTTTTTTTTTTTTTTTTTTTTTAAATGGATTCTAAGTTTATCATAAAGCAACAAAAGTGTACATTGTCTGCAAAAGATTTACATGATCACTTAACTGATTACCCAATCCCACCAGAACACAAAGTGATGTTACCCATATCTAATCAGGGTATTTTTGATGCTCCTCAAGGTTTCGTAGGGCTATGCACACATGCATTTAGCCATTCTAACCTTAGGATTCCTCTGCACCCACTGATATTAGAGTTTATGCAATACTACAAGGTTCATATCTCTAGGTTCAACCCCTTTGGTTTAGCCAAACTGACCACATTCATAGTGATGTGTAAAGCATATGGCTATGAACCTGTATCATGGGGGCAATTGGTTAACTTTAGCAAAAAGGCCTGAATTGGATGTTCCAAAACTGTTTGGGAGGTGTATACCAATATAATGAGTTGGAAAGGTAGCTTTTCTATGTGCAAGACACTATTGTTCCCCTAAGTATCGAGTTCTTTGAATAAGGAAAATATGTTTGATGCAAAGCGTACAATGACCCTTGCCATATGAGGTGCGAAGGGATCCTGTTATCGATGTTTGGCCAAATATCCCGTGGATGTGCAAGTGTTCCCAAGCCATCTTATACATGGTGGGATTGCCCAGTGGGAGGGTCTCCCAAGAAGCTGTTATCATATACCAAGGAAAAGTATGTTTATCTACTCTATTTAAGTAGGACCAATGTAGCAGCGATATTTATTTCTTCTTGTTTCTATTTTGCGAGATGTCATTCGAAACTTCATATACCAAGATTTGGATGAAGATTTAAGCTTTATTCTTCTTTGAGAAGCCGAAGAGTCTTATGGTGTTGGCTCTCCTTCAACATCGTGAACAACAATGAGGTGGACACTCCGAATCCGGAGCCCGTTGCATTGGCACCCCTCAAGTTGTGTTGGAGGGTCCATCCCAACTTGTTGAGAATGTTCTCGACTCGGGCGATCCTGCGGATGAGGATGTCCCGTGATAGGTTCAACAGGATGGCGGCAGTTGAAAAGTAGAAAGGAACAATGACCAAGGCTATTAAGTCTACCAACAAGAGGAAGAATCCCCACCGCCTCCGGAGGCGAGTTGTGAAGCAGATGAGTCTTGAAGGGAGAAAGTTTGTGAAGTCGACCTTGGTTGCGGATGAATCGGTGGAGGTGCATGGTAAGCAATTCATCTTTATAAAATATGTGAAGTCATAATTGTCACAACTAACTTAGCCTTTATACATTGTATTGGTCGCAGCCTTCCAGAGACGAAGGAGCTTCACGATGCTTTGGCGGTCATGGATTGTCGATCATGTCACCCTCCTCAATGGAAAGGTATCTTTGGAAAATATGTCCATTGAAAGGTTTTATGACATGCATGACAATAGGGTTGCGAGGCAAAGCGGTATGGATAATCACTTAAATGCGAAACGAGAATTGCTCGTAACTATGGCCAAGCCGAGGCTAAGTGTGACGAGACCAAGGAACGTTGAGAAGAACCCGTCGCCCAAGACCTTCGTGGAAAGGTAGCCAGGTTGTGATTGAACTCGGCAATCTTAAGTTGAAAGAAGCCAAGGTCACCACTCTAACATGTCAGAATGCTATTCTTGAGGCGAAATATGCTGGGTTGGAAAGTGAGAAAGCCAGGCTCGGAGAGGTAGAAGTGAAGTTAATGGAGGAAATCGATGGCTTGCAGATGAGGTATAAGATGCTGCAAAAGGATCGTGCGGAGGTCGTTTCGAAGGTGGTGCCTTACATAGCCATGGAGCTCTACCACAATGATGAATTGGGAGCTCGGATGTGGAAGGTCATCAAATCGACCATTTTCATGGGACGGTGTTTGGCGTTGGAGGAGGTCGCCAAAGCAGTAAGCCGTGGATCTTTCCAAGATTGAATGCTACCGTCCCACTTCAAGGTGAGTATGATGAGGTAGGAAATGAGTTCACAACATGATACTCCTTCCTTCTTGAGGCTACCAAAGATCCTATGGCACCCTCGAAGACCTCCTTTCCAAGAAACCTCGAAAGTTGAAGCCTACCACTCCCTCCAAGAAGACTATGTCTACCAAGCCTGTCTCAGTTCAACCATCCCCCACTCCATCTCCGAAAAATCAAGAATGAAGGCTTCCATGTCGGCAGTAATTTGGTTTCAAGGGTGGCATGTACCATTTATGACAATTTATCTTATTTGACAATGCTTGTCTTGTTCTCTAAACAATTTGAATGCTTGTGATGTATGGCCATGGGCCAAAAACAATTTAACTGGGGCTTAGGCTCCTCGTGCAGGTACAAGGGCACTAGCCCTCCTTTTGAATGGTATGGTGTAGAGGAATACCTCTACACACTTAGTTATTATTTGTGTTCGTTTTGTTAACTTCTCGTGCGCCATTTTTCCGGCGCCACGTTTCTGACCTAAGGTTAAACAACCTCATTGTGTGTAAATTACAACACCAAGAATATAATGACCAAATTTGATCATTGATGAGGGTCGTGACCCACTCTATCTCAAATCCTTTAAGTAGTATGACTTTGTATATATTTTTACAAGCGCCAAAAACTACTAGGAGAGTTAATGTGAATTTTAAAGTTGGCTTAAGTGATAAGGCGTGTATTGCACCTTGAGCCATTTTATTCGACATTGAAACTCATTAATGACTTGGCTGAACAAATCTTTGTGTTTAAGAAACGAAGCAAGAGATTTGTGGGAAATGTCTTATTTATCATTGAATTGGTAGGGAGGATTACATCATTCTTGAAATGAAAACTAAGACAACTACCAATAATGTTTGCTTTCCTTGAGAAGCTTCTAATTACAAGAAACAAGTAAAGTACTTCTTAAACATAGAATTTTGAAGGTTCGTACCATTCCATGTCCCGTCGATGGGTTCTCCGAGAAGAGTGGCTAGTTTGTAGGCTCCGTTGTCAGAGGGCCTCGGCTACCATGTAGGGTCCTTCCAAGTTGGTCCCGGCTTTCCACAGTACTCTGCTTTGCTTGCCTTTGTTTAGGCGTAGCACATATTCCTGTGCTTGAAAGTGGAAGGTCTGACCCTTTTGTTATAGTAGCCTTCGATCTTATGTTTGTGTATTGCTTCTCGGATGGAGGCTATTTCTCTTCTTTCTTCTAGCAGGTCAAGGTTTTCCCTGATCCTTTCGTCATTTTGGGAGGCATCATATGTTGCCACACGCTCCGTGTGTACACTTAGTTCAGAAGGGATGACCGCTTCTGTTCCGTATGTTAGGCTGAAGGGGGTTTCACCATTGCTTGACTTAGGGTGCGTCCTGTGAGCCCATAATACTTGAGGGAGCTCATCCACCCATCCATGATGAGTTCGTCCCAGCCTTTTCTCGATCCTTTTGACGATGTCTCTGTTTGTAACCTCCACCTATCCGTTACCTTGTGGATGGTAGACGGATGTCCAAGACTGCTTTATGTTGAGCCCTTGACAGAAGTCGTAGAAGACTCCTTTGGCGAACTGCTTCCCGTTATCAGATATGATTATATGGGGCACTCCGAATCTGCACAAAATGTGCTCCCATACAAACTTCTCGATCTGTCTCCCTGTGACGGAGGCTAAGGGTTTAGCTTCTACCCACTTAGTAAAGTAATCGATTGCCACCAGCAAGAATTTGACTCCTCCGGGAGCTATAGGCATAGGTCCTACGATATCGATGCCCCACTGAGAGAAGGGCCATGCGGATGTTACACTTGTCATATCCTGCTTCGGCATCTTTGGAACGTTTGAGTGTATCTGACAAGCCTCACATTTGAGAATGATTTTGCCGCCCCTGTGCATCGAAGGCCAATAATAGCCCAATTTCATTATCTTGAGACAATGAGCGGGGTCTGCATGGAGGCCGCAGGATCCTTCGTGGACTTGAGAGATAATGCTCGTAGCTCTTGGGTCCCACACATCTTAACCAAGGTGATAAAATGACCTTCAGTATAGGGTTTCCCTATTAGGCGATCTTCTTGGAATTAACCCTAATCTTCCTAGCTAGCTTGGGATCTTCATGTAGAAGACCGCTTATCAAATATTCCCAGTTAGAGTCATCCGTCTCTCTTCTTCGTGAACCACATCGCAACTTCCTTGCGAGCGATGGATCTTTCGGGTAAGACTTGACAAGTACTTCTTTGGTGAGATGAGCGAAGGCCATGGAAGCTAGCTTGCTTAGTGCATCGCCTTCTTGTTACGATTCCTACGAACATCTTTGAATGGTGTAGGAGTCAAAGCTTTCCATCATCTCCTTTGTTTTTCCAAGTACTATTTTATGACGGGTCGCCTTGCTTCATAGGAGCACATCACTTGGTTTGCTACCAATTGGGAGTCTACGAAAATAGCAAGAGCTTTGACCTCCATATCTTTAGCCGACGGAGGCTGCTAGCAACGCTTCATACTCCGCTTCATTGTTTGTGGCTTGAACTCAAAGCGAAGAGCATATGTATGCACCTTCCCGTCGGTGACCGAAGATTAGACACGCTCCGGAACCATCGGGGTTGGATGATCCGTCTGCATAAATCTTCTAGTCGGTTTGTACTTGAGTGAGGTTGGTTTGGGCTCTTCTTTTCTCGTCGGGGCTCGGAAGGTGTTTACGCCAAGAAGTCTCATGAAATTTGTCCTTTAATAGAGTTTAGCCCTTGAACTCTATTTCGTGCTCTCCAGTTCAATAGCCATTTAGCCACCCTCCGGACTTTTCGGGTTGTGACAAGATCTGTTTGAGTGGCTTGTCGGTTAAGATTGTGATTGGATGGGCACGGAAATAGCGTGAGCCTCCTTGCTGCGTAGATTAGGGCTAGTATTAACTTCTCCAATGTTGGATAGTTGATCTCGCCCCAGAGGACTCTGTGACAAAGTAAAGGGGATCATCGTTTGTCTCGTTACGCCATAAGGATCGCGCTAATACTCTCCATTGAGGATGCTAAGTACATGAACAACACTTCGCCTTTGATTGGGTTTGTAAGTGTTGGAAGGATTTTGATGAACTCCTTCATCTTTCGAAGGTAGCTTCTGTGGTCCCGACTCCACCGAAAAGTTTTCTTATCCACGCATCCTCGAGTGTTTTGAAGAATGGTAGGGACTGTCCCCTTCGACAAAACCGCTTAAAGTCGCGACTTCCCATTCGTGGTTCGCACATCTTTTGTTGGAATCACTCCTAAAGCAGTATTTCAAGTATTTATATTTCATATGTAATAGGTAGCTTTATTATGGCCTTTATGTTTGTTTAAGGTCTAGCTTATGTAGAAGGCCCATAAGCTTAGGCCCAAGCCCATATAAGAAAGGATGGGAACTAGGGTGTTGCCTAGCTTCCTCCTATAAATACTCTTGTAAACCCTCATTTGAGGTTGGTTGTTCAAGTTTTCTTTCATTCACATATGCCTCGCATAACCGTCTTATTATTGTGTGTGTGTGTGTTAGATCTTGTTCAATCGCCTCATCTCCTTTCTATATTACTTGTGTTTGTAAAACTAGTGACCTAACGATGGTATCAATCGCCTACTAGTTGGGTGAATCGTGTTTGTTTTGAAGTGGGTTTCGGTCCTCGCCTAAAGCACCTTGATACTTTGGTTCGCTTAAAAACTTGTTTTTACACTTTTTAATCCAAGATTCTTGTACTTTCAATGTCTTAAGGTGTTAAAATACGTGTTTTGGCAAAAGTTTCAAACTTTATGCGTGGATAGTTGTTTTGAGCGTGTTTTGTTCTTGGGTGTCGTTCTACGCGTAACCCGTTTAGCCGTTTTGGTACATCAAGTTTCACACTTTTGTGTTCTTTTGGTACTATTGAAGCTATTCCATAACAAAAATCGGTTTAGAAACACATTTGGGCAAAATCAAAATTACGAGTAATCCTACGGCGTATTGAAACCCTAAAATTACGCGTAAGATTATCCTTGGTTTGATCTTCATTTTCGTGGTTTATTCCGTGTTTTCTTACTTGGATAAGTGCGAAAATCGTCGACTTTGGATATCTTTTGCCTTTGTGATAGTGTAAAAGATCATTTGAGCAAAAACCTAAACTTACGCATAAGCATAAGCTTACGGCGTGAAATCGCATAAGATTCACTTCGCGTAAACTTAGGTCTCGCATAAGGTAATCCTCGCCTAACTTTCTCGCCTAACTTTTGTCTCGCATAACTTTAGTGCTTTTTCCTACTTACGCGTAAGCTAAAACCTCAGCGTAACTCCTTATTATTCGCGTAACTTTTGGTGTTTTACGCATAAGTGCTACTTGGTTTCTTGTCTTTTCTCGCCTAAGGACACTTCATCAACAAAGGTTCATTCGACTACAAAGATCCATTTTACTACACAAGTTTATCAACATGTCTCAACCACCATACTCTAACTATTTCCTCACACTTATAATCATCAACAACAACAACAATTAACTCCACAACATCAACAATGGAATCAACAACAAGCTATTTATCAACAACAATTTAATCGACAACATACTCCACAAATTGGTGCAATTCCACCACCACAAATGGTTCAAACACCACCAAGCCTTCAAGTTCAACCCTACACAAGCGATTTCAATCAACATCCATCAAGGAACACTATGAAGGAACCCACTTGGTTTGCAAAGATGTGTGAAGCTTTAAGCGACCAACAATCAATTCATGAAAGTGGATCACTTGATAGACCTCCAATGCTCACTCCGAAACTACGATCAATGGGTGATAAGGTTCTTTAGGTTTTGTGATCGAAGAAGCCACATGGAAAGTTCTTAAAGAAGGTTATCTTGGAAGGTCCATTTGAGATGCCTCTTGTCATTGTGCAGGAGATCAGCTGCTTTGTTCCACGAGATGAACAAACCAACATTGCTCTTGTTGCGGATCTAAATGCTCTGAACTTCTACACTATGAAGGTGATGAACTTGCAATGGAATACATCCTCTTAGGATTACCAAACCCAATTCTTCGTAGTGTTGATGCTCAAAAGCGCACAAAAATGTGGGATCATATTAGTCTTCTTATGGAAGGATCATACTCAATCGGGAGGATTTGGAATCCAAAATTTACTTGGCTTATGAACACTTCATGATTGAACACGGAGAGACACTAGAGTCCTATCATCATCGATTTTCGAGACATCATCAATGATTTGGATAAACACAACATCATCATGCCAAGAATTGCGGTGAATACTAAGTTCTGAGTAGTCTTGGTCACGAATGGGAGAAGTATGTCATTTTCTCCGTCAAGCGAAGAATATGCATCATTCTACTTATGGATTGTTGTACGATTACTTGAAGCCTCATGAAAAGGAAGTTGATCGGGAAAGGATTCTCCGTGCTCAAATTGCTAAGCGATCGCATCCGGATAATCAACAACTTGCCTTGTATGCTCAGCGAATTATCCTCTCGACGACAACTCAACCAAGCGCTTCAAACACACCTTCACGGCAACAACCTCAACAAAATCAATTGGTTCCATACAACAACAATGCTCAAGCATATGTCGATTGAAGCGGCGAGGAAATCGATCCATTGAAGCATTGCAACAAGGATTTGTGATGATTGCTAATGCTTTTGGCGTTACACCAACAAATCTAACAATCGTATTCGTTCCTCATCTAACACACGGACTCAAATTGTTGTGAACAATGGGCGTGTTGAAGTTGAGAATCGTGATTATGGTCGTCGGATGGGCGGTGGTCAAGGGTTTAATCTTGTGGGTAGGAATAACAACGAGCTCAAGTGGTGGAGCAGGAAATGCTCGAGAATCGGTTAAATGGTCTTAGATGCTACAAGCGCAATGAGAAGGACACTGGCTAATGCATGCCCAAAGCCAAGGACTAGGGGCGGTGCTTATTTCAAAGAGGCTTTACTTTTGGCTCTTAAGGATGAAGTGGTGGATCTCTCACGGACAAAACGAGCTTTATGGCGGATCTGAGACTCGGATGATGATATGGAGGACTTGCGAGGCCAATGCATTTATTATGTTGATGGCTAATATGCAAGAGTTACACATGAGTGAAGCAGGCCCGGTGTATGACAACGATGGCTTGTCTCAGTGCCGAACAAACCATCATCATATCGAACTAATATCTCCGTCAATATACGAATAAAGCGCGGCTCGGAATGTTCAAAATGAGTCATCTACATCTCATTCGCGATTTTCAAATAAACCCGTAGTCACATTTGGCGATCCGGATGACCTTATGGTTTCCTTGATAATCAAATTGACTCCGTGGTTATACTTGAGGATCTAAATAATGATCATGTTGTGACTCGCGTTGAACACGATGAACCTTTGCCTCATCGGATCTTGTTACATTACTTAAGACCAACAATCCCAAATTCTTGAATGTGTTGCATTAAATCAAACCTTAAAAAGTAAAAATGCCTTTGTTAACCAAGGATTTTGAATGCTTACAAATGCAACTCAACTTTTCAAAACTCAAGAAAACCGTGAAAAAGGTTTTGAAGCCGCTTTGCAAAATCTCATCAAAGCGAAAAATATTTAGAGACGGATCGTGATCTAGCCGCCTCGAAGAATGCTTTGTTATGCGAATTAGAACAAGCTGAAACATGAACATAAAAAGCAAATTAACGCTCTCACCTTGGAAAATCAAAAAGCTAAAATTTGAGTTGTTAACTTGTCAAAAGCAGTTCTCGCATACAAAAAGCATTCAACGAATCGGGTGGATGACCTTCTTGAAGAAATTATCGACTTGCAAAACAAACTTAAAGAGTTTAAAGCATTGTTTACAAACATGGTGAATCGATATGACTATTGAAAAGTTTACCTTAAAACCCAATCAAAAGGATATGGAAAAATCTAGGCGATTACAAACCAAAGCTTTCACTAAAACATTCAAACCAACTCACGAAGTTTCGGTCACGAGAATACAAAATTGATAATCTTGTTATGAGTGTTGTTGAATATCATCGTCAAGAGGAATTAGATCGAGAAGGCGAGTCGATCAAAATTAAAAAGCGTTGTTTACAACAAACCTTTTAATTATAAAAAGCGGTCACTTTCGTCACCAGCGGATTCTTCTAACACACCAAGGGTTATCATCAAAACACACGAGTCTTCTAATGTTAATCCCAAAGCAGTTATGCACAAACTTATGGTCCTTTACCTTCCATTAGTGAAGTAAACTCAAAACACGAAAATCGAAATATTCTTGATATTTTGACATTTTCATGGTGACCTCAAAATTTTACAACATGAGATAGAATATCGTTACGAAATCAAAGTTGAACATTTTCAATCGCCTCTGGCGCGAGAACAAAGAGACATTTTCGGAAAAATCTTTTACCTAATGTTAAAAACTTGAAAAGTTGTGCAATTGCACAGGAAAAGGATTTTCATAAGGAACTTGGGGTAATGAAAAGCGTTTTCGAGAAAGCGAAACATCTATTTCTAACACTAAGCGTAAAAGAAAATGTTGAGAAAAGATGTTGATCGACTCTTGGAAGATGTTATCTGTCTTGATATCCATAATGTTGTGTTACTTCATGCTTTGCCATTTGCATCGATTACATCTCTGCGATATTGTTGAAAATGTTGTAGCTGTTGAGAACACCGATAATGTGCTTGGATCGAGTCTTTAAAAGCGAAAATAAACGATTACTCAACGAAATTTACAATGCAAAGCGTCGTCTTCATTGGTGTGAAAAGATATTCACAATCATCAACTTAGTTTTCAAAAGAAAATCGCTCGAGTTGAGTGCAAAATCTTGATCCTAAAATTGAGCAAGCTGGATGATCAAAGCGTGTCTTTGAAAAGTCAAATCTCAAAATATGAACAAGAACTTTCAAAAGTTAAGCAGAATATGGTGTCATATTTGATTTGCTCAATAAGACTCGTCATGAAGCATCAAACGAACTTGATCACTATCTTGCTCACACTAGAGAAGTCATGAATTTTCTTTGGTAATATTAGATTACGAAAATCAAGATTTGATTCACACTATCTCTAAGTTAAGAGAAATGTTAGGAAAGTATGAACAACTTCCGCCTACCGTGATTAAGAGATTAGCACCGGTCACACTTAGTAATCGTGAACCTAGAATCCCCTTGCCAAATCACAAGTTGCTAATGTGTTTCCCTCTCTTGAAGCAGGAATAGTTGCGTCTTTTCCAAGCGTCCGCACTTCACGACCTAGGAGCACTCAATCGAAGAATAGGAAGTTGCGACCTAAGAAAAGATCAATAAGGAATGCTAAAGTAGAAGAACACCCTAGGACTCGAATAAGACTCATGTTGCTTCCACTATAGATGTTGCGTCGGCAAATGTAATAGAAATAGTGATGTAACGAATGCTAAACCGTTAAGTACTTTTGATATTGATCGATGCACCTTGTGTTATTTGTCGGAAGAGTATGAATTCGATTGTCATGACAAATGTGTTGCTAAAGCTATAATCTCTCGATTACGGAATCCTAAGAATCGGAATATCTCTAGGCCCACTAATCATTCTAAGTGCGTGTGCTTGGTAGACCGCCTTCTTTAGATTCTAAGGCAAACTTTCTTTGTCTTTGTAGCTCAGTTTCACCTCCTAAGAATGTAGTACCACCTAGTGCATTCACTAAGACTAAAGCAAAGAGTAGTTATAGATGGCGAAATGGATATATAACACACTAGGATTTAAATGGATGCCTAAAATTATTAATGTGTGTATGTCTAATATACACCTTGGAACCCTCTAACATTTCGGGTTCCACATCTACTTCTATTCCATACGTGTAAATGCATGTGTAATGCGGTGTCTGAGATCATTCTGGATTGTTGATAGCGGATGTTCCCGACACATGACGAGCAACCTTAAGCTGTTATCAAACTTTATTGCAAAGTTCATTGGCTTTGTCGGTTTGGGAGCGATCACCAGCGACTATCATGGGCTCGGAGATTATGTCAATGGGAACATCGAAATCGGCGGGGTTTACTATGTGGAAGGCCTCGGTCTGTCTGTTTTCGATGGGTCAATTTTGTGATGGAGATTTGGAGGTTGCTTTCGGGAGAAAACTTGTTTCATTCGTGATCTACAAGGAAATGACCTTATGTGCGGCTCGCGTAATTCTAGTCTCTACACTATCTCTATGCAAGACATGGTTGCTTCCTCTCCCATCGCTTACTTTCAAAGGCAACATCTACAAAATCACGGCTATGGCACCGTCGTCTCTCACATCTAAACTTTCAAACCATCACCAACCTTGCTCGACACAAACTAGTTGAAGGACTCCCCGATTCCGGTATTCAAAGATCACCTTTGCTCGACTGTGAACAAGGGAAAAGCACTCGTGCTCATTTTCCTTCAAAGGTGGAACACGACTCTCGACATGTGCTTCATCTTCTTCACATGGATTTGTGTGGCCCGATGCGGCGTGCAAGCGATCAATGGCAAGCGCTACATCTTAGTAATTGTTGATGACTACTCACGATGGACTTGGGTCTACTTTCTTGAAGCAAAGACCAAGCTCCACAAATGATCATCACCTTTCTCACAAAAATACTGAGTTCGACTCCGCAACACCGTCGGGATAATCGAGCAGACAAAGGCCGAATTTGTTAACAAAACCCTTCGTGAATTCTATGAGAAAGTGGAATTGACATCAAACATCTATTGCGTACACACGAACAAAGCGGAGTTGTTGAAAAGCGAAACCGAGCGTTAGTGGGCTGCAGAACAATGTTAATCAATGCTAAACTTCAGTTACTTATGGGCGAAGTTGTATCTCTGCATGCTATACTCAAAACCGTTCTATGATCACAAAGCATACAACAAAACACCTTTCGAGCTTGTCACAACTATAAACCGAACCTCAAACACTTTCATGTATTTGGATCCCTTTGCTATCCGAATAATGATCGTGATGATTTTGGAAAGCTCAAAGCCAAAGGCGATATTGGAGTCTTTATTGGATCTTGTGACAATTCTAAAGGTTTCGAATGCGGAATCGTCGAACTAAGGAGGTAATGGAAGCGATTCATGCTCATTTGATGAACTCACGGAAATGGCTTACGAGTATATGACTTAGAACCGGTCACAACCGTTTAAACTTCCTCAACCCCATCATCGGTGAACAAAGCCCCACTAACTCGTCAACAAATGGAAAGGTTATTTGCTCCTACGTTACGTGGCGATATTGATGAGCGTGCTCGGTGTATCCATTGTTTCCATTGCACAACGATAATATTCCTATACGATACACTGCTACAACAACTCTTGTTGAAGATGCACCTACACGATTGACTCCAACACATGATTGAACACACGCTTCCAACAATGATGAACCGGTGATGATATTACGAATGAAGTACCCCACTGCGATTTTGATCCAAATCGTTCTTGACCCGTTTGCTAATGAGGCTGTTGCACGGATGTCGCGGAATCTTCAACAAACCATTTGAATCCTCGAATCGCACAATGTATACCAACATCAACCCTCTACACACCGATGGACAAAAGACCATCCTCGGCTAACATTATTGGCAACCCGAATCAACGGTCGTTACGAGACAACGTCTTCGCACAGATGGTGAACATTGCATTTATGCACTCTTTGTCTGCCAATCGAGCCTAAAAACATTAAAGGCGCAATGACAAAAGACAAGCTGGATTGAATCCATGCGGGAAGAACTCAACCAATTCAAGCGTCTTGAAGTATGGGGGCGGTTGAAAGACCAGCGAGGGTCTCGTCATTGGTCTAAAATGGATTTGGAAAAACAAATTGGATCTTTGAAGGGCGTCATCGAAACAAGTCACGTCTAGTTGCTAAGGGTTATCGTCGGGAAGAGGAATAGACTTTGAAGAATCTTTTGCTCGGTTGCTCGTCTTGAGGTTGTTCGGATATTTCTCGCGTTCGCGACTCATATGAATATGACGGTCTATCGGATGGATGTCAAAGCGGCGTTTCTCAATGGACAACTTAAAAAGCGGTCTATGTCGACCAACGGATGGATTCGTTGATCACGAGTTCCCGAACCATGTCTACAAAGCGAACAAAGCTCTTTATGGTCTCAAACAAGCCCCTCGGGCATGAGTGCGATAAGCTATCATCTTTCCTCATTGCCAATAATTTCACCAAAGGCTCGGTTGACCCAACTCTTTTATACAATATCACGGGCACATATCTTAATTGTTCAAATTCGTGGATGACATCATTTTGGGTCTACACATAAAAAGTTTTCAATCGCTTTTGCAAAACTAATGAAGAAAAATTTTGAAATGTCCATGATGGGTGAACTTACGTTCTTTCTAGGATTGCAAGTTCATCAATCACCCGTGGTATTTTCTTGAGTCGATCAAATATGCCCTTGAATTGTTAAACAAATTTGGAATGAAAACACTGTGACACTTATGCCACACCAATGGCTCATACCAAGAAGCTAGATCTTTGATTTACATGGGAAATTAGTTGACCTACCAAATACCGAAGTATTATTGGGTCTCTCATGTATCTAACGACTAGCGAGACTGATATTGTCTTTTTTGGTTTATCTATGCTCCCGTTATCGATCGCGACCAGCTGAAACCCACCTCTACGAGGCTAAAAGAATCCTCCGATACATCAAGGAACCATTAACTTGGGGATCGGTATCAGAAGGATTACGGTTTTGAACTAATCGCTTTTGAGAACGACCGACCACGGGATGCTTAGACTCGAGGAAAAGTACTTGGGAGCTCTACAATTTCTCGGTGATAAAGCGGTGTCTTGGCAATCAAAAAGCGAGGATTGTACATCGTTGTCATCAACGAGGCGAGAATATGTAGCCATGTCGCGTGTTGTGCTCAAGTCATCGGATGAGAACACAACTCAAAGACTATGGTTACGTGTTTGGAGAATCGATGTCTTTGCGACAATCGGTGCCATTGCGATCTCGTGCAACTCGATTCGACATTTTCGAAATCAAAGCACATCGATCTTCGCTATCATTTCATCAAGGACCACGTGGAGCAGTGCAGTTGAATTATACTTTGTGGGTGCGAATACCAATTGGCGGATCTTCTCACCAAAGCCTTGCCTCCCGCTAGGTTTAATGAGTTGGTCCACGGATTGGTATGAGGTGTTTGACTCAAGAGGAATTGGATGACCTCTTAAAGCAGTCTTAAAACACATCAAACACCAAAACATCTTTTGTAAATAAATTTTTCAAAAACAAAATACAAAAATATAAAATCCGATAAAACAACAAAAATATTCTTCTAATCTATCTTTCTTTCAACATGGCAAGTACATTTCTTCCGTCAACACTTTAATCTTTCAAAATTCGGTATTTTTCCGATCAAGTGTTGAGGGAGAAAATAATCTCTTAACTTGTTTCAAAACATCGTGTACTTGCATGTTATCATATCTCGGTTGTTTCTTTTAACAATGGTGGTGAAGTTTACGGTACAATGACACTCCTCGGACTAAAATTAATAACTTTTCATCGGTTTTCTTAAGTCGGGGGGGTGTCGTCAAGTTTCTTTCTAAAAACTTTGTTTGGTAACCAAAATGGAAGTTAAAAGGCTTTGTTTGAAAAAGGAAAAGGTGGAGGGACCAAAGCTGTCAAAACCTTAAAGTTATTTTAATAAAACACCCCACCTAACTTTCACTTCTCATTTATTACTCAAAACCTAAAACCATCCTCGCATAGAATTCACTCAAGTAATCCGTGTTTGAGATCATCATTTTGTAAGTGATTTCGTGTTTACAACATGTTTTTAAGCAATGGTTTTGAATTTTCAAAAATCCAACGGTTAAAACTTTGTATAATCTCGTTTTGTGGTCTCGCATATGTGTATGAACACATGATCAAGATGGTGTTTATGGTTAAAAGAATAGTGTCAAAGCGTTTCTAACACATCAATGATACGTTTTAATCATCAAAACTCGCCCGAATCACGAATTAAATGATTCTGAAATTAGGGTTTATGTGTCGATTTGGGTTTTCAAATGTGAAGTGTTTTGGTATAAAAGATTGTTGGGTTATAGTCTTAAGTGGTTGAATTAATGATTTCCATGGTTATTAACCACCCGAAACACGAATTGGTTAACATTTTGGATTTAGGGTTTAAAGTTCATAATATTTGGTAACTTTTGATTCACAGCGAGTTAAGTGTTATAACTTGGTATAAAGACTCCTCAACACTCTTAAACTACGAGAAAAAGCTTTGTGCATATTCCATGGCTAGATTTCATACAGCGTAGATTTAGGGTTTAGACTACGCGTAAGTTTTCTCTCAGCGTAGCTGTTAAAGCGTGCAATTGTGTTTTGCTCTGTTATAAAATGAATTTTGTGTTAATATTGATGATTTGATGAATTTATTTCGGGCTTGCTACACTTAAAATTCAGAATCAAGGTTGTTGTAACTCTCGCATAAGGATCACCTTACGCGTAGCATGTTATCGTAAGATTAGTCTTCTGGCGTAGCTTCTACGCATAAGGTTCTACATATGGGACTACGGCGTATCTGTGAAGGATATGCGTGCGATGACCTCTCGCATAAGGTCAACTCTTACGAGTAGCCTTACAGCGTAAGGTTAATATATGCCTCTGGCGTAACCTCTACGCATAAGGTCCAATTTTTCTTACGTAATATTTCTTACGCGTAAGTTAGGATCCTGGCGTAAGTTTACGCCTCGCATATATCATTTACGTCTCGCATAACTTTACCAATCCTACGCATAAGCACGGATCATACCTTCGTTATGAATTGTTACGTGTACAAACTTGTAAATAAACTAATCATATCGTCACGAATCCAATAATGTCACTAATAAACTTAAATCGTTTGATATGTTGTGAACAATAAGTGATAAAATAAACTTTAAAACTTAAAGTTAACTAACTCATGAAACATTTCACGGCGTCATTGGACTATTGGACATACAAGTGACTTAGGACTCGTAACAATCATTGACCTTTGTACATTCAATAACTAGACAATAAGACCTTACATTGACTAACATTATGTCTTTCGATATGTTGGTTCTTTTGGCTAATGTTATTTGAGATCACGACATGGTGAACAAATGAATGTGGATGCATCGAAGTTCTCTCCATTCTTGATATCTATCCTTATGGCTATCCAATGAAGATAGGAAAGAATAATCTCCGTGTTGACTTTGACACCCTCACTTGCTCGAGTCTTCGTGTTTAATTGCTATTGATATTACGAGGACTCATCCGTATCGAATATGCTCACTCACTCTGCAAGCTGTTCACGAGATCTATATCCAGCAGTTACGGAACACTATGGAAAGGGTCAAAGGACGGATTGCTTTGTGTGGTGACTACGAATCACAAACAAGTCACCATTACACTGCGAGACTTAAGGGCTATTCTCCTAATTCTGAAGTCGAACCAACCAAACTATATGCCACACACTTTGAAGAGCTCACTCTCCAATTCTTAATCGATATCGGTTATGGCGAGGCTACGGGAGTAATCACCAAGCATTCTCACGTAGAGCTTAGAGTATTCCTCAACCATGGAGAACTCTCTACATGATCATCACCAAGTCATTTACGGTCGTGGCGGTGGCTATGAGCATCCTAAGCTCATGGAGCGCAAATATTTTGGGCATTGGTCAACATGAAACACATCGCTATCGAAGCTCGATTTGGGATGACATGATGTCATTTCTCAACAAGCTTGGCTCAAAGATTCCCTACATCGGATATACTAAGCTGTTGATCGAGAGAGCACTTGGACTTCATCACGATATTCCCAAGAGGCTCAATGACCCGACAATCACGATATGTTGGCGGAACCTATTCTATCTTCGAGAATCAAGGAATCGTCTACAAAGAAACAAGGTCTTTGTGTTGCAGATTTCCTTCTAGCGAAGATGTCGAGCTCGAAGCGTACAAAAGGTATCTGGAGGCGGTTAGACAAGGCAAAGTTGGTCATCTCGACGAAAAATCTTACGGAACACTGTAAGGAGAACCGAGAAGAGGAAGTGCGAGGAGCGCAACAAATCTTGTGAGTCAAGGAAGTTTCCTAAAGGAATCCTCCTTCAAAAGGATTGTTCCGTAAAGGAAGCCGAACCTATTCCACACTTGAACCACAAAGAAAGCTTGTGGGCGAGAGCTACGAAGATCTTGTCTGAGATGAAGAGGTTCATTACTCATAGCGCAAGCGCAAAAGCACTGCCTCGATAGCAAAACCTCCAAGTCCTCCATTTGTCCAAGAAAAGGAAGACTCCGACAATTGTACCCTATGATGAGAGCTACGAAGAAGAAGAAGAACAAGCTGGATAAATCATACGGGAAGAAGTTTAAAATCGTCGAGACACCTTCAAAAGGTGAAGAATTTGCTAAAGATCAAATGGGTGGCCCGGAGGATCAAGTGGTCTTGCCCGCTCCTCTCCAGATCTGATGCGGTTAATCGACCCGATAAGGGATGCGGTGCCACCACTCTTACGCAACAACAAAAGCTTGTGGAGGATACTATCGAATATGAGTTTGAGAACCACAGGCGAGAAGTGCGAGAAAGATAAAGATGATGATTATGACAAGTTGCTACGGAAGTCCACACATTCACGAAGGAAACTTACGAACCGCCTAAGGACCCGAGCCTCCTCATGTCTCCTCATCATCGGACTCTTCATCTCATTCATCACCACCACCATCAAAGAAGTCAACGGATCATCATCCAAATCGTGAAGAAACCACCTCGCTCTTGGATTTCTCGGACACATGAAAGAATTGTGAAAATTGTCAAACAAGTCGGAATGAAAGACATGTTATCTGAAAGCTTAACTTTCTCAATCAACAAATACAATATCTACATGGCGAGAATGACAAGATGCAAGAAGAAAGGAAGTTTATCCGAGAATTCATGAAAGGTCATCGTAAAGAAAGCTGGATGAAATGATTGAAGGTTACACTCAAAAGTACCTTCAAGATATCGTTCCTAAAGTCCAAAAGGCTGGAGAAGGCGACAAGAGATCATACCCACAAGTTTCTTCTCGACCTTGTCCCGGTGTGACTAGAAGTATTTTCGGACAACTCACCCTAACATCGTCGCATTGGTTAAACATACAATGGCCAAAGAAGGCGATCTCTACGAATACGAGTTAATCGCTAAACTAGTGATGCAAATGTCAAAGCGATGCGGGCGTTTACCGGATGAAGCTAAATTTTTGAAGGTCTGCTTGCTTTTCAACTCGGATCATCATGCAAGAGTCGACCGATCAACCCAAACGGCCAAGAGATGGCGATGATAAGGACAAGGACTCTGCATCTAAGCGTCGGAAGCAATCGGTGAATCTTCGTCTATGCAACCCCACCTCAGCGGACTCCTTCTCAGCGAAGATCTCCTCCTCGCTCTTCTTCTTGATAAACCTCGGGGCGATTCGAGTTACCACCCGGACTCAAAAACCGGTGATCACTTTGAATATCACGGGTGGTGGCGATGAAGAGGTCCTTGAGCCCAACAACAACCCCCTCTCCCAAACAAGGACGAAACCGGCATCATCATCTAAGCCTTGAAAAGAAGAAGAAGGCGCTTCATCGGCGTCATATCATGGCTAGATGGCGATAAAGCGAAGAATTTGAATGGTTTGCTACACTTGTTAACAACACTCCTACCACGAAGAAGGTCAAGAATTGGTGAGCGGTAGTACCTTGGAGCATGCAAAGATTTTGCAAGAAAGGTTCCGTGTGAAGAAGATGGCGAAAAATCGAATTGAGCGCATCAAGAATGAAGCATTCCTACTTTTGAAAGGCAGACTCGGAAAGTGCAATCGAGGTTGAATATCACCTTGAAAACATTGCTCGAGCCATGTCTAATAACATGGATTGGCTCGACCCGAAGCAAACATCGACTTCACCAAGCGGGACAATCCTCCATATTACACCGGTGGTCTCGACCTCTACCTACCATTGGCCAACTGATCGACCTAAGTTCCTTTCGGACATTTCTTCAACAAAGACTTAGATTTTCTTCAACACGGTGGCGATGGTTCAAGGAAATCGCTACATCTCGACACTTCCATTCCCTGCGCCATATACTCGATTGTATAGCCATCGAGGCGTGCTACCCACATGTTCTCCGACAAAGTGGTAGCGTATGACCAAGATGCAATGTATGGGATTCACCATTGGCGGGCAGCGAAGAATCTACTACTGAGTTGCTTGGTCGAAGTCTCAACATGCGGTGTTCGATTACTAAAAGTATCGTGGCCATCCAACATGTTGGTCTATCGTCTAAATGGGACTACACTTTTCTCAAGAAGATTGTGGTCAAAAGACAAGGCGAAGGGACTATGCATTCTCTGAAGGCGACTTTGAGAATTTGAACATCAACGATATTGAAGACATGTACCTTGCCAAAGTTCAAGGTCGCATGAGACAATTTCAAGCGAAGTACAACGTGAATTCATCAAGTCATTGCTCATCTTCATCAGACGCATAGTCATCAAAGAGCGTGTTGAAGATCTTGACTTGCCGTTGAATCATATCGAAGCGTGTCAACTTCACTCCACCACGACTTGATCTTCCGATATCAACCGGCTATCACAATTAACGCTCATCGACAAACCGTTTGGTGTCGTTTATCGCGATGAACTTCATCGCAATTGCTTGATGGCGTGTAATGAGCTTCACAAATTTGGAGATCATACTACGAAGATGGTTAGGGACGGATTAGCTTATCGATTGAAGGATATACGTGAAAACATTGGGAACCTAGCGATGGAATTCTCGGGATCGGAGGAATGTGAGAAGGATCATCACCATGATTGATGAGCGGTTGTTCGAAGGGATCGATTCGAGCGTTGGAAAGTTTTGTTGGTGGTCGACCGGGATCAACATCACCGGCTATCAGCATACATTCGTACTCACAGGAACATCACTTGCACTTCTGGTACTCCTTGATTTGGTTCTTTCATTAAAAATTTTGGATGTATGATGATATATGTCAATGGCTTGTGCACATAACGATGTACAACCCGTAATTGTCAAGAAAGGACCACGTAGTGCGCCTCGGTGCCACAATCCTTATAAAAGGGCGAAAGCTTCTTATTTTTGAGTAAAACCTATCAAACCTTTCATTTTCAAGGTTTTGCTCAAAAACACAAGTACTTCCCATATGATTTTCAAAACCTCAACCGTTTATATCACTTGTTGAGGGGTATTTGATTTAAAACTTTGTTCACAAATTGTTCATAGTGGTCATCTTCCCAACACTCGAAATGGTCATATTTATTGTCAACCGTTCAAAATAACATTTTATATGCCATTTTGAGGGAGAAAATTGTGTGATAAGAAATATGTTGTGCAAAATGCAAATGAATCTGTGTACCTCGGACTTAACCAGCGAATTGTGGTACTAAAGCTGTTTGTAACTCGAAAAGACTTGTCTGGACGGGTAATAATTTCAAGCTAGTTCGCTAGTAATGTAAGCGTGTCTCATAAAGGACTTGTCCAAGTAGAAAGTACCATTCGAGAAACTCTTGGTAGACATGAACTCGGCGGGTATGACAACCTTTCGAGGTTTGTCTACACCTTCAAGGTAGTTATTAGAGCTAGTTGTCACCTAAAAGCGACAATGTAACTCTTTAACTATGCAGCGTAACCGTGTCTCATGGGGATTGTCTATCTTGAGTGGATCAATTCAAAAGTGCGCTCTTTCCTCTTTGTGCATTTAACCATTAAAACTATTAAGCACATGTGGAGGAGTATTTATGCAAAACCTTATCTCTCACGATGGTTCAAACATGTTTTCATTTACAAACCATTTGAGAGATTTTTCACATCTTGTGGTTTTAATGGCAACATAGGTTAGTCATGGGTTATAAGGTGACTAAGGTTAGGAATAACCGTCCTATGATCCTTGAGCGGAGGATCTACCCAAGGACACTACCATTAGTTAGTGTTAGAAGTCCTTAGGAATGATTGTAAAAGGAGAAAATGAGAATCGGAGAAAGAAGGAGTTGAAGAATCAAAAGAAATGTAAAGTAAAGGGTGAAAAAAAAGCGACCCTCAGTTATTCAACTTAGAGGCGGACAGGGTTCAATTCATATACTCTTGATTGTCACTTAGTGACACGGTATTGAAGATTAAAAGTCGTCATGGACCCGATGGCGCATGCACTAAACCTTCTTAGCCACTCAAGTTTCTCTCAGCGAAGCTTGTTTCATTCTCACGGGGAACCCTCGTAAACTATTGGCTTTCTCTTAGAGATCGTTGGTATTGAAGAAGGAGACCCTCTCCTAGTCTCGCTCGGGAAAACCAAAAGCACTATTGAGTCTAGAGCCACGAGATTCATCAAAGATCTCTTAGGAACACTTGACATTTCATCACTTGTTGATCAACAAATAAGATTGATCGATGGTTCATATCGAGTCCTTCACGGATCTTAGCAATCATCGAGAACATTTATGAGAGGTTCACATACGTGATTCTCGGTGATTGAATGGAAACTCTGCCGGGGTCAACATCAAACGACCACGGCGGCGGTCGCCGGTAACTCCCGTGGATTACGCGGTGTGTCTCAAGCGGTCTGATCGTGAGGTGATGCTTGGTGTACCTCGGCGACTCATCGAGCTGTAGATGTACTTGGTACATCGCGTTATCTCACTTGTGGGACTCCGGTTCGAGAGCGGCCTTTGTAAAATTAGAGTTGTGTTTTCACACTATCTTTGTTAACACTCTCGAAGTTCAAACTTGTAAGTCGGAAACCGCTTATTACTAACCGTTTGAAATGTTTTCTTCTTATGGAAGCTCGGGGCGGAATGATCGTCTTGATTCTTCTCATGCTCACGCCAACATCATCACTAATGGAAGTTCTATTCGAATGCAACACAACGATCGAATGATTCTTCATCAAATCAAAGAATCTACAAAGTCAAAGACTTAAAGAACTTCATCGATATTGATTTCCAACGTCAAAGGCGTGTGAGCATGTTGAAGAATGGCGTGGAACCTTTGGAGCGTGAAGCGGACACGAGCGGACTTGATCACGAGACAACAACATACTATCACTTTCACCACAAGAACAATGATCAAAGAACAAAGTTAAAGATGACGTCAAAGCATAAGCTGTTCAAAGATAACTATCTCTCTACTTTGGGAGATTGTTCGAATCAAGGCAATTCCTCTCACAAGAAAGAAGAATGTCGAAGGCGTCGAGCTACTATTACATCAACGCCTTCACCGTTTACATTCATATATACTTGAGGGAGATTGTTGGAATCACTCTAAGCAGTATTTCAAGTATTTATATTTCATATGTAATAGGTAGCTTTATTATGGCCTTTATGTTTGTTTAAGGTCTAGCTTATGTAGAAGGCCCATAAGCTTAGGCCCAAGCCCATATAAGAAAGGATGGGAACTAGGGTGTTGCCTAGCTTCCTCCTATAAATCTCTTGTAAACCCTCATTTGAGGGTTGGTTGTTCAAGTTTTCTTTCTTTCACATATGCCTCGCATAACGGTCTTATTATTGTGTGTGTGTGTGTTAGATCTTGTTCAATCGCCTCATCTCCTTTCTATATTACTTGTGTTTGTAAAACTAGTGACCTAACATCCTTCTTGTTCCCTTCCATTCACCCGGTTGGGTGTCGAAGAACTGTCTTTTCCCTTTTGATGCCTTTAACCGGATGTGCTAATTGTCCGGACCGCACCGCCTCTTGATCTGCTTCTTTAGTTCTCTGCGGTTGTTCGTGTCGTGTCCATGGTCTTCATGGAAATGGCGATACTTGGACATGTCTTTGGCTTTGCTTCGTCTTTGTCATCCGGGTGGTGGATCGAAGGACTTTGCGGCTTTCTCGGTGTGAGAATCTCCACGGGAGATTTGACTAAGTTCGCCAAGAGTCCGTGGTTCAAACCTTTGTTGTATGGAGTGAAGCGGTCTCTGTTCTTCTTCTTGTTCTTGGATCCTTCCCAGGAGGACCCTCGAGAGAATTTGTCAGAAGCTTCCTTTTGTTCTATCGGAGCCCCGTTTGCTGCTACCTTTTTGGATTCAATCCAAGTGTAAGTCTTCTCCATCAGCGCCTTGTAAGTAGTAGGAAGATCGGTGGATAGGAATTCCACCAAGCTTCGCGTCCGAAGGCCATGTACAAAACCCGAGATCCTCTGATCTTCGTGTAAACCCAGAATTTGCAAAGTTTCATCGGTGTACCTAGTAACGAAGGCCATTGTGCTTTCGTTGTCCCTTTGCTTGATGGTGTGCACGGCTAGATGGGTTTTGGTGTACTTCTTCTATTGGCTAAAGTGTGATCGGAACTTAGCCTTAAGGTCATCTAGACTTACAATGCTTCCCAACTTCTGTCCATTCCACCATATTCTCGAGGAGTCTCGGAGCATGTAAGTGAACATGTGGCATGCTACGGGCATGACCCACTTTTGCATTTTGATAGCGTCTTCGAACAAGTGGAGGAAGTTATCAGGATCGCCTTTCCCATCGTAGGTGCCTATGTGAGTAGGCATCTTTACACCGTCGGTGAGGGGTGATCTTGATCCACTTCATGAAAGGTGTGCAAGCTCTAGAGGCTTGACATAATCTTGGTTGTATGGAGGTGGATAAGCAGGCGAGGATTATACGGGTTAGGAAATGGTGTGTGTGGCGGGGTAAATAGTAGAAGGTTGGTATGAAGGGTTTACACCCATCGATTGCGTAGGAACATGTCCATAGGGCATTTGCGGTAATTATGGTTGGGAGTGAACCACTCGGAGAATAAGTGTTGTAGGTTTGAGCGGTGGGTAGGGTTCATTCCGGAGGTGGCGATGCATGCACGAGTATGGAGGAGGCCTCAGACACTCGAAACATATGAGGGTCTTGGAGACCCCATCCCCTCTTCCTAAGTGGGCGGCTAGGAGGGGTAGGTTTACCGTTCCCTCTGAGGTTGCTCCTCCATTGGAGTTCTCGCTCCTTCTATCACCTTGCATTCTTTCCTTCTTCCGGATCTCCTTGGGTCCTTCTTCAAAACCAGGTCCTTCCGTTTGGCCTTGATGGAAGGAGAACTATTCGTGGGGGGCGAGCCCTGCTAACAGTCGAGGCCTCTCTCTATTTCAATCTCTTCATCATACTCCTCACTGCGATATTCCAACTCTCTTAGCATTTTAGTGTTGCGAACATGTCTCTTATGAGCCCTAAGTAAAGAATCTAAGGCTTCAAAGTTTGCCTCAGCGAGGCGAGGCTAATATCTGGAATAGGGTTAGCGGATGTTGAGGCGTGATGTCACGGGAGTAGTTTCAAGCGAGATCGTGTGGTAAAGGTTGAGGCCGTTATGGGGCGAGATTATCGGTTTAGTTATGTTGAGAGGGACTAGGGTAGAAACACGGTGGAGGTGTATCTTCTCTTCACAGTTCCATGCCGGAAATGTAGTGTAGTCGGTTGGGGTTTTAGGGTTGGGTAATTCTGAGACTAATAGTAATGGTCCCACGGATGGCGCATGCGATTATACGATGGATTGCCTTTGCCGGGCTTTGATGAGGATCAAAGTTATGAGGGTGTATGTTCGACCAAGACTTGCCTTTCACACGAGAATAAAATACGAAACACTCGTTAAGTGATTACGCAGGGTGGGACCTGCGAACCACCTCTGGCGTGAGGTAAGTATGGGTTATGGTTGTATAAGTGTGTGTAAGTAAAGAGATGAGTGTGAAATGAGCATACCATAATCCATTGCCCGTCCAACCTATTTATAGTGGATGAAATAGGGTTGAGAACAGTGCATGAATGTCGAGATCATGGGGGCGTCCCATGATTGTGGGTAACCGCTAGGGTTTAGTGACCACGTTCTCGGACTTGACGGGAAGCCAAGAGAGAGGAGATCATGGTTTGACCAAGTCGGAGGTTCTCCTATCTAATGCTCCTTCGTCGGCCATACCCAGAAGAGCTTAGGGCTTGAATGGCGAATTCCCCTGAGGTAACCTTCGTGATAACGAATGGTTTGACGCCTATGGATATTTTGGAATCCTAACTTGGGCCTTCGAATAGAAGGGCTTCGACACATCTCGGAGGAGTGTCCTTCGAGCTACTCGGAGGGTACATCATCATTTTCTAATTACTTCCTATTGATTCAAGTGGGGGTTTAAGTCACTATGACAGCATTTGGTCAATTCTTCATAACCTATGAACAAAGGTTCCTACCTGACATCAAAGGCCTACCCTTTGGGGAGTCAAAGGTCTCAAGCAACCTAAGCCAAGTCATTAAGTACCCTACATGCAAGATTCGAAACAATGTGTGCCCGGGCTCTAGCATCTTAGACACACATCCCTAACTTCTTAAGTTCATCCTTCCGAACGGTGATCCTTTGGTCAATTCGCACAAGAGGGATTTGATAGTCTTTTGGTCAATTATTACCAAGCCTCTCTACCTACTTACTTAGGGTCAGTTGCTCAATTCTCCTAAGCAATTAAATATGACCACAATTCAAAACTACCAAAGCTAGGGTAGCTACCATCGAACTATGCATGCATAAACTAGAAACAATTATCGAAGCATGAAAACACGAGACAATACAATTAAGGAATCATAACTAGGCTAGCACCAAAGGTGTAGCTAAAGACATAATAAATTCAATGTTTAACATGATTAAAGACATGAATTAAAGTGAAAAGTAGTAGTAATCGCTAAAGCTTAATGATATGGTGTGATTCCTCCCTTGGAGATGGCTCCGTATGCTTGGTATGATCTACCTTTGGAACCCTCTTCACGTTCTCTGACTTTGTGTTGTGAGTGAATGATGTAAAATACAGTTTTAGGGTTTGTATTTATAGGCCCGATCATATTTACGTCATAACTTGAGTTGAGAGTTATGCCGTAACTTAAGTATCTTCTAAACAGAAAGCTCGTAGTGGTGATTACGGCATAACCTAAGGAATAGTTACGCTGTAATTGAAGCTCCGCTGTAATTTTGTAGATAGTTATGCCATATCTTGAATACCTTCTAAACAGAAGTTGGTTACGTCGTAATGCATGTGAGGAGATTACGGCTTAGTTGACGGAGGCGCGAAATTCTTTATGACCTAGATGGTTACGACGTAACTTGTCGAGAGTTTCGCAGTAGCTGCAGTTGAGTTGGTCATTTGTAATGAAATCCCACTACGGCGTAATTGAGAATATGAGTTACGCCGTAGCTTCTTTAAAGATAGCATACTAAGGTAAAAATCGTTAAGAAAATCTCCAAATCCGCGTCTCTAAGCTCCAATGCTCATATTTTACCTGGAAACGCAATATAAAGGAATAAGAGTATATATCCATATAAATGACATAAAACTATTTCAGTAAGTGCTTGACATGTTCCAAGGTAAAGGCCGAACATGAAAGCCGACATAGCCATGTATGTCAGTAAGTGCTTGACATGTTCCAAGGTAAACGCCGAACACCATAAACCGTTAGGAATGTTAGTACAACCTGAACTTCCTGTTTGGAAATGAGAGTGAATCACCATGGACTTTATCACCAAATTACCAAGAACACTTAGCGGCTGTGACGCTATTTGGGTAATTGTGGATCGACTGACTAAGTCCACTCACTTTCTTGCTATCCGCGAAATCGATAGTATAAGCTTGCTCGACTATACGTGAAAGAGATAGTATCTCGTCATGGCGTGCCTATATCTATCATTTCTAACAGTGAAAACTATTTCACTTTAAATTTTTAGCGGTCACTGCAGACGGCCATGGGAACGAAGCTTGATATGAGCACCGCCTTATTATCCCCAAACCGATGGTTAAGCGAGAGGACCATTCAGATGTTAGAAGATATGTTTCGTGCCTGAGTTATCGATTTTGGCAAAGGCTGGGAGAAATACTTGCCGTTGGCTGAATTTTCCTACAACAATAGCTATCACACCAGCATTAAGGCCGCACCATTTGAGATGTTGTATAGCCAAAAATGCCGTTCTCCGATCTGCTGGGCTGAAGTTGGTGACAGCCAACTTACAGGTCCCGAACTCGTTCCAGAAACTACCGAGAAGGTAGTTCAAATTCGTAATCGTTTGCAAGCGACACGTGATAGACAAAAGAGTTATGCCGATAAGAGATGTAAACCCCTAGAGTTTCATGTGGGAGACCGGGTCATGTTGAAGGTTTCTCTTTGGAAAGAGGTGATACGCTTCGGCAAACGTGGAAAACTCAACCCCTATTATATTGGTCCATTTCCAATCATGGAAAGAGTTGGACTAGTATCGTACAGACTTGAGCAACCTCAAGATTTGAGCAGTGTACATGATGTCTTTTACATGAGTAATCTGAAGAAATGTCTTTCTGATGAAACCCCGATCATACCTATAATAGAAATCTGGATAGATGAAAGTCTAAACTTTATTGACGAGCCGATTGAGATAATGGATTGCAAAGTTAAATGACTGAAACGCAGTCGTATTCCAATCATCAAAGTTTGTTGGAATTCCCGTCATGGACCAGAATTCATGTGGGAACGTGATGATGAGTTTCAGAGGAAGTATCCTCAAATCTTTACGTCATCAGGTAACTCGAAGTGAAACCCGGGACGGGTTTCTTCTGAGGCTGGGAAAATGTGACAACTGGTAAATTAGGGAGCACTTTTAAGTACCGCATTACGTTAATTAAAACGAGTAATAGACTTTTAGAAACTATTTTGGAATTATGATGAATTGATTTGGTATCGTTGATTTAATATCGTGAATGATTATGTTATTGAATGAGTCATGATATGTTGATGGGACGTTATATTAGGCACTACTCGAGTCGGCACAATAGAAACCTAAAAACGTGAGAAATAGTAACGTCTAACTCGTTAAGCGGAAATAGACGTGTTTATGATCAAATTTAACAGAAAAATATATTTAAGAACGATGGCGCAATTTATAAAATTTATCTGACACGACTAATATAATTTACGAGCCGTTAATAGTGTTTTGGGAAAGTTTAATAAAGTTATGCTTATGGTCCTTATGGTTAGTATAACCCCCCATTTCAATATAAATTACACTAAAGGTGCCTAGAGGAAACATAAAACTCCACCATCCCTACCATTTCATCATCTCCACCAAAACCCTAACATCACTTTCTCTCTCTCTACCTCCTTGAGCTGCCGCCACCACACCGCCACGTGTACAAATACACCACCACCACCAAACACTTGTTTCACTCTCCTCTTCATTTTGACCTACACCACACGCTATCAATCACCATCACCGCCACCTCCAGCACCCAAACGCGCCACCTTTTATTGTTGTTTTCGTTGTTATACGTGTAGATCGGAAGAAATAAAAGGTGAGGAATGAGTTTATATCGTTTGTGACTCACCGAGTCACGTTCGTGTATTGTTTTTGGTTTGGGTTAGGTTAAAAACGAGTGGAAAACAATGTTTTTATAAATAAAAACGTGAATAAATGGTTTGGTATCGTGTGTATCGTGTATGTATCGGGTTGAGTTATGTGCTATCATTATTATTTTTAGTGTTCATGTTTATGTGTATGTTTGATTCGGATTTAGTCGAGTTCTTGATGTTGTTGTTGGCGTTGAGATAAGCCGAGACCACGAATGGTCCAGTTTGGTTTGTTTGGGTTTAGCCGAGAGCTAACCAAGGACCTAGGGGTCCGTTTGGTTGAATAATGTTGTCGATGCGCGGGTAACCAGGATCAAGAAGGTCCGTTTGGTATTGATGTTGTTGGAGCTGAGGGTTAGCCAAGGACCATTAGGGTCCGTTTGGCTCGTTGGTTTGTAGCGTGGGTTAAGAGAGACCGAATGGGTCTCGGTATTGATTATTGAATGAAATTGATGTTGAGGTTGTTCTCGAGTTTAAATTGGATTTGGATATGGAGATTGATTGGATTGCGGTTTGAGTTGCCGAGTCGTAGGTTTAGGGTAGTAGCGGACGTGAGTTGTTATTTTGGACTTGATATATTATATGTGAACTTTGTGCAACGTCGGTGTTACCGTGAATTTTTAGTCTCGGTTGACCCCGACAACAATGTAACATGGACTTTAATTTATTAATGGGCGTTATGACATATAAAATCTATATATATATATATATATATATATATATATATATATATATATATATATATATATATATATATATATATATATATATATATATATATATATATATATATAGGGATACAATGAAAAGGTAGGAAGGAATGTGGAGGTGACATGTGTCACTTTGCCACATCATCATGTCACGTCATATGACATGTGTCACCACCCACCAACCCCCACCTGAAAAAAAATTTGACCAAAAAAAAAATTTTGGGGCAAAATTTTTTCCCGCCAAAATTGTTTTATTGCATCACTTTATAAAAATTCTTGCATCACAAGCGATGAGATTCCTTCAAACTAGCGGCATATCCGGTGAGTTTCAAGTATACTAGCGGCGAGATGCACCGAGTTCTTGCATCACAATTACTATTATGATGCGGTAACTTTATAACTAGCGACAAATCCGGCCGTTTCAAGTGTATTAGCGGCGGATGCACCAAAGTAAGCGCATCACAAGTGTATTAGCGGTACCACGAAATAAATTTTTCGATGAATAATGTATTTTAGTTTATTATCTTCTTTTAAACAATAAATTCGGATATCAAGAATTTCATTATGGCCCGTGCCCGTTCGGACTCTAACCGATTGGCCCGTGTACGCTCGGGTACAAGCCCGTTTGGTCCGCGTTCGGGCTCAAGCCCATTGGCTCGTTGCCCGTTCGGGCTTGAATATTTGTATAATATGCTTTATTATTTGTAGTAGTGAAATTTAATGCAGGAATTGTGTTTTATTTGGTTGTACAATATGATTGATAATTTGTATTTCTTATGTAAGGAGTGTTTTAATAACTGTATTAATTGTATTTAGTGACCAGTTAAATAATTGACTACATTAAATAGCATTAATGTGATGTTTTGTTGTACACTATGCTTCTTGTCTTGTACGTCTGAAAATTATGTGCATTAAAGTGTTGTACACTATGTTTCTTTTCTTGTAAGTAGTTGTCATTATAGTCATTAATAACATTCACCACTTTAATAGCATTAATATTGTAAGTCTGAAAATAAGTCTGAAAATTACATCATACCTTGTTGTACACTATGCTTATTTTGTTGTAAATCTGAAAATTGGCTGCAGCTATTGTACATTGTGCTTAAATAGTTGTAATTTTTTGTGAAGGGGTGTTTTTAATAGCATTAATGTTGTTTGATATAATTTTGGTCTTAAAATGCGCGTGCAAACGATCAATGGCAAACGCTACATCTTAGTAATTGTTGATGACTACTCACGATGGACTTGGGTCTACTTTCTTCGTAGCAAAGACCAAGCTCCACAAATGATCATCACCTTTCTCACAAAGATCTGAGTTCACTCCGCAACACCGTCGAATCATCGAGCAGGACAAAGGAACCGAATTTGTTAACAAAACCCTTCGTGAATTTTATGAGAAAGTGGGAATTGACATCAAACATCTATTGCACGGACACACGAACAAAGCGGAGTTGTTGAAAGAGCGAAACCGAGCGTTAGTGAAGCTGCAAGAACAATGTTAATCAATGCTAAACTTCCAGTTACTTATGGGCGTAATTGTATCTCTGCATGCTATACTCAAAACCGTTCCATGATCACAAAAGGCCACAACAAAACACCTTTTGAGCTTGTCCACAACTATAAACCGAACCTCAAACACTTTCATGTATTTGGATCCTTTGCTATCCGAATAATGATCGTGATGATTTTGGAAAGCTCAAAGCAAAAGCGATATTGGAGTCTTTATTGGATCTTGTGACAATTCTAAAGGTTTCGAATGCGGAATCGTCGAACTAAGGAGGTAATGGAAGCGATTCATGCTCATTCGATGAACTCACGGAAATGGCACGAGTATAACGACTTAGAACCCGGTCACAACCGTTTAAACTTCCTCAACCCCATCATCGGTGATGAAAGCCCTCGACTAACTCGTCAACAAATGGAAAGGTTATTTGCTCCTACATTACGTGCGATATTGATGAGCGTGCTCTGGTGTATCCATTGTCTCATTGCACAACACGATAATATTCCTATACGATACACTGCTACAACAACTCTTGTTGAAGATGCACCTACACCAATTGACTCCAACACAACAGTTGAACACACGCTTCCAACAATGATGAACCAAGCGATGATATTACGAATGAAGTACCCCCCTGCGATTTTGATCCAAATCGTTCTTGACCCATTTGCCAATGAGGGCGCTGCACGGATGTCGCGGAATCTTCAACAAACCATTTGAATCCTCGAATCGCACAATGTATACCAACATCAACCCTCTACACATAGATGGACTAAAGACCATCCTCGGCTAATATTATTGGCAACCCGAATCAACCGGTCGTTACTGAGACAACGTCTTCACTCGGATGGTGAACATTGCATTTATGCACTCACATTTGTCTGCCAATCCGAACCTAAAAACATTAAAGACGCAATGACAAAAGACAATGGATTGAATCCATGCAAGAAGAACTCAACCAATTCAAAGCGTCTTGAAGTATGGGAGCGGTTGAAAGACCAGCAGAGTCTCGTCATTGGTCTAAAATGGTTGGAAAAACAAATTGGATCTTTGAAGGGCGTCATCGAAACAAGTCACGTCTAGTTGCTAAGGGTTATCGTCGGGAAGAAGGAATAGACTTTGAAGAATCTTTTGCTCCGGTTGCTCGTCTTGAAATTCGTTCGGATATTTCTCGCGTTCGCGGCTCATATGAACATGACGGTATATCGGATGGATGTCAAAGCGGCGTTTCTCAATGGACAACTTAAAAAGCGGTCTATGTCGACCAACGGATGGATTCGTTGATCCTGAGTTCCCGA
Source organism: Chrysanthemum lavandulifolium (assembly GCA_022545495.1). Lineage (NCBI taxonomy): Eukaryota > Viridiplantae > Streptophyta > Magnoliopsida > Asterales > Asteraceae > Chrysanthemum > Chrysanthemum lavandulifolium. Next base: position 273,666,277 of record CM040243.1, read on the forward strand.
ACCATGTCTACAAACCGAACAAAGCTCTTTATGGTCTCAAACAAGCCCCTCGGGCATGGTGCGATAAGCTATCATCTTTCCTCATTGCCAATAACTTCACCAAAGGCTCGGTTGACCCAACTCTTTTATACAATATCACGGGCACACATCTTAATTGTTCAAATTTACGTGGATGACATCATTTTGGGTCAACACATAAAAGTTTTCAATCGCTTTACATAAAACTAATGAAGAAAAATTTTGAAATGTCCATGATGGGTGAACTTACGTTCTTTCTAGGGCGCAAGTTCATCAATCACCCGTGGTATTTTCTTGAGTTAGTCCAAATATGCCCTTGAAGCTGTTAAACAAATTTGGAATGAATACATGTGATACTTATGCCACACCAATGGCTCATACCAAGAAATTAGATCTTTGATTTACATGGGAAATTGGTTGACCTACTAAATACGAAGTATTATTAGGTCTCTCATGTATCTAACACTAGCTGAGACACGATATTGTCTTTCTTTGTTTATCTATGCTCCGTTATCGATCGCGACCAAGCTGAAACCCACCTCTGCGAGGCTAAAAGAATCTCACGATACATCAAGGAACCATTAACTTGGGGATCGGTATCAGAAGGATTACGGTTTTGAACTAATCGCTTTTGAGGCCGATCACGCGGGATGCTTAGACTCGAGGAAAAGTACTTGAGGAGCTCTGCAATTTCGGTGATAAGCGGTGTCTTGGCAATCAAAGAAGGATTGTACATCAGTGTCATCAAGCGAGCGAATATGTAGCCATGTCCGCGTGTTGTGCTCAAGTCATCGGATGAGAACACAACTCAAAGACTATGGTTACGTGTTTGAGAATCGATGTATTGCGACAATCGGTGCCATTGCAATCTCGTGCAACTCATTCGACACTCGAAATCAAAGCACATCGATCTACGCTATCATTTCATCAAGGACCATGTGGAACATGGTACCGTTGAATTATACTTTGTGGTCTTGAATACCAATTGGCGGATCGCTCACCAAAGCCTTGCCTCCGCTAGGTTTAATGAGTTGGTCCACCGAATTGGTATGAGGTGTTGACTCAAGAGGAATTAGATGACCTCTTAAAACGGTCTTAAAACTGTCAAACACCAAAACATCTTTTGTAAATAAATTTTCAAAACAAAATACAAAAATATAAAATCCGATAAAACAACAAAAATATTCTTCTAATCTATATTTCTTTCAACATGGCAAGTACATTTCTTCCGTCAACACTTCAATCTTTCAAAATTCGGTATTCTTCCGATCAAGTGTTGAGGGGAGAAAATAATCTATTGCTGTTTCAAAACATACATGTACTTGCATGTTATCACATCTCGGTTGATTCTTTTACAAATGGTGGTACATTTCACGGTTCAAAGACACTCCTCGGACTTTAATTAATAACCTTTCATTATTTTCTCAAGTCAAGGGGGGGTGTCGTCAAGTTTCTTTCCCAAAAATCTTCGTTTGGTAACCAAAATGGAAGTTAAAAAGCTTTGGATGAAAATGGAAAAGGTGGAGGGACCAAAACTGTCAAAAACTTAAAGTTATTTTAAATAAAACTCCTCCACCTAACTATCACTTCTCATTTATTACAAAATACCTAAAACCATCCCACGCTTAAGATTCACTCAAGAAAACCGTGTTTTTGATCCTCATCTTGTAAGTGTTTTCGTAATCACAACATGTTTTTATGATAAGGTTTTGAATCTCATGTAAATCCTACGGCTAAAACTTGTTATCTGCGTGATTTGGTGATCTCTGGCGTATGCGTGTAGAACACACAATCAAAGCGTGGGTGTTTGTGGTGAAATGATTGTGTCAAAACGTTCATAATACATCAATGATACTTTGTTAACCATCAAAATCCACCCAGATTCACTAATTGATGATTTTTGAAAATTAGGGTTTATAAGTCGATTTGGGTATTTTCGAATGATAAGTGATATGGTCAAAAAGATTGTTGTGTTATACTTTTACGTTGTTGAATTGATGATTTCCATAGTCTATAGCCACCCAGAAACACGAATTGGTCATCAATTCGAAACTAGGGTTTAAAGCTCATAAACTTTGGGTATTTTGATTCTTTGCATAATAAGTGTTAAAACTTGGTCTACATGCTCTCACAACATCTATAATATACGGAAAACTTTGGTGCATAATCCATGGCTAGATATCATACTGCGTAGATCTAGGGTTTAGTCTACGTGTATGCAATTCGCATAAGCGTGTAACATATGTTATTGCCATGATCATTGTTTAAATGTATGTATGTGTTAATGTTGATGATTTGATGGATTTATTTGGGGCCTTTGCTACGTAATATTCGAATCAAGGTGGTTACTAATCTCGCATAAGGATCACCTACGGCGTAGCTTGTTATCGTAAGACTTGTCTTACGCGTAGCTACGCATAAGGTTCTACAATGGACCACGCGTATCACCGTGAAGGATATGCGTGTGATGACCTCACGCATAAGGTCAACTCTTACGAGTAGCCTTACGCGTAAGGATAATATATGCCTACGCATAAGCTCTCGCATAATGTCTCTTTTCCCACGCGTAACATTTCTTACGCGTAAGATAGATTCTGGCGTAAGTCTCGCCTAAGCATATATCATACACATCTCGCATAACTTTGCCAAAACTACGCAACCCGGATTAACCTTCATGATGATTTGTTACGTGTACAAACTTGTAAATAAACTAATCATATCATTCTGAATCAAAAATTGTCACTAATAAACTTAAATCGTCGATATGTTGTGAACAATAAGTGATAAAATAAACTTTAAAACTTAAAGTTAACTAACTCACTGAAACATTTCACGATATCATTGATTGAACATACAAGTGACTTAGGACTGTAACAATCATTATCACGTACATTCAACAACTAGACAATAAGACCTTACATTGACTAACATTATGTCTTCGATATGTTGGTTCTTTTGGCTAATGTTATTTGAGATCACGACATGGTGAACAAATGAATGTGGATGCACGAAGTTCTCTCCATTGCGATATCTATCCTCATGGCTATCCAATGAAGATTGGAAAGAATAACCTCCGTGTTGACTTTGACACCTCACTTGCTCACGAATCTTCATGTCTTATTGCTATCGATATTCGAGGACTCATCCGTATCGGAACATGCTTACTCACTCTGCAACCATTCACGAGATCTACATCCAGCAGTTGGAACACTATGGAAAGGGTCAAAGGAAGGATCAGCGTGATGGTGACTCGAACCACAAACAAGTCACTATTACACTGCAGATTTAAGGGTCGCTCTCCTTATTCTGAAGTCAATCCAACCAAACTTTATGCCACACTGCTGAAGAGTTAACTCTCAATTCTTAATCAATATCGGTTATGATGAGGCTACGGGAGTAATCACCAAGCGCTCTCACGTGGAGCTTAAGAGTATTCCTCAACCATGGAGAACACTCTACATGATCATTACCAAGTCATTTACGGTCGTGATAGCGGCTATGAGCATCCTAAGCTCATAGAAGCGCAAATATTTTGGGCATTCGTCAACATGAAACACATCGCTATTGAAGCTCGATTTGGGATGACATGATGTCATTTCTCAACAAACTTGGCTCAAAGATTCCCTACATCGGATATACTAAGCGTTGATACAGAGAGCACTTGGACTTCATCACGATATTCCCAAGAGGCTCAATGACCCGACAATCACGACATGTTGCGGAACCTATTCTCTCTGTCGGAATCAAGGAAGCGTCCACAAAGAAACAAGGTCTTGTCTTTGCGATTTCCTTCTAGCGAAGATGTCGAAAGCTCGAAGCGTACAAAAGATATCTCGGAAGCGGTTAGGCAAGGCAAAGTTGGTCATCTTGGCGAAAAATCTTACGGAACACACGTCGGAGAACCGAGAAGAGGAAGTGCGAGAAGCACAACAAGTTACGTGAGTCAAAGGAAGGTTCCTAAAGGAAGCTCCTTCTATAAGGATTGTTCCCGTAAAGGAAGCCGAACCTATTCCACACTTGAACCTCAAAGACAACTTAGGGATGAGAGCTCGAAGATCTTGAGAGCGGATGAAGAGGTTCATTACTCTGCAAGCTGCAACGAAACACACCTCGGTGACAAAACCTCCAAGTCCTCCATTTGTCCAAGAAAAGGAAGACTCGGCTATTGTACCTTATGATGAGAGCTACGAAGAAGAAGAAGAAGAGCAATTGGATAAATCATACGGAAAAAGTTTCACAACATCAGACACATTCAAAGGCATTTGAATTTGCTAAAGATCAAATGGGTGGCCCGGAGGATCAAGTGGTCTTGCCCTCCTCTCCGAGATCTGATGCGGTTAATCAACCCGATAAGGGATCTGGTGCCACCACTCGCAACAACAACCGCTGTTGAAGACACTATTGTGTATGATTTTGAAAGCGAGGCGAGAAAGAAAAGTCTAAGGATGGCGAGGATGATTATACAAAGTTTCTTCTCGACGGTCCAACGCACTCAAAGGAAAACCTCGGAAACTCCTAAGGACATGAAGTCTCCTCATGTCTCCTCATCATCGAGACTCTTCATCTCATTCATCACCACCACCATCAACAAAGTCAACGGATCATCATCCAAATCGGTGAAGAAACCACCAAAGTCTTGGATCTCTCGGTCTCATAAAGGATTGTAAAAGGTCCAACAAATCGAAAGAAGGACATAACTTACGGAAAAATGAATTGGTTTCTTGACAAATTCGGTCCTTAAATGATGAGATAGACAAGATGGAGAAAGAAAGGAAATTTGTTTAGGATTTCATGAGAAGTCATCGTCGGGAGGAACCGAATGAAATGATTGAAGGTTACACTCAAAAGTACCTTGGGATATCGTTCCTAAAGTCCTAAAGGGCTGGAGAAGTCGACAAGAGATCAAACTCACAAGTTTCTTCTCGACCTTGTCCCGGTGTGACTAGAGAAATATTCTCCGGACAACTCACCCTAACATCGTCGCATTGGTTAAACATACAATGGCCAAAGAAGGCGATCTCTCGAATGAAGTTAATCGCTAAACTAGTGATGCAAATGTCAAAGCGATGCGGGCGTTTACTTGAGATGAAGCTAAATTTTTCAAGGTCTACTTGCTTTTCAACTCGGTTCATCATGCAAGGAGTCACCGATCAACCCAAACGACCAAGAGATGGCGATGATAAGGATAAGGACTCTTCACCTAAACGTCATAAGATGTGCGGTCAATCTACATCTATGCCACCTCCTCCATCGGACTTCTTCTCAACATAAGTCTCCATCACCTCGGTCTTCTCTTGATAAACCTCGGGACGATTCCGAGTTACCACCCGACTCATAAAGCGGTGACTACTTTGAGTACACGGGTGGTGGCGATGAAGAGGTCCTTGAGCCCGACAACAACCCACCTCACCTAAACAAGTGCGAAACCACAATCATCATCAAAACCTTCAAAGCAAGAAGAAAGCGACTACGAATGACGTCGTATCATGGCTTGATGACGATAAAGCTGCGAATTTGATTGGTTTGCTACTCTTGTTAACGACACTCCCTACCACGAAGAAGGTCAAGAATTGGTGAGCGATAGTACCTTGGAGCATGCAAAATCTTGCAAGAAAGATTCCGTGTGAAGAAGATGACGAAATTCGAGTTGAAGCGCATCAAGAATGGCGCATTCCTCCTTTTGAAAAACATTTCGGAAAGTGCAATCGAGGTTGAATATCACCTTGAAAACATTGCTCGAGCCATGTCTAACAACATGGATTGGCTCAACCCGTAGCAAACATCGACTTCACTAAGCGGAACAACCCTCCATATTACTTGATGGACCAAACCTCTACCAACAATCGCCAACCGGATGAACCAAGGATTCCCTTGGATATTTCTTCAACACGGACACGGAATTTCTTCTCCATGGTGGTGATGTTTCAAGAAAATCGCTACATCATTAACTCTTCCATTCCCAGTGGCTACCTACTCAAAGCGCATAGCTATCGAGGAATGTGCAAATCACTTGTTTCGACAAGCGTGCAAGCATCGACCAAGATGCATTGTATGGGATTCATCATTGGCACGAGCAGCAGAAGAATCTACTACGCCAAATGCACGGTTGAAGTCTCAACATGAAGTGTATTGCTCAAAGAACATCGTGGCCATCAAACACATTGATCTCAAGTCTAAGTGGGACTACACATTCTTGAAGAATATCATACTCAAGCGACAAGATGAGCAGGACTATGAATTCTCGGAGGATGACTTTGAGAACTTGTCCTCAACGACATCGAAGACTTGTACCTTGCCAAAGCACGAGGTCGTATGAGACAATTCTCATTGAAGTTCAACGTGAATTTATCAAGTCGGTTCTCATCTTCATTAGGCGCATTGTGATCAAAGAGCGTGTCGAAGATATCCGGATGGTCGTTGAATCATATCGAACGTGTAAACTTCACTCCACCCGACTTGATCTTCCCGACATCAACCACTCAAACAACTTACGCTCATCGGCCAAACCTTTCGGCATTGTTTACCGCGGTGAACTTCACGTAAAGCTGCTTAATGGCGTGTAGTGAGCTCCATAAATTCGGGATCATACCTTGAAGATGGTTAGGGATGGATTGGCGTGCGGATTGAAGGATATACGCTGAAAGTTAGGAATCTAAGCGGAATTCTCGGAAAGGAGGGATGTGAGGCGTATCATCACCATGATTGATGAGCGGTTGTTGAGAAGGATCGATTCGAGACGATTGGAGAGCTATGTTGGTGGTCGACCGGGAGAAACATCACCGGCTTTCAGCATACATGCGCACTCACGGGAACATCAACGCACTTCACGGTACCCCTTGAATTGTTTCCTTCATAAATTTTGGATGCATGATTCTATATGTGTATGGCTTGTGCACACATAACGATGTACAACCCGTAATGGTCAAGAAAGGACCACGTGGTGCGCCTCGGTGCACAATCCTTATAAAAGGGCGAAAGCTTCTTATTTTGAGTAAAACCTATCAAACCTTTCATTCTTTCAAGGTTTTGCTCAAAAGACAAGTACTTCCCATATGATTTTAAAACCTTAACCGTTTATATCACTAGTTGAGGGGAGTATTTGAATTAAAACTGTTCACAAATTGTTCATAGTGGTCACTCTTCCACAACACTCAAAATGATCATATTTATTCTCAAGCGTTCAAAATAACATTTTATATGCCATTTTTTAGGGGAGAAAATTGTGTGATAAAAATATGTTGTACAAAATGCAAATGAATCTGTGTACCTCGGACTTAACCTACAATTGTGGTACTAAACTGTTTGTAACTCGAAAAGACTTGTCTGGACGGGTAATAATTTCAAGCTAGTTCGCTAGTGATGTAAATGTGTCTCGCAAAGGACTTGTCCAAGTAGAAAGTACCATTCGAGAAACTCTTGATAGACATGAATTACGACGGGTATGACAACCTTTCGAGGTTTGTCTACACCTTCAAGATAGTTATTAGAGCTAGTTGTCACCTAAAAGGCATCAATGTATCTCTTTAACTATTCAACGTAACCGTGTCTCGCGGAGATTGTCTATCTTTAGTGGATCAATTCAAAAGTGCGCTCTTTCCTCACTGTGCATTTAACCATTAAAACTATTAAGCACATGTGGAGGGGAGTATTTATGCAAAACTTATCTCTCATTGTGGTTCAAACATGTTTTCATTTACAAACCCTTTGAGATATTTTTACTTACGATGGTTATAATGGCAAACATAGGTTAGTCATGGAGTTATAAGGTGACTAAGGTTAGGAATAACCATCCTATGACCCTTGAGAGCGGAGGGATCTACCCAAGGACACTACCATTAGTTAGTGTTAGAAGTCCTTAGGAATGATTATAAAAGGAGAAAATGAGAATCGGAGAAAGAAGGAGTTGAAGAATCAAAAAGAAATGTAAAGTAAAGGGTGAAAAGAAATAGCCCTCCAGTTATTCAACTTAGGCGGACACGGGTTCAATTCATATACTCTTGGTTGTCACTTAGTGACACCGGTATTGAAGATTAAAAGTCGTCATGGACCCGGTGGCGCATGCACTAAACCTTCTTAGCCACTCAAGTTTCTCTCAGCGGAAGCTTGTTTCATTCTCACGGGGAACCCTACATAATCTATTGGCTTTCTCTTAGAGATCATTGGTATTGAAGAAGGAGACCCTCTCCCTAGTCTCAGCTCGGGAAAACCAAAACGCACTATTGAGTCTAGAGCCACGAGATTCATCAAAGATCTCTTAGGAACACTTGACATTTAATCACTTGATGATCAACAAATAAGATCATCGATGGTTCATATCGAGTCCTTCACGGATCTTAGCAATCTGTCGAGAACATTTATGAGAGGTTCACATCGTGATCCTCGGTGATTGAATGGAAACTCACGCGGTCAACATCAAACAGCCACGGCGGTGGTCGCCGGTAACTCCCGTGGATTACGCGGAGTGTGTCTCAAGCGGTCTGATCGTGAGGTGATGCTTGGTGTACCTCGACTCATCGAATCTGTAGATGTGCCGGTACATCGCGTTATCTCACTGTGGGACTCGGTTCGAGGCGGCCTTTGTAAGAATTAGAGTTGTGTTTTCACACTATCTTTGTTAACACTCTCGAAGTTCAAACTTGTAAGTGCGGAAACCGCTTATTACTAACCGTTTGAAATGTTTTCTTCTTATGGAAGCTCGGGGCGGGATGATCGTCTTGACTCTTCTCATGCTCACGCCAACATCATCACTAATGGAGTTCTATTCGAATGCAACACAAGCGATCGAATGATTCTTCATCAATCAAAGAATCTACAAAGTCAAAGACTTAAAGAACTTCATCGATATTGATTTCCAACGTCAAAGGCGTGTGAGCATGTTGAAGAAGGACGTGGAACCTTTGGAGGCGCAAGCGGAACTGAGGCGGATCGATGCGAGACAACAACATACTATCACTTTCACCACAAGAACAATGATCAAAGAACAAAGTTAATGATGGCGTCAAGCATAACATTCAAAGATAACGATCTCTCTACACTTTGGGAGATTGTTGAATCAAGACAATTCCTCTCACAAGAAAGAAGAATGTCGGAAGGCGTCACGCTACTATTACATCAACGCCTTCACCGTTTACATTCATATATACTTGAGGGGAGATTGTTGGAATCACTCCTAAACGATGATTTCAAGTATTTATATTTCATATGTAATAGGTAGCTTTATTATGGCCTTTATGTTTGTTTAAGGTCAAGCTTATGTAGAAGGCCCATAAGCTTGATCCAAGCCCAATAAGGAATAGGGAAGGAGAGGGAGTGTTGCCCTAGCTCCTTGCCTATATAAACTCTTGTAAACCCTCATTTGAGGGTTGGTTGTTCAAGTTTTCTTTTCACATACTCTCTTTGCCTTAACCGTGTTTAGTATTACGTGTGTGTGTATGTGATAACTTGTTCATCCGCCTTCATCTATTCTCTTATAAGCTTGTGTTGTAAAACTAGTGACCTAACATATTATAGTATCTTTTTTATCACTATTATTATAGTTAAATTTTTTATTCCTTTTATATTTATTTTTTCTTTTTTCATATGGTTTATCTTCTCTTTTATTATTATTATATTTTTTGTATCTTTTAGTTTTATAATCTTTTCTTATTTTTTTAGAACTACTAGAAGGTAATTTTAATGGTTCATATCCATATTGTTCACAGAAATTTCCTAATTCTTTTCTATTGTTTATACCTTCTTTCTTGATTTTAGCTTTTAATTTTAAATCTGAACATATAGATAATCCTTCTTGTTTTACATAATTTATAATATCTCCATAAGTTAAATCTTTATATGGTATGTTACCATTATAATCCATACTTAATTTATTTCTTATTCTTTCAGCAAATAGTTTTGGTAATCCTGCTATAAATCTTTCTTTCCAATAGGCTTCTCTACAATCTGGTCTAGTCATTACTTTTGATAAAAATACATCTTTATACCATCTAAAATCTTGTAATTTTCTACGTTAAGTTAAGTAATATAATAGAACTTCTTTCTTGATATTGTGATGGGTTACCAACAAAAGTTTTAATATAGCAAATAATAGGGTATTATGACATCATCTTCTTGATTCGTACTTCCATATTATTTTCATTTTTACAACGATCTTTTAGCATTTAATATATTTTGTCTATCTTCTACGTATATATATATATATATATATATATATATATATATATATATATATATATATATATATATATATATATATATATATATATATATATATATATATATATATATATATATAGTGCAAGGTTTTTCGAGAACCGAAAAGGTCGAGAAGCTGCGAGAACCACCATCAGCCATTAGATTAAATGATCAATGGTCAAAATTGAATGTGGCATTTTTGTAAATAAATAAAAAAAAAATTATTTAATAAAGGAAAAAAAAAGGGTATCATAGTCATTACATAAATGATCCTAATTTAAAAGAATTCATTTATCTCCTTTTCAAAACCGTCTATAACTTCTCCTCCCTAATTTTCTCCCCTCTTTCTTCCTTGGAAAACCTAGCCGCTATCTTTCACTCATACATTATCATTATTCATTTATTATTACTACCATCACAAATTGTCAATCCATCTCACATCTCTATCATATTATACTTTTTTTTTCTTCATTTTCAATACAAAGCCTAATTTCAAGATTCATTTTTTTCATCGAATTCATCATTTTCCTTTCTGGGTTTTGTTGATTAGTTGTTTTTATGAACTGGGTATGTTTTAGTTTTTGGATTTTGTGTTAAAAATTTGATCTTTTTTGAGTTTAAATGGATGGTGGTGATGGCGGCGGAGAAAGTGGCGGCGCCGCCGGTGGGGGGTCGGAAGGTGGAGAAGTGAAAGTTAAGAGGAAGATGAAGACTGCTTTTCCGTTGGAAGTTCTTGAGAAGACTTATGCTGGTTTGTGTTCTTTTTTTAAATAAAATTTTATGTTTTTTAGTTTTAGTTATAAGTTGTTAATTAGTACTTTTGATTAAATTGTTTAGGGGAGCAATATCCATCTGAGGAGTTAAGATAGGCAGTTGCAGATGTGGTTTTGTCATAGGAGGCGAGCTATCGAAGCAGTTGGGTTTATCAGATAGGCAGTTGCAGATGTGGTTTTGTCATAGGAGGTTAAAAGAAAAAAGAAAAAACGCTGCCTGAAAAGCGGTCGAAAAAGGTGATTTCTAGTAGTGGTGGTGTTGGGGATGTTATGATGGTGTCTGGGGAGGGGTTAAGTGGAAATGAGGTTGGTGGTTACGGTGGGTGGGTTAGGTCGAGTGAATTTGGGCATGGGGGCGAGGTGTGTCTCGGTGGTGGTTGTTGTTAGTGGGAGTGGAAGAGTTCTTTGTTCTTGCTAGTAGTGAGATGCCGTGCGTGAAAATGTATTATGAGTCTCCACAAGCGGTTTACGAGGCTAGGCGGTTGCTTTTGTTGAGGCTGATTGGGTGAGAGGTTACGTGATGATGGCCCTATTCTTGGAATGGAGTTTGACCCGTTACCACCTGGTGCATTTGGTGCACCAATAGGTAACACATGCCTTATTCAGTTTTTATATGCTTTTTTGTGTTATGTTTACTGTAATGTGGCAAAGTGTGTATCTTTTTGACTTGTTTATTGTAATGTGGCATATGTATTTTTACATTTTTTGGTGAATTTAATACCTTATGTGCATATGTGTTTTTACAATTTTGGAGTTTAAACATATTGAAAGTGCATATATGTTTTTAGTTCTAATATAAGGATATTTTGTGTTTAGTTAAGATTTAAGGGTGCACTTGTGTTTTAAGGTTGTACTAATTTCTCAAAGAATTCAAGAATATGGTCTCGTTTGCACAAGTAAGAAATATCATTGTGCATATGTGTTTTGTTAATTTTTATGATTAAATAATTAGTTTATTAATTGATTGTGGTTACAGGTACGAGTATGATGAGCAATATGAAGAGTGCACTTGTGTTTTAAGGTTGTACTAATTTCTCAAAGAATTCAAGAATATGGTCTCGTTTGCACAAGTAAGAAATATCATTGTGCATATGTGTTTTGTTAATTTTTATGATTAAATAATTAGTTTATTAATTGATTGTGGTTACAGTGCAGTATGATGAGCAATATGAAGAGTGCACATGTGTTTTGTACATATTATCTAGTGACAAGGTAGTTATCCTAAAGATTCAAGGAGTAAAGACACAAGTGCATGGCGTAAATACAAGTGCACATATCTGAACAAAGAAATCCAAAGTGTCCAAGGAGGAAAATACATGTGCATATCATGCAACATATTTTTGCTTTTAGAAATTTGTACTTAGAATAGTATATCACATGATTTTAAATTTTGTATCTAATGTTTTTGTTCTAAATTGACAATACATGTAAAATACATTTGTTTTCCATTCCATGTGCTACAAACACACGTAAATTTATATTGTCTACAAAAACATATATGCACCTTACAAAATACATGTAAATTGAACACTACAAACACACGTAAATTTAGATTATCTAAAAAAACAGATGTGCACCTCACTAAACACGCATGTTGAAGAAAAATATTATTCAAAAAAAAAAAAAAAAATCCTAAATATAGAGAAAAAAACGTTTTTTATTAACAAAATTAAAAAGAAAATAAAATGTACTTTTACTATTATACCCTTTTAAATTAAGTAATAATAATTAATATCCAAAAAATCGATTGGTTGATGGTGGTTCTCATGGGTTCTCGACCTTTTATGGTTACGAAAAGAACCCTTCCCTATATATATATATATATATATATATATATATATATATATATATATATATAACTAGAAAAGAAAGCGATTAATAAGTTCTTATATTAAGTATTTAATAACAAGATATAACTTGTTATTCGAAATTTAAAAAGGGAACTAACAACTTCAAATGGAAAAGTTTTCTAATAACGAGTTATTAGATGTTTCGAGAGCACGCTTATCTAAATATGTCATTTATGAGCAATTAATGATCATTGTAGAATTTGTGTGGGTTACGGATGACTTGATATTAATATATTTAACCCACGTAGATAACAGACTTATTGAGTTGTCGAATTCAATAAGAGCCCGTTATGTACGTCAGACAAACTTATTAATGAACAACTTATCTTTATGACTCGTTAGGATTGTGATTAGTTTTTGGAATAATAAGTGCGACGAATAAATAGTTGTGTTTATCGAGTTGACGAATTCGATAAGTCCTAACGATTTATTTTGAAAACTTATTAACCTATAAAGCTTATCACATAGAGACCGCAGTGAGTTGTCATGTTTATGCATTGGTCTGTAGTAGAGTGCGTTCACTTGAGTCTCATTGAGTCGACACCACACACGATGAAACAAAACGCTCCTAACTAATTCGAGAACGAGATATTTTTGGAAATAGAAATGGAATATATTCAGGGATAGAAAATATTGATTGAAAATATATTAAAGACGAATCTATATTAATAGGTTGTGCCGAGTCAGTAGTTGTCGAGCTGTGCTAGCTGCTTATCTGCTTTCTTCTATTGGTTATTTGTGCTTTGCTTGATCGAGGTGAGTTTCATAGCCCCACTTTTAGACTATTCTTTATTTAAATTGGGGTGAGAAAACATGCAAACTATTTTCTTGGACCTACCACTACTTTTTGATTTGCTGATGTGTTGACTAGTGAAGGTAAGATATGTGGTAGATGTTGACTTATACTAGGATAGCAATCCTTTGCTATATCTTTGGTACCTAGCTAATAATATATATCTACTTCCGACCTAGACCAGGGTAGCATTTCTTTATGCTTTACTATATCTGCGGTACCTGGCTAGAGTTGCTTAGGGCCCTACTGATATCTCGTTGTGTTATTGGAAGGATTATTGATGGAATGTTGTTGGAATGTTTGACGTATATCTGCCATAGTTCCACATAGCAAATAAACTCTATCAGGTCCACTACTGAATTTATGATTAAACCTATGAACTCACCAGCATTAGCTGACCTTTTTAGCATGTTTTCTCGGGTAATTAAGATGATGTTCGGATTCCTTGTTTCTTGGAGGCTTGGCAAAGGGGCATGGTTGGAGGATCAATCTAAAACTCTGATAATAATTGTGGACCTAACTTATACTTTCTTTTGGGCCTTACTTTCAGTACTTTGAATAAATGTAACCAAATGACTAAATATTGAATTGGTTTTATGTAACGTTTTATGCTATCTTGTTTTCTTATGCTTGTGTTGTGTACCAATCTAGTAGCACCCCGAAAGCTTGATTAAGTCTTCCGTTGTACCAAATTTTGGGGGTGTTACAACCTTTCCTCACGTTACATATGAAGTTTGGAAAATCAACATTGGGTATGGGAATCATTGGTGGAATGTCTTCAACCGAGATACTAGCTAACAAGGCATCTAGTTCCTCATCTTCTGAATCAAGCACATGTAGCTCAGGCCAAATAGAGATAATACTCAGTTGAAAGTTAACAATAGCCTTAGCAAGCTTCAAGAATGGCCTCCCTAGAATAATACATGGCTCCACATCATCCTCCACATGATTAACAAAGAAATCCAAAACAAACATTTACCTCATCAAGTTCACAAGCAACTTCCTATCTACTTTCTTATCACCGTTTTCCAAAACCTTAAATTGTAAGTTCAATTGAACCACAAGTTCTTGAGAGATCAGGTTTTTGTCAAAGTCGAGATCAGTGGCCCCATCATAAGCATATAGACCTTCCACATAACACGGTGTGATGTATTTCTCCCAAGTACCTTCTTCACTCTCCATCCTAAAGAAAGAATAAGCCTTAATTTCTTCCTTCTTTCCACTATCAGTGGTATCCCAAGTATCAGATCCGTTCAAGTTACCTTCGCTCTCTAACAAATGCTTATCCGACAAGGAACTTCCCTCATCAACACATAAGCATCCATGACTCGATTTTGGATCCATTTATATCATACAACAACATAACATCAAATTAAAAATTAGTACAAATAAAACTTAATGATATTTTGCATTCAAACAACATCAATAAATATTTCGAAATCAAAAGACGGATTGGTTTTAGCATTATGAAAAAGATATCAATCCTCTGTTTCAAATCAGGTCCAAAAGTCCGGCGTACCTGGTAACAAGTGCGGCGTACTTTGGTTTTAACTTAGGAAATTTTTTAAAACAACTAGAAAAATCCGACGTACTTAAGTGCGGAATACTTTGGTTTTAACTTAGGAAATGTTTCACAAAAAATCAGTTTGTAAATCATAGTAGAGCAATATTCCAGATTACCAGCAACATATATCGACTTAGATAGCATACATTTTGCATAGTTCATCAAAGTTTCTCATTTTAACCTTAGTATATGTTTTATTGTTTTTAATTTTGACTAAGCATTCATGAAACATACATAAGCAGATATCCAATATATGAGAAAAACAAAACATAAAACGATTTAACTCATTCATCAGAATTTTAAATAACCAAATAAGCAAATATTTTTGTATTTTTAGTGAAAAATAAGACATGAACAAATGCAAAGATCCATACAGCTTAAGCACATAAAAAGCTATTCTCATGTTTTCAACAGTGAATTTAAGCATTAATAAGTTTTTGTGTTTGTTTGAAATTGACTCAGAAATCAAAAATTTTAAATTCCCCAGAAAGTACAGTAGTTGAATTTTTCCAGAAAGTGCGGCGCATGACACCTGAAATGCAGCTTACTCTCAGTATCAGAAACAAACTTTTTGCTCAGTTTTCGAGAAAACTGAATGGTATAATTTGTGAAATGACTACATAACACTTAAATAACTAAAAAAACAAACTACAATCCCTGGAAACGACACCAAAAACTTTGATGTGTTAAGAAAGATTTAAATTTATAAGACTAGTTTAATAGATTATTTTGCTAACACACCGGTAAAGTATAACCATCGATGAAATCTAGTAATTTAGGTAAGACCAAGTCATCCTAAGGGATTGGCATTTTTCAAATTAACAAGTGTCTTCAGAAAAGCCTAGAGATTGTCATTTATCAAAAGAATTAAGCAAAAATGTTGATTACAAATGGTTGGTTCTATGACGAGAATGATTTAAGACATGTTTGCTTATGCTGAGAAACCATGAGGATAAACATATACATCGACAAAGATTCACACACAAACAAGGCATATAAGCATGAGATGACGAGTGATTATTCAAGAAAATAACTATCTAATATGACAAGAAGTCCTTTTGACCTATAATTCTCAACATATCAAATGCATAAAGATAGATTTGTGGTTGAGGATATAAACAACACACTTTCCTAATCAAGTTTGTTAGACATGAGATTATGCATTAAACATTATTACACTAGGGTTGATCATAGATTCATTAACCAATTCGTACACGGTTAACACCGGATTACCATAGAAAAAAATACGAAATTCAATCAAGCAATCGAGCCTTTTGACCCAATTTTACTGCAATGACAAATCAAACAATCACCAACGATCTTAGCATAACCATATCAAGCATAGGATTCATAGAATCACAAACATGTATGCATAACATATATTAATATCACATTTTCCAAATTTCCCAAACAAACATAATAAGACTACTCCATAATCACATGAATGGAACTTATAAAAAGCATATACAACATGGTAAACTTCATATTAAAAAGGTTATAGAGTTTGTACCAAATAATAACAAGTGCAATTATTAGAAACTTAGTTTTCCCAAATGAAAATTATACAATACCCAAGTTATTATTCATGTTGCTTAGAGCTCTATCACAGCAACAAAGAAACCCAGGAATAACTTCCAAATTTCATCCAATTCAGTAAGTAACTAGATAGGATGAACTTGGTGTAAGTTCACCTATGTTTTTTTTATCTTTCTTTCTTTCTTTGATGTTAGATGGTATGTGTGGCTTATCCAAACCATTTGACTAGGTACATTGAACTCATGAGATACATTGTATCTAATAAGAAACCCATGGATCAACCCATAACCCATGACCCATAACCAAAATACCCATGGGTAAAGAGGAGATTCCCACGATCCTAGCTTTATGCTAGCGGATCCCTGTGGGAGGATCCGTGGGATACGGGGAACAGTAAGTTTTCTCCTTTATAAATAGTGAGCCATTTCTTCCTTTTGGCTCACCACTTTCACACATACTTTCTCCAAGTATTGTACCTCTCTAACCACTAATCCTAAGGGATCTTTCTTTTTCCTCTTTCCCGACTTTGTGAGGTTATAAGCTAGATTTTAAATCATACCCCTTAATTGTTTGAATTCCGCAGTCTCGTTTGGAATGGTTGGAATTTGTTCATAGTAATCAAAGGGTTCCAATTCAATGTTAGCTATGGGGTCGACATCTTCTTCTTCTCCATCTTCTTCTTCTTCTCCTTCCGAGGAATCCGAGAGAGCTTTAGGTTTCTTTCCATTGACCATGAACCGTTTAGAGGGTATTTTGGTAAGAGGTACCATTATGTGATCGGCAAAGAAATGATCATTGTTGATAGGAGATGGTTGCAATGCACTAACATACTTACAAAGTCGTGTTAGGAGCATACCATATGGAAGTACCATGTTGGAAGCTTTGAATACCCCGGCCATTCTCCTTACCATGAAATAAGCGAGATTAAATGGCTTTTGGTGGATAAGACAATAGATCATTTGCACAAGACATGCATTTGGTTGATCTTTGTTACCAACTAGGCTAATGACGTTTTCCCTAAGGATTTCTTCCCATTTTTCTAAATATGGAATGCATTTTGAAAAGTTCCATTTGAAAAGGATCACGGTGAATGAGCTTTTTGTTTCGGTTGTAACGGGATTGGTCGGTCCTAACCTTGAAGATAGTATCTCGAATGGTTTTGGGATCATCGAGAGGAGTATTGTAGATAGGTTTAGAATCAAGTGCAAGGTTTTGAGCGTTAATTGCCCAATCTTGAGAATACATACAAATTCCTTCACAAGGAATGCGAAGAATTTGAGCAAAGGTGTTGAGAGGTAGAATGAAGTTTCGTTTATTGATGATGAAGGTGATTGAAATGCTATCATCAGCGTTTCGAATGATCCTAATGCTTTTATAGAATTCAAAGATGAAAACCGGGAAAATTTGTTCATCAATGTCAAGAAGACAATCAAAGTTGATTGCCGAGAAAACTTAACGAATGTCGGTATCTTCAAGGAAACATTCCTTGACTACACGACCTTCGTGAATAAGTCGTTTTTCAAGTCTTTTGAAAACTTTGCGATCGGTTTTTGATAGCCCTTCTTCCCAATAGTAATGGGTGAGGTAATGGACGGTATCATGGTGGTCTTGTTGAGTGGCTTTAGGCATGGTTGGTCCTAGAAACAAAAATATTCTAATTAGGTAAAATTAGTTGAGATGGGTTTATGGTTTTGATTTGTATTAACAATGTTGTGAACAAAGTGTAATCCAAATTGTATTAAAAGCCCCTTTTAATGAATAATTTTAAAAATCCTAATTGAATTAATTGATAAGAAATTGTGTAACCATAAACCCTAGGATGAGGATGATGAAAATTAGAACAATTTAGTGTAATAACTTACAATGGTGTTCAAGTGAGGAATACTTCAGGGTTTGGAGTCCTATGAGAATGAAATCAATTGTTGAGTCATTTTTGTGTTATGTGGGGAGAGGGAAACTGGTCTGTGATGTTTTTGAAATGCGTATAGCTTTGTTCTGTTCTACGGTTCCCCCGGATCCCTTGTATTTGGGATCCGGCTAGTACAACTAGAGGGATCCGACTCCTCTAGACAGAAAAAGGGTTGTTTGGCTTTAATTTTGTAGTAGGTTATAAACTAGCTTACGGAACAAAATTAGTTTAAAGGTTTCAAATAAAAGGATGTTTTGGTCGACGTGATTTGATAAGTTAATTATCAAGGATCCATTTGTGACGACGGCGTTAGTTTGACGAAATCAAAAGGAATACTATTCCCGATGATGAGTGATGAGTGCTTATTCACTCATCATTTTGGTCAATCGAGCGCAAAACATCTTAAAACACTCAAAATGCATCAAAATACTAGAAATATCTCAAAATTGTGTTTTAAATGTTTCGGATGCAAAATTATCGAAAACAAATGAAAAGCGAACAAAGTTTGCATAATTGGCGATTCAGGTCCCCAACTTTTAAAAATGGCAACTTTAGTCCACGGAATTTCAAAGATTGATGAATTTACCCTGGACATTTTAAATTGGAAAATAAACATTTTAGTCCTTTGGTAATTCTTACTTGTCAAAATTGGTCATTTGATAAATTTTGGAAAATTACAATTCGATCCTTGAGTTTAAAAATGATGATTTGGTCCTTGGATTATTGGAGATGGTCAAGTTTAATCCTTGGAGTATAATTGCGAAAGTTCATGAATGGTCCACGAATTTTCGGTTTTGGCGGTTTGGTCCCTAGCTACTTATTGGGTTTGAAGCTAATCCTAAGTCCAAGTAATATCATAAGCCCAATACCAATCCCCCAACCCGGTCAACCCAACCCTACCCGGTCAAGCGATAAAACCCAACTTCTTCTTCCTGTCTTCCGCCCAAACACACACGAGCACAAGAAGAAAAAAATAATAAAAACGTTTTTCACGTGCCTTGTTCCTCCACTTCACAATACCCGAAGCCCTAGCTTTTACCGAAACATCACAATTCCCAAACCCACTCAACCTAATCTTCCCTTTCCATGGTTACCCAGTTGGCAATCCTTGGCATAAAAAGCCACAGTGGATGGCTTAGATGAATTCTAAATTGGTACCTACTTAATCAAGGGCTTGGATTGAATTCAAGAAGCACAATTGAAGTTTTTGGCTGTTTATCTCACAGGGGAAACACAAGAGTGAAGACTTGAAGACCTTGGAGTAGTTTAGTATAAATAGGGCTCTTTGTAAGCCTTGAGAGGCACCCCTAGTTTTTAGTTAAAAAATCAGTTTTATTTCTTGTAACATTAGTTTTTATGAATGAAAAGTTGTTTGTATTTCTGTCTCTTCAAAGCTTATTAGTCAATTGTTACTTTGGTAAATCAGTGGTATTCTAAGCAGTAAAGATCTTAACTTGGAAATTTTCTTTTTCAATCTCAGTTTTCATTGGAAATTTCTGTCAAGAAAAGCACTAGGGGGTGTTTGGTTAAAGTAGTCTTGGGTCTCAAACAACCCTTTTACCCGTTTGACCTTCAAGGTCAAACTCTTTTCGAAATGGTTAGTAAGTTTTACAAGGTTACAATTGCTTTAACAAGGAATTACACACATCTGATTTGAAAAAAAAGGGTGATCTGTTTTTTTTAGACTGCAACAGCAGCCAAAGTTGCTGATCTTGAGGGTTTTTATGGGCTTATTTGATGTTTAAATTGTGTAAAATCTGTTTTTAGCAAACCCTTATAATCCTATCTTAGTGTAGTTTCGGTCTTGAAATTTACAATTACTTTTAGAGTGGTTAAAATCAAGTCAAAATCGCTTGTTGTGAGTACAACTTAAGCGCATCGATTGAAAAAAAGTGGCAAAAGTCTTGTCTCGACTTATTTTTAAATTTGTGCGAGGACTGTAGCTTATCCCCAGTTAATATATTTTGCATCCCCACTTTGCTTGTTTCCATTTTGTAGCTTTTCCCTTCTTGGAATCTCACCTTGCAGCTTATAATTGAGCTCAAAAAGGCCCCTTCAGCTGCTGTTTCTCTAGCCAGCATCACAGGTCATGTCTCTATTTTTAGCTTATCAGTATATTGTAACTAGCTTATTTAGGAAAGTAATTAGTTATAGTTAGCTTATATTAGATACTTTAGGAATTGGCTAGTTTGGTTCTCATTAGTGCTTAATTGGATACCTTTAATGCTTATTTCTAGTTGTACTTAGTTTTAGGATTTCTTAGAACTAATGCATTTGCAAACTGCTTATGCCCACTGCCCTCCCTTGTTCTCATAGCTTATTGTGCTTAGGTTCAGCTTATTCACATTTAGTTGATCAATTATTCTTTGTCAAAATGGCTTACTGCTTCTCTTGTTTAATTAGTGTTATAAAAATGTGCTAAAGGGGTGTTTGGTTTTCCAAAAGTTGTAGCTTATCTCAAATTAAAAAGGGGTGTTTGGAATCTGTTGAAATTAAGCTGTCCCAACAGCTTATTAGCAAGTATTTCTTCAAAAAGTTTTTCACAAAAGTGCTTAACTTAGGGAATTGAATTAAGTTGTAAAAGAAAAAGTTGAAAAAAATAGATTTTCAAAAGTGAGGAGCGAGTTGAACCTTGGTCTCCCACTCACGAGACACGACCACTTCACAACACCACACAACCAACTGCGCCCTTGGGACTTGTCTCACAAGTTCTACACAAACTATTCCTTTATAGACTTGTTGTCAGTTTTGTTTATAAGCTAAGTTTGGCTTATTTTGAGCTTATTTTCCAAAGCACCCCCACCTTTTTATTTTTCTTAGGTTCAGCAACCCTTAAAGTACTTTTTGTGAAATTTTCAGATTTTTCTATATTAGTTTACTATTTTTAATCATTTAATTAGTGTTAAATCGTTTTTAATTCGTAATAAATAAAATAAAAGCCAAAAAAATATTCCGCTTTTTCCTAAAATTATTTTTAGTCAAATAGATTGTAGGAAAATTGATTTCACACCCGTAGCCCTTAAATTGCAAAACTTTTACGTTTATGGCTCGGGTTGTTTTTCGGATTTTACGTTTTACGTTTTAGCACCCTAAGATTTAGTGTAGCTTCGTTTTATCATTTCTTAGGCTTAGTGATAGTTTATTTTTAGTTTATTAGGGTTCCCTTGCCTTAATTACCTTCCCGTTAATTAATTTGTGGAATCGTAAATCAAATCAAAAATCATTAAAAACCAATTCAAGTTCAAATCACGAAACTCAACGAATCCTTCCATTCACACCTCGTTGGGACACGACCCGGAAAATCACTTCTCCGGTATCACTTTTATCACACCCGTGAGGTTTGGCACGTTAACCCTTTTCCTAAAAGGTTGATTTGCCGAATTTTACGGTTAATTTGATATATTGATATTGTGTTTGTTTTCACCACTCACTTTCCACGAATCAAATTTTGGCGCTTGTTGCACGGAGGGTGTGTTGCGACAATATCGTGAAGTTTTGCGATTAGTGACTTGAAGAACCTTCCTCGTGAAATTATTGTTTTTATAAAAATACAAAAATACAAAATATTTTTCTTTTCTTTGTATATATATGTAAAGATTAAAAATACAAAAGATTTTCCTTGTTGTTTTAAATAAATAGAAGACACAATCAATATAACATTCTCAACTAAGGTGTTATCATTATAAGTTCCCGAACTAAAGATTTAAAACTTGCCTTTGTGTCGCTCGTGTTTTGGTTTATTTTATCGGTTTAACAAAGCGTGTGAGGGTATAAGGACGGCGACATTAAATTGCGGTGAAAAGAGCGGGTTTTAATAAGCTTCACACGACCTACAAAGTCTCTCCGCTCCTTTGTGCGTTTTACTTATAAAAGTGATCATTTCACGTGGGATTATTGGTTTAAGTTCTTTGTTGTTTTGCCTCGGTCTTGTTTTAATTGAAAGTGTTGTTTTGGAAGTGCATTTCACTCACTCATAAGCTCGTGAGGCGTAACAGTAACCAAGCAAGCGTGCAGAGATACGTGCAGTCGAACAATCACAATGACACATAACCTAGGGAGCGGACCTCAAGTACAACAACACGGTCCACAAAATCAAGCTCCCGATCTTGAGCGATGGAGGAGCTTTGCCAACTCGATGGATGGGCCGGGCGGTCCAATTGCCCCGGTCAACATCGAGGCCCGGATTTTGGACTTAAGCATCACATGATTCAACAAGTCCAAAGTTTTGCCAATTTCACGGATCACGGGTGACGATGCCAACAAGCATCTTGACAAATTTCTCACCGTCACCCAAAGTATGAAGCAAAATGGGGTCACCGATGGCGCCTTCGCTTATATCTCTTTCCATATTCCTTGACGCTTCATGCCACCGCATGGTTTGATCGTCTTCCCAAGAACTCAATCCATAGTTTCGATGAAATGATCTCCAAATTCTTGGCGAAATATCTTCCACCGTCGATGGTGGCGAAACTACGGAATGAAATCGGTAATTTTCGCGACATCCGATGAGTCCTTATTTGAGGCATGGGGCGCTATAAGCTTTCGATTGATCGATGTCCGAACCACAACATGTTGCTTGTCACCCAAATAGATCGTTCTATAACGGGTTAACATTGAGATATCGTGACACAATCAATCTTCACTGCCGGTGGTACCTTTATGAAAAGGCGACTCGAAGAGTGCTACGATCTCATTGAAAACATGACCGCCCACCACAATTATTGGGATTCCTCGGTAGAGGAGTGAGTCAAGGAGATCTACCACCCTTCCATCTTGAATACATGACTCTAACCAAAAGATTGAAGAAATATCCACCGTAGTACTTAAAATGAGTCAAAATAACAACAATCAACAAGTGAATGTCGTAAACAAGAGTTGTGAAACTTGTGGTGGTCCACACCCTTATTTTGAGTGTCCGACCTCCGGTGGCTTCACTCAAGAGAGCGTTTATGCCGCTTCGGTTCCTACAACGGAGGTAATTCCTACCAACCGCATGAGGGACGAAACCACTATCGTTCTAACAATTTCCTTGGACCACCCGGGTTTAATCAAAATCGAACAATCAAAATGTGCAAAATAGAAACAATCGGTTCAATCAAAATCGAGTCGAATCGAATTTTCAAAATCAAAATCAAGGTTTTCAAAATCAAGGAAATTTCAATCAAAACCGATTCCAAGCTCCTCAACAAAATATGCATGCCCGACCTCCTCAAGCTTCCATTGACATTGCTAATTACATCAAAAGCAATGAAGCTAAGATGGTGTCCATGCAAAATCAAATTACCACTTTGAAGAATGATTTCACTTCCGAGCTTAGAGCTACTAGTAACAAAATTGATCAATCTCAAAGCAAGATTGAAAGCATGTTTGCTAGTCTTATGAGTCAAAAGAATCAAGCTTCAACTTAGGGGGTTCTTCCCAGTAATACCATTCCCAACCCAAAAGGTGAATTGAATGCTATTGCCACCCGAAGTGGTAAGTCTTATGAGGGACCCTCGATGCCTAATCCTTCTCCGGTGAGGGATGTGGAACGAGAAACCGAGGTATCAAAGGACAAGGTGCATAACTCAAGCCCGAAGTACCGCACAAGTCCAACCTCGGTGGTCTTACCTTAAATTCGAACCCGTTGTTCGATGACCATTCTAGCGTTCACTTCCTTATCCTTCAAGGCTTAATGACCAAAAGCTCCGTGATAAAACTAGTCAACAAATGGAGAAGCTTATCCAAATCTTTCAAGATTTGCACTTGAGATTAGTTTCATGGACGCTCTTCTTCTAATGCCAAAGTTCGGTCCAACAATCAAAAATTTTTGAATAACAAAGAAAAGATTTCGAAATGGCTAAAACTTCTTTGAGCGAAATTGTTCGCGGTTATCCTTAAAAAACTTCCCGAAAAGTTAGGAGACCCCGGAAAATTTCTCATCCCATGTGATTTTCAAGGCATAGTTCAATGCTCCACTTTGGCCGATCTTGGTGCTAGCATTAACTTGATGACACACTCCATGTGGAAAAAGCTTTCATTACCTCTGCTTACACCTACATGTATGATCCTCGAGCTTGCGGACCGTACAAGTTCTCGTCCGCTAGGTATAGCCAAGGATGTATTTGTGAAAGTAGGCAAGTTTTATTTTCCCGCCGACTTTGTTGTTGTCGAATTTGATGCCGATCCCCGAGTACCCCTCATCCTTGGGAGGTGCTTCTTAAAAACGGGTCGGGCATTGATCGATGTTGATGAAGGGGAAATCACGTTGCGGGTAAACAAGGAAGCCGTTACTTTCAATCTCAATCAAGTTACGAAATACTCCCCCAATTATGGAGACAATTCGGTCAACAAAATTGATGTCCTTGACATTGTGTCGGAGGAGTATTCTCAAGAAATTCTTGGATTCTCGGTGGCAATCCCACGGTTGATCCTATTGTTGCTCTCTCTTCCCTCCCTCACTCCGTTTAAGGAAGTGACTTTATTTTGGAAGAGATTGAAGCATACTTGGCTAGTGATTCTGTTCCATGGGAAATTGATCACGCTCCCATCGACATTGAGGGAGATATACTTCTTATCGAGAAGTTGCTCAATGAAGATCCTTCATCACTCCCTCCTCAAGAACTTCATAAAGAGGAAATCAAAACGATTGAAAAATCTAATGATCCTCCCAAGGTCGAACTTAAGGACTTACCACCTCATCTCGAGTATGCATTTTTGGAGGATGACAATAAATCACCCGTCATTATTGCTAAAGACTTGAGTGAGGATGAAAAAGCCGCTCTCATAAAGGTTTTGAAGTCACACAAGCGAGCCATCGCTTGGAACCTTTCCGACATCAAGGGTATTGACCCGAGATTTTGTACACACAAGATTCTCATGGAAGATGACTTCAAACCAGCGGTTCAACACCAAAGAAGGGTGAATCCTAAAATTCATGAGGTTATCAAAGCGGAAGTCATAAAACTTCTCGATGCCGGATTGATTTACCCTATCTCGGATAGTCCTTGGGTTAGCCCCGTTCGTGGCATTACCGTTGTTGAAAATGATGAAAACGAGTTGATTCCTACTCGAATGGTTACGGGATGGCGTGTTTGCATTGACTATCGAAAGTTAAATGAAGCCACCCGTAAAGACCACTTTCCATTACCTTTCATATACCAAATGCTTGAGAGATTAGCGGGAAATGAATACTATTGTTTTCTCGATGGTTTCTCGGGTTACTTCCAAATACCCATTGACCCACAAGATCAAGAAAAGACCACATTCACATGTCCTTATGGAACATTTGCTTACCGACGCATGCCCTTCGACTTGTGTAATGCTCGATGCGTTCAAAGGTGTATGATGGCCATTTTCCATGACATGATCGAAAAGACTATGGAAGTCTTTATGGATGATTTTTCGGTCTTTGGGGATTCTTTCCAACATGTCTCTCCCATTTGGACAAGATGCTTGAGCGTTGTGAAAACACGAATCTTAGTCTAAATTGGGAGAAATGTCACTTATGGTTAAGGAAGGAATTGTCCTTGGCCATAAGATTTCTAAAGCGGGATTGAGGTTGACAAAGCTAAAGTCGATGTCATTGCAAAGTTACCTCCTCCACAACTGTCAAAGGAGTTAGAAGTTTCCTTGGTCATGCGGATTTTATCGTCGTTTCATTCAAGACTTTTCAAAATATCCCGACCTATGACCCGACTTCTTAAAAGGATACTCCTTTCATCTTCTCTAGTGAGTGCATTGAAGCTTTTCAAACTCTTAAGAAGAAGCTCACCAAGCACCAATTCTAGTTGCCCCGATTGGGAATTACCATTTGAGCTTATGTGCGGCGCAAGCGATTTCGCCATAGGTGCCGTTTTGGGGCAACGAAAATCTAAGCATTCCAGCCTATACATTATGCTAGCAAAACTTTGACAAGCTCAAGCACATTACACTCGACGGAGAAAGAATTACTAGCCGTGGTGTATGCTTTTCGAAGTTTCGGCCATACTTGATCTTGTCCAAAAGCATAGTGTATACGGATCACTCGACCCTCAAATATCTCTTTGCTAAGCAAGATGCAAAGCCGAGATTGCTCGATGGGTTCTCCTCCTACAAGAATTTGATATCATCATCCGTGATAAAAAGGGCCGAGAACCTAGCGGTGATCATCTTTCTCGTCTTGAAAATCCACATCAAGGTGTGCTCGAGAAAAGGAAATAAGCAAGCGTTTCCTCTCGAGACCCTTAATGTGGTATCTCATCATGAAAATTGAGTACCCCATGGTTTGCCGACTTTGCAAACTATCATGCGGGTAACTTTGTTGTGAAAGGGATGTCGTCCCAACAAAAGAACAAATTTTTCAAAGATGTTAAGCATTATTTGGGACGACCCTACTTGTTTAAGGTTTGTGCGGATCAAGTCATCCGACGGTGTGTTCACGCCGAAGCCGATGAAATTCTCAAGGCTTGTCATCATGGACCCACGGGGGGACATCATGGCCCGAACTACACCGCCAAGAAGGTGTTTGATTCCGGTTTCTATTGGCCCACGATTTACAAAGATGCCCATGACCTCGTCAAATCTTGCGACTCTTGCCAACGTCATAGCAACATCTCTAAAAGAGATGAAATGCCTCAAAATGCCATTCAAGTGTGCGAGATCTTTGACGTATGGGGCATTGACTTTATGGGTCCGTTCCCGTCTTCTCGAGGGAACAAGTATATACTCGTGGCGGTCGATTATTTGTCCAAATGGGTGGAAGCGAAAGCGCTCCCACCAACGATGCCCAGTAGTTGTGAAGTTTCTAAAGTCTTTCTTTACCGTTTGAACTCCCGTGCCATCATTAGTGATCGCGATGCGCACTTTTGCAACGACCAATTCGCAAAAGTCATGGTTAAATCTGGTGTCACTCACCGTCTTTCTATCGCGTATCACCCACAAACTAGTGGGCAAGTGGAAGTTTGAATCGTGGCTTGAAAAGAATCTTGGAGAGGACCGTAGGTGAAAACCGTGCCTCTTGGTCGGACAAACTTGAAGACGCACTTTGGGCCTTCCGTATCGCTTACAAAACACCCATCGGTGTACTCCTTACAAGCTTGTGTACGAAAGGCGTGTCATCTCCGATCGAGCTCGAGCACAAAGCCTATTGGGCCTTGAAGCATGCTAATTTTGACCTTAAGTCGCGGGTGATCACCGGATAGTTCAACTCAATGAATTAAATGAACTCCGTGATCAAGCCTCACGAGAACTCGTTGATTTACAAGGAAAAGACAAAGAAGATCCATGACTCAAAGATTAAGAACCGCGTTTTCAGCGTTGGTGACGAGTCCTTCTTTTCAATTCTAGATTGAAAATCTTCTGGAAACTTAAGACCCGTTGGACGGTCCATTCACCATTGCCAAAGTTTTTCCATATGGCACGTCGAGTTGTCTCAAACCGACGGACCAAACTTCAAGGTGAATGGACATAGATTGAAACATTATTTTGGAGGGACATACCATCCATGGTTGTCCGGATCTCAAACCTTCCCGTGAACAAATGAATGCGGGGATCGAGTCAAGCTAGCGACTCGGGAATCAAAAACAATAGCACACTATATGGGTTTTCACCGTATTTCGACTTCTTTCTACTTTCTACCACCCTAGTGTGGGAGTTGCCCCATTGTTGTATATAAGTTTTCTAAAAAAAAAAAAAAAAAAAAAAAAATCAAATAATGGCGTAGTATTTCCTTTTCGTTCTATGTTTGGCATAACCGCCGGTACTTTGAATATTGCGGGCAATATTCATTTCTAGTGTGGGGAATTCTCGAATTTTATCTTATGTTTTACCATCTTATTCCCCATTTTGGCCAAAATTTTTACGGTTATCGATCCGCCATGTCTAATAAACAAAAGGATTGGCTAATCCAGAGCAAACGGCTCTTGGTAAAGATTTATCAAATCCGTTGACGACTTGCAATTTGCCCAAAATTGTATGGTGTTGACTCACCATATCTTTAATTAGTGAAGAGTTGGCTAGCCCGCAAGTTTATGGCTTGTGGTAAAGGCGCTTGAAATCCATAATTGGTAATCGACTCACCAAAGATAATATTGATAATTTATCTAAGAGTTGGCTAGTCCGAAGCAAGCGGATTACGGTAAAGACAAATCAAAACCGTTGAAAGTCGGTGGTTTGCTCAAAATCATATGGTTATCGATGTACCATAGTTCTTACTTGAGCTGAAACATTTGGCTACTCCAAGTAATGGCTTTTGGTAAAGAGATTCAAATCCATTAAGTTTTCTCAAAAGATTGCTAGGGACTAGCAATGGTTCGATATGGGGATTTGATGAGTGCTTATTCACTCATCATTTTGGTCAATCTGAACTATGCAAAACATCTTAAAACACTCGAAATGCATCAAAATACTAGAAATATCTCAAAATTGTGTTTTAAATGTTTGGATGCAAAATTATCGAAAACAAATGAAAAACAAACAAATTTTGCATAATTGGCGGTTTAGTCCCCAACTTTTAAAAATGGCAACTTTAGTCCACGAATTTCAAAGATTGATGAATTTACCCTGGACATTTTAAATTGGAAAATAAACATTTTTAGTCCTTTGGTAATTCTTACTTGTCAAAATTGGTCATTTTGATAAATTTTGGAAAATTACAATTTTAGTCCTTCGAGTTTAAAAAATGACAGATTTGGTCCTTGGATTATTGGAGATGGTCAAGTTTAATCCTTGGAGTATAATTGCAGAAAGTTCATGAATGGTCCCTGAATTTTCAGTTTTGGCAGTTTTGGTCCCTAAGCTACTTATTGGGTTTGAAGCTAATCCTAAGTCCAAGTAATATCCTAAGCCCAATACCAATCCCCCCAACCCGGTCAACCCAACCCTACCCAGTCAACTGATAAAAACCCAACTTCTTCTTCCCTGTCTTCCCGCCCAAACACACACAGAGCACAAGAAGAGAAAAAAAATA
The DNA here is from genome assembly GCA_022545495.1 of Chrysanthemum lavandulifolium. Lineage (NCBI taxonomy): Eukaryota > Viridiplantae > Streptophyta > Magnoliopsida > Asterales > Asteraceae > Chrysanthemum > Chrysanthemum lavandulifolium. Next base: position 273,695,838 of record CM040243.1, read on the forward strand.
ATAAAAAACGTTTTTCCTGTGCCCTTGTTCCCTCCACTTCACAATACCCAGAAGCCCTAGCTTTTACCCAGAAACATCACAATTCCCAAACCCACTCAACCTAATCTTCCCTTTCCATGGTTACCCAGTTGGCAATCCTTGGCATAAAAAGCCACAGTGGATGGCTTAGATGAATTCTAAATTGGTACCTTGATAAGGTTTTAAAAGGTACCTTTTTAAGGGGTCATTTAAGCCCTTATTCGATCACTTCTGTATCCGTTATTGCTTAATATCGTTCCTTTTCACTTTTTAGGTCTCTTGAAGGCAAAATGCTGGAATGATGCTTATTTGGACGAAAAGCGCGAATATACGAAGAAAATGGCCAAAGTCGAATCGAGACACTCAAAGTCTTTGAAACATAAGGCGACGGCGTCATCTGATATCTGCGACGCCGTCGGGAAGGAATTTTGCGACGGGTCGAGCGAAATTGCATGTTTTCAAGGGACGACGTCGGGTTCTAAAGGAGTAGGCCGTCGTTACTCGGGACGGCCTAGATGCGACCAAGACGGCGTCGAGTGAAGGGACGGCGTCGCAATAAGGTGACGCCGTCGCAAGGTTTACGTGGCCAAGACGAAACCCTAATGGCGGCGACACGACGGCGCCACGAAACATAAGGTGACGCCGTCGCAGATGTAATCTTATATATAGAATCCGAATTTTTCGGTTTTATGTGTAGTCTTTTGGAGTAAAACCTAAAACCGAACCAAGGCTTTCTTGTGCGATATTTTAGGTTCTAAACCCTATTATACATCAAGATAAGTATTTACTTCATTAATTTAATTATGTCTTTGATTATTTGTGTGTATGCTTGCATGTTCTCCATGTCCGCTAATTTATTTGTGTGTTTGCTTAGGAATATGAAACTTAATTATTGAATATTGATTGGTTGATACTTATCTTAGTTGACTAATGATCTAGAGTGCGCTAGATTATTCGTTGTGTACTTAATGCTTGACTTTTCTTTGTGAACTTTAGAATATAATTATCTAGGTAATTGTAGGATAAAGTATTCAAGGACAACCGTAGAGTAGGCGTCTATAAATCACTAGAGGATTTGTAAACAAGACCCTTTGGTAATTTCAAAGAGTTAGGAAACAAGCACGCCCTATAGCCTTAGAATCACAACGCAACTAGGAATAAGGACGTGACAAATCAACCATCAATAGGAGATAATTAAGGAGTAGTAAAACCTAAGTAAACACATCTTTAAACTATCATACGAGTACACATCAATTAGACATAGACTATCACAACCTTAGCTTAGATAATTAGATAATAGTAGAGTAATCGGTAGCAATACCAACCCCAAATCCAATACCCGAGATTCGTACCTTTTCCATTTCTACAAAATATAAAAATAAAAAATAATTTTCCTCAACCTCAACCTTAGCGTAGTAACTTCTCACTAGCATTCCTATTCCCCAGAGAACGATATCAATACCGTGGCTTACCCTAATTACTACACTACAACGATTAGGTTCATCGCCTAGGGTGTTATAAAACTTGCTCAAGAAAAGGAAGTTTCCTTGACCCCGAACGACGCGTGTAGCGTTATCAAGTTTTGGCGCCCGCCGGGAATAGAATAGCTAGTTAGTAGTCCACCTCGCTTAGGTTTCCTTACTTGATTCCTATCAAGTAATTTTTTCTCATTTTAACTTCCTCGTAGTCTATCCCCTTCTTTGTGCCTTTGTTCGTAAAACTTTTCCATTGACTCTTCCGTTCACCATCATGGAGAACGCGAATCCACCAAAACTTTCACCCAATCAACAAAATCCACTACATAATCTACCTTTTCCACTCCAAAATGAGATCCCGAGGTTCCGGCAACATCATGATGAATCCTTTCCGAGGCTTGGACTCGCATTAAATATTTATTGCAAAAGTCCTTTATCATGGTATTGACTTCTGTTTCCACTACAATTCTTTTACACTCGTATCGCCCACGAAACCCAAAGGAGACTTGACTATGTAACGGATGGGGATATTTGGGGACGTGGTGCTCGATTTGCATGGGAAACCTTTGAGATTCACGCCCAATTTAGAAGTGGAACATGGGACCCAAAACGAAATTTTAGACCTATTTTCAATTTGGAAACTTGATCGGAAGGTTGTTTAGGAAGGAGATGATTAGAGTTGAGGTACCAAGGTGCATGTCATGGTTAGGCGCTACCACAATACAAAATGAATACATAGGTGATCTTGATAAGATGGAGGATAGAGTAGAAAATCCAACCCCATCGGATAACCCACAAGTCTTACCATCACTGAGGAACACACATCACCTATAACTTACCGGAAGAAGTAGAAGAGACTATAGGAACCCCAATTAGAGAACCTTTGGACCAAACGCCATTAGAGAATGTAGGTTTAGATGCTTGTTGTCATGACCTCTCTTAGTCCTAGGGAAGTTCCATATTTTGATGAACCGAGCCTCACTTAAAAACCTTACCCAATTTTCCGTCTTTAGATGTGAATCTTGGAATTGAATTAGGCCCCAATCCACCCATCAAAATAGATAGTCCGGTAGTTGCTTGATAAAGGTGGTAGATTCTAGGCCATGTAGAGTAGAAGCCGATATAGGAGTAACCCATGACCTTACACACTTATATCACCCATTCATGGTTGATAACAAGAAACACTATGGGTTTAAACCGGGTTTATTAGGTCAAGATGGATCCTTAACCATGAATCTTTTGAAGTTGGTAGAAAATGATCCATTCTTAGAGAGAGATTTGATTCTCTCGCTACACCAATAGACTTAGGTAAGGTTGTAATGAATAGAGCACACTTCTTTGAGCATATAAATCACCCATCATCCTCTCCTCACGTAGCAAATTTCCACCCTAAGGGTGTGTATTGCTACTATCACCCGCACTTGAACTTAAGTGTAGGGAAAACTTCCTCTTTATATG